>JAINUG010000409.1:400000-440920 GCA_029706075.1 Aldrovandia affinis | reverse complement strand
CTGCACTGGCTCCCTGCATGTTTTAGAATTGGTGTGTGTGTGTGTGTGTGTGAGAGAGTGTGTGTGTGTGTGTGTGTGTGTGTGTGTGTGTGTGTGTGTGTGTGTGTGTGTGTGTGTGTGTGTGTCAGTGACTGTGCCAGGATCGCCACCTTATCGTGGTGGGGCACTGCGCGTCTCCATGACCCCTAGAGCTATGTCGTGGGAGTCTCATACTCTGGCAGGGTTACCCAAGCCGAACTGGGTCGAAGGGTAGAGGCCAGACTAAGAGTGATCCCTCAAGTCCTCAATGGCGGAGCAGGCGGAAGATGGTAGCAGTGAGAAGCACACAATGGCTGCAAAGGCGGAAGAAGGCTAAGGAGCACCCCCCGACAGAAAAGCAAGCTGGTGGCGGCACGCTTTGAGGCGGTTTCAGAAAATTGGATTCCCGGCAGCCTCCTGCAGTTGTGAGAAGATGCCGGTCGTCTAGGGTCCCCCTTGCCATGGAACCATCTCCTCTACAATCAAGTTAGTGGCGTTGGGTAAGCGCACCCCCATGCCACTTTAAAAACCATCAGCGGCACTTGAGGTATCTTCTCTTGCTACCTGAGTCCCGGCCTCAAAAAGTCTGGCGGCGTTGGGCGTCAGTGACGAGGGCAGGTCTGAATGAGCTGGAAGCTCTTGGCTGGAACTCCGCACGTCAGCGACAGCTATTTATGGTGGTCGTTAGCTGGGATTGAGTGGCGCTGTTTCCAGCAGACCCCTGTGGCCTGAGCAGCCCTATTTAGGGACCACACTGCTCACCCCAATTGGGAAGGCCTAGAAAAGGTGGCTAAAAATTGCCCACTCAGTACTGTACCCGGACAGGAAACCGCACCTGTCGGGACATTCCACTATGCGGTCGAAAAACAAGAAAAATGATACCATTTAGAATTGCAGCATGGAACATAAGGACACTCCTGGATGCCAGTCGTGGCACAGACAGACCACAGCGCAGAACAGCACTTATTGCCAGCGAGGCTGAAGCGCTACAATGTGGATGTGGCAGCACTCAGTGAGACCAGACTCCTTGAGGAAGGTTCCCTCAATGAAGTAGGAGAGGGCTACACGTTCTTTTGGAAAGGATACCCTGTGGGCGGACAACACCTCCGTGGGGAGTGGGTTTCGTAATCAAGAACAGCCTCCTGCCCAAGCTCACAGAAACACCAGTGGGCATTAGCGAAAGGCTTATGACTCTCCGCATCCCTCTTGCAAAATGCAGATATGTCACCTTGATAAGTGCCTATGCACCAACTTTACCATCTAACGATGAAGAGAAGGAATGTTTCTATCAGGCGCTCGATGACACACTCAGTCACATCCCCAAGAAGTGACAAAGTCATTCTGCTAGGGGACTTTAATGCAAGAGTTGGAAAGAGCACGTAAAAAACTGGAGCGGGTGATTGGCACCCATGGCATTGGAAAAGTCAACTCCAATGGCATAAGACTTAGTCTTTGCTCGAACATGATCTTACCATCACCAATACCATTTTCCAACAAAATAATAAATACAAGGCATCCTGGATGCATCCCAGATCCAAACACTGGCACCTGATCGATTATGCGATCGTGGGGAGGGCGACCTCAAAGATGTGCTCATTACAAGAGCTATGCGGCGAGGCAGACTGCTGGACCGACCATCGGATGATTCTGACAAAGATCAGAATGCATGTCCCGCCCTAGCGCTCCAAGGTGGCCTGGGGGAAACAACTCCACTGTGCCAGACTCTCCAGCAGCGACACCGAAACAACTTCCGCTCGCTCCCTTAGCTGACAAGCTGGCAGATATTGAACAGCTTGTCAACTCAGAGTCTGGGATGGATGAGAAGTGGACCTCTCTGTCCTCCACCCTCTTTGACACTGCAGCCCAAGCCATTGGCTTCAAAACCAAAAAACATCAGGACTGGTTTGACCAGAATGCTGGAGATCTCCACCCTCTTGGACAAAATGCACAAGGCACACAGAGCCACCCTGAACAATCCACAATCCCAACTCCTTAAGAAGCAATGGCAAGCCCTTCGTTCTGAAGGCCCAAACAACTCTCCGGAACCTGCAAGATGAGTGGTGGATCTCAAAAGCCAATGAAATCCAGACTCATGCAGATAGGAACGATATGCATAGTTCTATGACGCAGTGAAGACCATCTACGGCCCCAGAAACTGCTCCCTGGCACCTGTTAGATCTGCTGACGGAACAACTCTCATCAAGGACCAGGCTCTGATAGTGGAGCGGTGGGCTGAGCATTTCAACACCCTGCTCAACCAGCCCACCCTGTGGACCTAACTGTCCTTGCAGAGCTCCCTGAACACCCTACCTTGCCAGATCTCGACCTCCTCCAACCTTCAAAAGAAATCCTGCATGCAGTCAAAACCCTCAAAAACAATAAATCCCTGGACCTGACAGCATCCCAGCTGAAATCCTCAAGGATGGAGGCTACCTCTGTATGGACACTGCATCTCTACATTTCAGAGGTGTGGAGATGAGTGTGTGTCCCGCAGTAGTGGAAAGATTCCAACATTGTGACCATCTACAAGAACAAAGGAGACAAATCCATCTGCTCCAATAGTAGGGAATCTCTCTGTTGGCCATTGTTGGAAAGGTCTTAGCCAAGGTCATGCTCCTGACTCATCTCAGCAATAGCCGAACGGGTCACACCAGAGTCGCAATCTACGGTTTCCAAAGGATAGGGGGACAGTCGACATGATCTTTGTAACACGCCAGCTCAAGAGAAATGCCAGAACAGCACAAGGACTTGTTCATAGCTTTTCGTTGACCTCTCAAAGGCTTTTGACACAGTAAATAGAGACCTACTGTGGAAAGTCCTGAAGAGATTTGGGTGTCCACCCAAGTTTCTCACCATCCTTGGACAGTTCCATTCTGGGATGATGGCCCGGTGGTAGTGGGAGGCACAGTTCAGAGCCCTTTGGTGTGGAAACTGGAGTGAGGCAAGGCTGTGTGCTGGCTCCAGTTCTCTTCAATATCTTCCTCGTCTGCGTTACATCACTGCTACGTGAGAAGATGGAGAAGCAGGCTGGAGTCACCATCGACTTCAGGCTTGATGGGAACCTGTTTAACATCAGGAGGCTACAGGCAACCACCAAGCTGACCTCGGAGACCATCATCGAGCTACAGTACGCTGATGACTGTGCCCTGGCTGCTCATACACCAGAGGCCCTGCAAAACATCCTAGCAGCAGCTGTAACGGCATACACCAGAATGGGACTGACTATCAACACCCAGAAAACAGAGGTACTCTGTCAGACCAGTGCTGGCCTCCCACAACACCCAATAACCCTCACAGCAGCAGGGCAACAGCTGCTCACTGTGCCCACCTTTAAATACCTGGGAAGCATTATGTCCGACACCTGCGAAATGGATGACGAGATCAGAACCGCCTCAAACAAGCCTCAGCATCTTTTGGCCATCTAAGGAGAAGGGTTTTCAGAACAGCAACCTCAAACTCCACACCAAAGTGCTGGTATACAGAGCAGTATGCATCACTGCATTACTGTATGGATGTGAGGCATGGACTATCTACAGCCGTCATCTCAGAAGCCTGGAGACCTTCCATGTTAGATGTCTCCAGAAGATCCTTGGCATCACATGGCAGGACAGGGTGCCGCACACAGAGGTGCTGGAGAGGGCAGGCAGCTGCAGCGTGGAGTCCATCCTGACCCAACATCAACTCAGGTGGTTGGGGCATGTCATTCGAATGCCCAGCCACAGACTCCCACGTAAAATCCTCTACGGCCAGTTACATCTTGGCCAACGCAGTGCTGGTGGGCAGAAGAAATGGTTCAAAGACCAAATGAAGACCACCCTGAAGAGATGCCGGATCAACCCCTCTTCACTGGAGGAACTTGCTTCCTGCCGAGACCTCTGGCGCTCTCACTCCTCACAGGGAGTGGAGTATATGGAGGAACAGCGCACACAACACTGTGCAGCAAAGCGTGTGAAGAGGCATGCTCGCAAAGCCACCCCTGCTCCCCCCAGCACCCCCTTCACATGCCTGGTCTGCAACCGCAGCTGTGGATCCAGGATCGGACTATTCAGCCACCAAAAGACTCACAAATAAGAGAAGATGGTCTTCATCGAATCGATGGACAACCATAAGCAAGCAAGTAAGCAAGTAAGCAAGTGTGTATCAGAGTGTGTGTTTGTGTAAGTTTGTGTATTAGTGTGGGGGTATGTGTGTGTATTAGTGTGTTTATGTGTGTGTGTAAGTTTGTGTATTAGTGTGTGTGTGTGTGTGTGGTTGTGCATTACTGAGTGCATGTGTGTGTGAGTGTTTGTGAGGTTGTTCATTGTGCATTACTGAGTATGTGTGAGTGTGTATTAGTGTCTGTGTGTATGTGTGTGTGAGTGTGTATTAGTGTGTCAGTGAGTGTATGCGTGTGTGTGAGGTTGTGCAGTACTGAGTGTGTGCGTGTGTGTGAGGTTGTGCAGTACTGAGTGTGTTTGTGTGTGTGAGAGTGTGTATTAGTGTGTCTGTGTGTGTGTGTGTGTGTGTGTGTGTGAGGTTGTGCAGTACTGAGTGTTTGTGTGTGTGTGTGAGAGTGTCCAGGCAGGAGGAAGTTATAAACACCATGCTCTCCAGAACAGACTCCTTTTTCGATTGGTCTGGATTAGAGGTAAAAGATTCCAAATGTGCTGTGTTTTATGAGCGGCGGAGCGGGGGAAACCGCTGGTACCATGCAAAGTCTGATGTCATACCTGTATTTACTATCAATAATAAGCCACTTCGTGTCTACTCATTGCATGAAACATATACATATTTGGGTCACAAGTTCAATGTGGCAGGAGAGTGGAAAGATCAAGTTGCCTATATCATTTCTGAGTACACCACCAGGCTTAGTTTGATAGACGCATCACCCCTGCCACTCATCATGAAACTAGAAACAGTCAGACAAATTGTCCTAGCCAAGGTTCAGCATCTGTTTTCAAATGTACACATTCCACGTAAGTTTCTACGTGAAATGAATGATAAGACCGTGCATCTGATTAGAAAATGGACTGGACTGAACACTCATACCACACGGGACATCATATTTCACAGCAAACAGGAGGGCGGACTGGGAGTTCCTAACTTTGAGTGGACTTATTTTGCCACCAGACTCGGCCATCTTCTAAACATGCTGAACAGTGATGACCTGTGTGTGAGGGAGATGGCTAGAGCCTCACTGTTTCTGGACCTCTACGGAGACGCAAGGTCCCCTGGCGCGTCCATCAGATCCTAGCTTCCTAGGATTCAAGAGGAAGAACACTGGAAAGCTGGACACTCGCTCCCCAGGATTTGGGGCCTGGTCTGACTGGCCTGACCTCAACGACCTCTGTGGCTGGAACAACGTGGCCCTGGAGTGGGTGGGGTCAGATTCAGAGGCAGTGACTGTCTCTGAAGAGACCATCTCTGACCCCAGCATCACTGTGAGAGCGACCATTAACATCTGTGGGACAGAACATCACCTCTCACTAGTCAATACCAGAGGTCACCTCATGATGGCGCAACAACAAAGACAACGACAGCATTGGATCGAGCTGAAGCTTCAAGGGAAGCTGGCATGTCAACCTGCCGTGGATCACTCTGTCTCTCATGCAGTGTTTAAAAGTGTAACTCTCGAGGAGAGTATTATTATCTTCACTTTAAAAGCTAGACTGCAGGTTTTACCAACAAAGCTTAACCTTTCCATCTGGCTTCCTGACAGTCATAGCCCACACTGTTTACATCACGGTCATGAGCAGATAACTGAAACCATGTCCCACATCTTAAATGGTTGCCATGCTTATAAAGGGCTCTACATTTGTAGGCATGATAGAATTGTGGATCTGATTTCAGAGGGTGTTATTTCCACAAAGGCCTGCTGCAAAGCTGTACAAGCACTCCACTGTAAAGCCGAGCATGTTCAGTCTGTGTAGTGACGATTCAGAAGTGTTCTCCAATATCTCAGCTAACACCCCCGATGCTGTAATTGTCAATGAAAATCACAGAGAGGTGCTCATTCTAGAAGTTGGCTGTACCTTTGACCATAGCCTAGAACAAGCCTTTTCAACTAAGATCTTGAAATACCAACAGCTGGAGCAGGCCATTTTACAACTGGGTTACAAATGTAAACTTTTAGTTTTCATCTTTGGCAGTGTATTAGTGTGTTTGTGTGTGTGTGAGAGTGTGTATTAGTGTGTCTGTGTGTGCGTGTGTGTGAGGTTGTGCAGTACTGAGTGTGTGTGTGTGTGTGTGAGGTTGTGCAGTACTGTGTGTGTGTGTGAGTGTGTATTAGTGTGTGTGTGTGTGTGAGGTTGTGCAGTACTGAGTGTGTGTGTATTACTTGGCCCACACAAGCAGAGTGAAGCGCTTTAAGACTCCGGTGTCAGCAGGTGGAATAGGAGGCCTGTGTTTCCCCCCAGGGTTCTCGGCTGATTGGGACGATGCGCTGGAACCTGAGAGCACTGGCTTGAATATTTCTGTCCCAAACCATTGAGAGTTATAGAGAGTTATAGAGAGAGAGGTTTTTTTAAACTTTTGATGTTCCTTTATTACACACATGAGAATATTTCCACCATTACATACACACCCCACAGAATCAAATCAGCATTCAAAAGAAATGGAAAAACAAAACCAGCACAAACAAATCCCTCAATCCAAACACATCCCAATGCACCACATTCTTTTAAATGCTCCCACATCATGCATCATTTTATAATATTCAAACTGGACCCTAAGGAGCGCAGAGACATACCCCTAAAAACCAACAGTGCATCTGTGGACCCACAACCCCGAAGTGTATAATCCATATCGCCAGTTTCACCTGACCCTACAGGAAGTTCCTTAAAAGAGAAAATCACTCCTCACCACAAACACACATTTCCAAGCAGGGCTGGGTGTGACCCCCCCAAAAAAAAAACATTGGAACTAATTAAAAATGGAAATGCACTTTATATTTATATAATGTGTTAAAAATGTTTTATTAATTTAATTGTTTAGTCATTTTAAGCATATTGTTTATTTTCTTTTTTTTAAATGGTCTCATTGGAGAGTTTTCCCCTCTTTGATTTCTCTCTTCCTCATCCCAGATCACACAGTTTTACAGAAGAGTGTAAATGAAGCCCAAACCCAGGATGGAGGGGCTGAGTGAATTTGCTCTGGACTCTGTGGAGGAGGGTCATTGTGTCAGAGACATTGTAGAAGGACAAACCTCCTGCCCCGTGATCCAGATACACTCCTATTCTGGAGGAGGGGGAGCAGGGAGTTCAGTGATCTCTTTATTGTGCATGAAATAGCACCTGGAAGGAGAGCAGAACAATCTCCAGGACTTGTCATTATATCCCAGACGACAGTCATCACCCCTCCTTTCCTGCTGATCTCTTTATATGAGACTGTCTATAGAAACCCCTCCCCACTCCACTCAGCCTCCCAGTAACAGCGTCCAGACAGACCCTCTCTGCACAGCACTTGGGGCCAGCTGTCGAATCTCTCTGGGTGATCAGGATATGACTGGATCTGTCCACATGTGTCACCTCTCTGTTCCCCTCAGACAGACGGAGGTGTCTCTATTCGCTGTGTTGGGGTCCAGTGTGAGCTGACAGGAATCTGATGGAGGAAGAAAGAGAGAAGAGAGCTCAGTGATCATAATCATAATCATTACATCACTTACATATTTTACACACATTTAAATAAAATATTTTCTTTCATTCACACATTTAGCTTTTATTTTTGTTTTAACTTTTTTAAATGTTCCCTTCACACAGTGAGTTACTGTACTGAAAAGGTCATGTATGATGGTATTCGTATTTGATCCATGTGATTAATGCCAGAATCACTGCAGCTGAACTAACAGGGATCTGATGGATAAATATATAAATGGCATATTCATTTTTATAAATGGTTTTCATATTATTAAAATGTTTTAAAATTGTTTTAATTTAGGTTTTAATTACAGACTCACATTGTAAGAAGTCCTCTCTTGTTTTAATCCAAACTCACATTGTAAGAAGTCCTCTAGGGCTCTAGAATATGGACTTTGTTCACTGTAGAGAGAGATCACAAGAAAGATGAGCCCCTAAAGATGAACTTTTATCACATTTCCTGGAGAAAAGGGCAGATATTTCAATGAATAAAATGCACATAAATGCAAATTGAGCTTATCCAGTGTGAGGAATATATTTTGGTGAGTGTTGGAGGCTCAGTAGTTTTGGCAGTTTACTTTTAAACAGCAGTGACAGTTGGAACTGAAAGTTTGAAACCAACATTTTGCTAATTTCCCCGGTTACCATGGCGGGCAAATAGAGCAAGAGATGCAATGAACAGACCAGAAAGCAACATGCCCTCACTGCTCTCAAAAACAACCCAGAGGGTCTGTACCAGAGGGAACTTTGGCCTGCCACTGAATCCATTAAAAGCTTCATAGAGAGGATACAAAATAAGGTGGCATAGATTAAATACAGTACACTTATGAGAATTTGGTCAAATAAAAATTAAAAACATTTGCCAGTATTATCAAGCTTATTGTGTTGTACGGAAGTGAGGAATGGGGTTCACTCAGTAAACAAGACTACACTAAATGGGGCAAAGCTCCAGTTGAAACCCTGCATGCAGAATTCTACTGAAACATCCTGCCAGTGCTGAGGAATATCCCTTATCACAAAATGATGAAATTCCTAAATGTTAAAGAGCCTACATGATCTAAAATCAAAACTATTTTTGCTGCAATCACCTGTTTGAGAGATCTTGACGAATTCCCCCTTGCAGATGTCCTCCAGTCGCTCTTTCAGTTCAGAGACATGTTTGCTCACAGCCTCAAAAGAGACGTGTGGATTGACAGTGATTCTGGGTAAGTCTCCAGGTCCAGGAGGGGCACAGACAGACTGACAGCTCTACAGAGAGAGACAGACAGAGAACCAAACAGTCTCAATACACATTCCTGTGGAGATGCCAGGAGCAGATCTTTGTAAATGAGGAACACGCATCACCATGTTTGTACAATGTACACAGTGCAGATTGTGAGAGAGCCAGTGATGTTACCTGGAGGAAATGGATGTCATCCTCTGTGTGTGAAAACTGCTCCAGCTCAGCCTCTCTCCTCCTCAGCTCAGCAATCTCCTGCTCCAGCCGCTCCAGGAGTTTTTCAGCCCGACTCACTTCAGCCTTCTCTTGATCTCTGATCAGCTCTTTCACCTCAGAGCGCATTCTCTCAATGGAGCGGATCAGCTCAGTAAAGATCCTCTCGCTGTCCTCCACTGCTGCCCGTGCAGATCGCTGTCAGGAGACACAGAGAGAGGAGGGCTGTACATTTTAACTAGGCCTTTCACTCAGCTCTTACTGGGATCCCAGATAGCCTGTTCCCCACAGTGTGGCTCAGTGGGATTGACTGGAGGAGAGCCCTGACTGAGCCCTGAAAAGGCTCTTCCAGCAGCCAGCTGTTGTGTTCTCCTGTGGTCAGTACCCACCGTGAGTGAATCCACAGCCTGTCTCAGATCCTGCAGCTCCTTCTCTCTCTCCTGGATTCTCTGCTGGGATTTCCTCTGTGTCTCCCCCAGCTGCTTCTGTGGACAGATTGTTTTTCCTTGTTAAATTATCGCGCCAGTGGAGGATCATTAACACCGTCAAGCAGGTCATGTGGGAGACAAGGAACATCAAGGTCTTCCAAAAACAAACAGTGGACCTGGTCACTCTCCGGAGGATGATTCAAAACCTGCTCCAGGACAGCGTTTTGGTGGACTTTTTGAAGGATGAGAGAGGGGCAAGGAGTAAATGGGGGGTGAGCCCTGGGCAGCCAACCCCTGAGCAGGAACTCTTTTTTTTCTTTTTTTTTCAGGTTTTTAAAAATGTTGAGTTTCCTTTTTTCCCCTGATTTAAGCTTATATGTATCTCCAGTCCTGTCCTCTTGATATATGGTCTAAATCTGTTATGTTGTGCCCCTTCCTTTGTAAAATGTATGTTTGAACCCATTGTTAACCGAATACCTTTTTGTTTTTCTTTAGTTGGAATGCCAAGTTTTAAATGAAATGATTTGTACATTTGAAAATATATATATTTTTTAAACAATAAAAGAACATTGTTAAATTATCTAGCAAGACATTAACATTTGTTAAATAATCCTATTGTTTTATTCAAAATGACACACTATAAATAACCATGAAACTATCACACACTGCACGTCAGTGTGTAGAAGTGTTGTGGTCTTATAGGTAAAGCTTGTGAACTGAGTGAAGTAGCTGTTCCAGCCGTGTTGATTCTCATTCAGGGAGTGAATAGGGGGGTGAGGGGGGTGAACAGAGCGGTCACAGAACTGGCTTGTGTTCACCTGCTCTTTTTGCTTTGTCACTGAACTTTAAAAAAAAAACTTAACTTCCTTTTTCAATGTATTTCCAAATGTATAAAATACTACCAAATGAAATCAGTGAAGCACAGTTCATAAGTATACATATTGAAGCAATAAACCAAGATTATCACTATCACCACTGTAAAAAGTGTAAGTGTTATGTGTAGGAGACCTGCCAATACAGATTTCCAGTTCTTACCCGTTTCTCAGTACTTTCTGCTGCAGCTGAGACTGTATCGTGGCCTCTGTGTTCATCCATCGCACACTGATAACAGATACACTGCTGATCGGTACGACAGTAAACCTCCAACAGTTTGTCATGATGAGAGCAGATCTTCTCCTGCAGGTGTCCAGTGGCTGGGGTCAGTTTGTGCTTCCTAAAAGCAGGAGATTCATAGTGAGGCTGGAGGTGAGTTTCACAGTAAGAGGCCACACACACCAGACAGGACTTGACGGCTTTGTGCTTTCTCCCAGTGCAGAAATCACACGCCACATCTCCAGGTCCAGCGTAAGAATGAGCAGGAGTAGCAGCTTGAAGTCCTGTCTTCTTCAGTATCTCCACCACTTCAGCCAGCATGGTGTTTCTGTTCAGAACAGGCCTTGGGGTGAAAGTCTGTCTGCACTGGGGACAGCTGTAGACACCAATATGATCATTCTGATCCCAGCAGCCCTTAATACAGCCCATACAGTAACTGTGTCCACAGGGAATAGCCACCGGATCCTTCAGTAGATCCAGACAGAGTGCACAGTTGAACTGGTCCTGATCCATTAGATCTCGAGCTTGAGCCATTTTACTGCACACACTGAAAGAGACAGTTTTGTTTCTCTGAAACTGCGTGTGTGAGAAAGAAGGAGTGACTTCCTGGTTCTACCTGTACCTGCAGGAGGTGTGGTGTTGGACTGAGGCCAAGCTGAGCAGAGCAGGGAGTGAAGAAAGAGAGCAGACTTTCACCAGCACATAAAACACACACTGTCTCTCTCAACTAACCCTTACACTGAGACACTGTGTCTTATAGGTAGTGCTTTTCTATAAGGTGTGTGAATGTATGTATGTGTGTGTGTGTGTTTGTGTATATGGTGTGCATATACTGTATAATGGCTTAATATATGTTTTTTAAAAGCTATTGATTCGATAATCAATATAAAAGTAGCTGTTATAGAGCCGAAATGATAGTAAAAATATTTATTCTGAAGCATCATGGCTTCCACCATGTTTATGCTAGCTAATGTTATGGTCATTCATTACCGTAATGCTCTGCATTCATTATCATGTCATGTAGGAGGCTGTTGCGGTAATGAACAAAATTGTTTCAGTAATGAAAAAAAACTTGTGCAGCTATGTATAGTGAGTTTTAACTATAAAATTATAGTCATGGCCAAAAATATTGGCACCCTTGCATGTTTTTCAAAAAACTCACAATTTTCTATAATGTAAGTTGAAGTTGACAAAAGTATTTGGTCTCCACAATTCTTTATTTTACTGTTAATAGTACAGAAAATGTGTTTTTGATTCAGAACTTTTATCCTTTTAAATCATAAAATAAACAGATATGGGATTGACAAATGTATTGACACCCTAGATTTAACATTTGGTAGAAAATAACTGCAATCAAGCACTTCCTACAGTTATTAATGAGATTGCTCCACCTCTCTACTGGCAGTTTGGCCCACTCTCCTTTTGCAAACTGCTCCAGTTCTCTCAGATTTGAAAACTGATGTTTTGAAAACTCTCTACAGGTGTTCAATTGGTGTCCAGCGTTTTGTTTTGAACCATTCCTGGGTTCTTTTTGAAGTGTGTTTCGGGGTATTGTCCTGCTGGAAGACCCATGACCTTCAACGGAGACACAGCTTTCTGACACTGGGTTGAACGTTGCGCTCCAAAATGGCTTGGTAATCTCCTGATTCCATGATTCCATGCACAGATTCAAGGCACCCAGTTGCAGAGGCAGCAAAGCAACCCCAAAACATCAGTGACCTTCCTCCACGTTTGACTGTTGGGACAGTGTTCTTTTCTTTGAAGGCTTCATTTTGTTTTCTGTAAACAGAGTTGATGCGAATTACCAAAAAGCTCTAATTTGGTCTCATCTGTCCACAGGACATTCTCCCACAAGGAATGTGGCTTGTTCAGGTGTGTTTTGGCAAAAAAAAAGGTATTTTGGGCTTTCTTGTGTCTCTCAGCAGTGGGGTCCTCCTGGGTCTCCTACCATAGAACCCCCTTTCATTGAGTTGGTGACAGATGGTGCGAGTTGAAACTGTTGTACCTTGTGTCTGAAGGTCAGCTTGAATCTGTTTTGTAGTTTTCCGAGGTTCTTTCTCCACCATTCGAACAATCCTTCACTGCAATCTTTGATCAACTTTTCTCTTGCGGCCACGTCCAGGGAGGTTGGCTACAGTGTCATGGGCCTTAAACTTCTTGATAACATTGTGCACGTTGGACACAGGAATATGTCTGGGATTTGTAGCCTTGAGATTGTCAATGCTTGGCTACCATCTTCTGTCTGAGCTCCTCAGACAATTCTCTGCTTTTCTTTCTTTTCTCCATGCTCAGTGTGGTACACACAATGACACAAAACAGCAGAATGAGTACTTTTCTCCATTCAAACTGGTTGAATGAGTGATTATTAGATTGCAGGCACCTGTGACTCACCACAGGTGAGTTCAATTACTAATTAAAGGAGAAACACCTGCTTGAAGTC
Organism: Aldrovandia affinis; assembly: GCA_029706075.1. Lineage (NCBI taxonomy): Eukaryota > Metazoa > Chordata > Actinopteri > Notacanthiformes > Halosauridae > Aldrovandia > Aldrovandia affinis. Next base: position 427,897 of record JAINUG010000409.1, on the reverse strand, counting down.
CAATTATGTCTTACAAGTTCTAGAAGGTGCCAATATTGTCCAGGCTATTTTAGGATTTCTGTGTGAAATAAGGGAAGATTTTGTATTTTTTTCAGCTTTTTTGTTTTGTTCCACTGCAAACCAAAGAAATACATATGTGGATACCTGTCTGGAAGAAATGGTGCATTATTTTATTTTTTAAATGCAAGGGTGCCAATATTTTCAGCCACCACTGTATAAAGAATTTAAGGGTTACTGAATACTGAAAAATGTTATGAACTTATTACGGTTTTAATATTTTGATAGGAAATCTGCATTACATTTTTTTGCCACATGCTACACCAAGTTCGTGAGAATGACCAGGGGGGATTCAGTGTCCTCAGCATCAAAATCCATTGTAACTCCTAACGGTAGTTAGCAGCGTCTTTCTTTTAACTACTGAACATGTCTGGAAATTGGACCGACTCCGAGACAAGGGAACTTTTGTCTATCCGCACAGACCATGAAATTAACCTACAGCTCTGTGGCACCGTCAGAGACGTGAACGAGGTATAATGAGACAGAAGGCCCAGATCATTAGCAAACTGAAAGGTCTGCGTAAAAACATTCTTCAAATAAATACATCCTGCATTGACTAATCTGTCTGGAATGATCATATCATGTGAGAACAGACTCTACACAGTTTTTTTCCAGATTGGAGACCTATATGGGAACGATGAAAAACACTATTTTACCCGGATAATTGAACCCGGCAATGTTCCGAATCCATGTGGGGAAAGAGGCTAATGTCTGTGGGTGTGGATTTTCTTCTCTCCCTCTCTCTCCCCTCCCTCCCTCTCTCTCTCAGACTGTGAGGAGTGCGACTCCTTCTTCACTGATGAATGTGAGGTGCATGGCCCCCCCTCCTTTATCTCAGACTCTCCTGCACCCCTCGGGGCCCCCAGCAGGGCTCGGCTCACCCTGCCCCTCGGCTTGGAGCTCAGAGTCTCCAGCATTCCTGGGGCAGGCCTGGGGGTGTTTAACCGGGACCAGAGGCTGCCCGTGGGGTGCACTGACCCTACGAGGGAGAGCTGACCGACGAAGATAAGACCATTGACAGCGGCTACTCCTGGATGGTGAAATGGAGCCGAACGCTGATTGGTGTGTGTGTGTTTGTGTGTGTGTGTGTGTGTTCATAGTGTAGTGGTGTGATGCAGGTACAGAGCAGTGTGTGTGTTCATAGTGTCTACAGACAGTGAAAAGTGAGTATTTTAACTGGGCACATTGTTGGCCTGTCCAGTTCTCTGAACTCTTCTTCGGTATGCTCACTGCCCTGTGGATGGCAATTGACAGCAAAACAAGTGCTCTCACTCATATCTTTCAATTCTATGAATTTTCTTCATTTTTTCAGGGAAATGGCATAATAATGAATCTGTATTGTACAGCAGTGATCCACAACTGTGGTCCTGGGGACCCACTGTGTGTACTGGTTTTTGTTACAGCCAATCTCTTTAGCAATGAATGTTGTTGAAAATGTGTGCAAGTTCACATATTTTAAGGTTTTTAACTCTTCATTTCCCACAAACTGTTTCGTTTCAGTGACCAGGTGTCCACATTTTCAGCAATTAGATCCCCACTGATTTACATACATTACATTACATTTACATTTCACCTCCTAGTCTATAATTTAATCATTTAATAATTTTCATGTTTAAAATCATGTTTTATATAGCACATTACAGACAATGAGAACATTAGTTGATCTGACTGATTTAAAGTCATGGGATGTGAATATGGGACATTTATTGCTCATAGCATGCATAGCTATTTCTGACATATGGCCTTAACACATGTCTAAGAACAATTAACAGCCAGTTATAATTCAGTGTTTGCAATTATGGTTGGAACAAAAACCAGCACACACTGTTGGTCCCCAGGACCGAGGTTAAGAACCACTATTGTAGAGGGTCATGTTAACCTCTTCCTGTCAGCCCCCTAGCGTTATTCCACCAACGCCATGAGAACTGGTGTAATTCACAATTCATAAATATTATTCATTGTAATTATTTACCTGTATAGTTTGCTTGCCGAAGGCAAATTATGGTACTATGGTAACAGAACTCTGACAGCATCCTAAGCCTTATACTCGCTAACAAGATAACTAAAGTTACCAAGGTAATGTCTCTCAGTATATGTAGCTTGAAAATGACTTTACTGTCTGAATTTGACAAACGAACTGTACTTCCAGAATTTATAGTCCTTGGCTAAGTAATGTTACCTATGCTAACGTTTGCTTCAAACTCCAGTAACTTTACTTTACAAAATTAGCTAGCTGCTAAGTTAGCTAGCAAACTGACTTTGGCTAAACATATTGCTAGCACAAGCTAAGAACTATTAAGAACTACTAACATTAATGTTGCTGTCTAAATTTGACAAACCAGCTCTACTATATCTTGTCCTAAGTATTGTGTGTTAGTGGTGTTAACACTGCTGTGTTATTAGGTCTACAGGAGCCAGCGCTGTGTTGGAGTACATTGATGCACAGAGAGAAACGCACTCAACTGGATGAGTTTAGTAGTCGCGTCTAGAGAAAGCACTGCATCTTTGCATTATTTTGTCTCTCCATCTCTCTCTCGATTTCAGACCATTAACAATACATATTTATCTAAGGAAAAAAGTACACTTTATCTGAAACCGGACGTTAATTAATCATAATATAATTTTATTGAGAGAAGTCAAACAAAACAATTTATAAAATTAACATATGTACAATGATTACAAAATACAATACTAAATATTTACAGCATTGTAGGGACCAGCAGGTGTAGGGCCAGCTTTCTTCTCATTTACTGAGCCTGGCTCTTCCTCACTCTGCCCGTTCTCTGTAGGTCTGACATTCAGTGATCCAAAAGAGTTACAAGCAGTTTTGATTAAACATGGATAGGCTTCTACTAAGTATGGCATACATCATGAATAACTTTAAAAATAAAAGGGCAAATGCAATATTATCTCGGGTTCCCAAACTATTTTCCTCAAGGAGCCTTCCAGCCCAAAATGCGAGCTAACACAGTTCTATGTTTGGGAGAGTTAGCGCAAACACACTCTCTTTCAAGCTAACGTTAGCTAGCCTTAATGCTACTGAATACTGTCACTCACTCCCTGTCAGGCAGCGCCACTGTCAAACATCACTCACTCTGAAGCTAGCTGATAAAATATGTTTATAAAGTATCACTTGCTAGCTATCTCTGTTCACGGAATGAAGGAATAAACTTGGCACAGGACCATTTCACTTGTCACTGGCCAATGTGTATAACCTAAATTGAAACAGACGAGAGCAGCGATGTTGTGAGACTCGAGGGGAGAAAAGAAACGATGTGGGCCGCACGCTCAGAGCCTGGCAAGTGAGGCCGAGATCAAGTAGCCTACCTCGGTGAAAACTGAACATCTGGCACCTGACAGGTTGGGAATCACTGAGATAGATGACAAGTTGTATTAGATCCTGAGCTATGATAGTCTGTATCTAAACATATTTAGTCATTATTAGTCGCCTCTCCTCTTCTATCCTGGGCCTCTTCAGGTTTAGACACTTACATTTTTAACCACTGGCCACATGGGCCAGCAGGTCACTGAATTTGGTGGCCCAAATGATTTTTTTTGTGGCCTAAATGTAAAGTATTTAAGAACAGTAATAAAATTACCATTTTACATGAACCCTGCCTTGACTATGTGATTAAACGTCAAATGTATGCGTTTTACAAGAAAATAAGCATTATTACAATGTTTTGATTGACAAATAATTTATTTATAGAATGACGAATCAAGCAATAAATTCAAAGAAGAGAATAAGAGAATACGTTTTTCATCTCTCTTGTATTTTATCACTCCGACTCTGTAGCCCTTCAAGGGCTCTGGACGAACGCGTGACTTTTATCTGTGTATTAAAATAATTTATTCTACGCTCAAACCGGACTCCTATCAGGGAGACACTGAGCTTCCTTACCTGCAGTTCTTGATTGTTTACTTGCAGCTCGATTTGTGTAATGCGGTTCTCCCAGGTTTGGCATCCCCTGGACAGGGCACTGAATTGTGCTTCGGCACTACTTGTGCATTGCTAATTCCCTACCCCCATTTTAGTTAATTGACTATCGTCACTGTTGTTTGGCTTTTGAACTTAATTGTGTTGATTGTGCAGTCATATGTATTCTGTCCTGTCTTGGATGCTGATTGGTCAACCAGACTTCCTGGCAGTAATTAATTGCACCTTCCACTAACATTAACATCCCAGATATGAAACATTGTAAGCTGTCAATCATAATAAAAATCTTATTCAGCCGCCTCTGTTCAGTGTCCAGATCCTCAAAGTGGGCTCTGCTTCGCGTCATGCCTAACAGCACCTCCAAGCCGTGCCCGTAATCCTGATATAACACAGGTCCTCGCTCCATATCGCTTCATTACAAACTACACCCTGATCAAGGCAAATTGTGCTTGTAGACACTTTTGAATAAAGGCTCTTTTTTTCCTGAAAAGGAGTTCTCTCTCTCTCTGTCTCTCTCTCTGATATGTGAACTGTGCGCGTAATGAAGAGGAGCAGAATCTTGTGGCGTTCCAGTACAGAGGCTCCATTCTGTTTCGCTGCTTTAAGCCCATTCTCCCAGACCACGAGCTGCTGGTGTGGTACAGAGAGGAGTACGCCAAAGACCTGCCATCCTCAAACTGCCAAGTGCCATCAGATTCTATGTTTTATTTTGTGAAGTAGCATCCTGTCTTTTTGTACATTGTCCTATTTTACAGGACAAAGCCTCTGGCATCCATATTTATTCAGTAATAATAATGCATGCCATTTAGCAGACGCTTTTATCCAAAGCTAGTTACAGTAATGAATGCATACATTTTTTAGTATATGTGGTCTCAATGGGAATCGAACCCACACCTAAGCGTTGTCAGCGCCATGCTTTACCTACTGAGCCACACACCCACTGAGAAGAATCAGACTGAATTGAACTTCACCCTGTTTACCGCCTGCTTTCATTCAAATTCATAATTACTGTGCATTGAAATGTGTAGGACCTGGTGCATGGAAAGTGCTCCATTTTGCATAATTACAGTCATAATTTAAATTTGTTTGAAGTTTCTTCATGTTGATCTGTAATTCTCATTGAAGTGTAAAACACTGTCAAGTAAATCACAGCTGGAAAAATCGAAGGTGCTCAAAACACAAACCAAATGTCAAAAAAGAACTGTCCCTTTATCGAGTCTGTTTTCTCTGGCCTGATCTCTGGTTCTCTCTCTCTCTCTCTCTCTCTCTCCCTGACATCATTCTCTCTTTCCTCCACCAGGGGGCGTGAGTGTGTCATCTCAGTTCTCCTACTGTACCCAATGCCCTTTCCTACACAGCAGAGGCTTACCTGCACAAGCACATCAAGAGATCTCACCCTGACAAATATGTGAGACTGCTCCGAGCTGGATCAGTCACTTCACAGACACTCCAGCCTTCCAGCAGCTCTCCTCATATTCTCCCCAATACAGTGCAGCTCCCCCAGTGTGGGAAGAGTTTCAGTCAAGATGGAACTCTTAAACTACACCAGCGGACTCACACAGGGGAGAGGCCTTATCACTGTGCACAGTGTGGGAATAGTTTCAGTCACTCAAGTAACCTAAAGAAACACTAGCGGACTCACACAGGGGAGAGGCCGTACCACTGTGCACAGTGTGGGAAGAGTTTCAGTCAAGATGGACATCTTAAACGACACCAGCGAACTCACACAGGGGAGAGGCTATACCACTGTGCACAGTGTGGGAAGAGTTTCAGTCTCTCAGGTGACCTAAAGAGACACTAACAAACTCACACAAGGTAGAGACTGAATCAAGCATGTTTGTCCTTGGACATGGGTTGTGTGTGTGTACATATGTTAAATCAGTTTGTATATGTTCTACTGTTAATTTATTTGTTTTAATGTTGAGTTTGTTCGATTTTCATTTTAAATTTAAATAAAAAATGTTCCATGATCTATTTCAGTGTATTAAATATTGTTTTACTTTAATTGTTTATTCTAAATAAATGTAACTCATGTCGCGTGTGCAGAATAAAGGGCCTTTGCTTTCCCCCATGATGGCTGTATTCTCCCAGGGAATAAGTGAAGACGAGGCAGCGTGTGAGTGTTAGTGATGTGTAGGCCAGTGTTCTTACACCTGTTTATTTGTATAACAGAATAAATTCAGTTTATTTGTATAAACAAGTATACTTTAATAAGTATATTGTCACAAAGCAGCTTTATAGAGTATGGAGCCTTAAACCCATCGAAGAGCTCGCCAAGGGCAACAATGGCAAGGACAAACTCCCTGAAGGGCACAGGAAGGGAGAAACCTTAAGAGGAAGCACTCTGGGGGAGCCAACCCTCTTCTGGCTGGCACCAAAAAGATGAAGGGAATAAACGAGTCAAGAGCACATAAAAATAAGCATCAGATGATAACTACAGTTGGTGGGAGATAACAAGCAGCACTATAACCATATATTGTGCTTTCAGTTGGTGGGGTGAACAGGAAGCAATTATATAACACGGTAGATAATATGGGTAGGGCCAGTGGAGTAGGAGTACATACATGCAGGAGTTGCATCAGCATTTAACCAAATGGCAACTCATTATGCATCAGTCGACTGGCAATGATTGAGTGTAAGAAGCAGGAAACGCTAACACTAGATGCTTTCACATGTAGTGTACATGTTTGAGTGTGTGTGTGTGTGTGTGTGTGTACATGTCTGCATGTGTGTGTGTGTTATATATGTATATGGGGCATTCTACCGAATTAGTTCAAAGTGCGGTCCCACAACAAGAAAAACTATTTAACAAAACAATTAAGTATTCAGACATAGATATTTACTAAGAATATGTTATGATCTATTTAAACCCAAGGCACTAAATGAGATAGTGATAAGCTAAAAAAAAATTAAAACATCATTTATAGGGTACTTTCTATTGGGAAGTAGTTGTCCCAAACCCTGACCCCTAAATTTAAATGTATGTAAATAACACTTAAAACATTTTTTAGATTTAGTTCAATGGTGTAATTTCAAATATCTTTATGATTAAGTTTAAACAGAAGTTGAAAGATTTAGATTTATTGTGGGTTTAATTTTAAATTAAAAAACTATACTAAAAGAATCTTGTCCCCTGTTCTCATGTCACTACCGAAACCCCATAGTTTTAGTCCATTGGCTGAGCCTGGTTTTTAGCCACACCCTGCATTTTGACCAGGCAGTGACACTGCCTCCCTGTCCCTCATGGCTGCATGGTAAGTTGCTAAACCCCATACTTTTGAAATAAATGTGTTCCAAAGTCTGAAAATCGGTGTGTAACTTTAAGAATCGTCACCACCAAACACATATTTTCTTCCATTAAGTAAACTTTTGGGGTTTTATGCAAAATATTATGTTTTTATATGTGTACACCTCTTCAAAGACGTGTATGCTAGCCATGTGCTTGCTAGCATTCTTTAGTTATGCTCAAAGTTAGCTAGAATTGTCACTACCGAAACCTATGGTAGAGTTTCGGTAGTGACAAAATGTAATGGTAAGTAGTTAAATCCCATCATTTTCAAATAGATGTGTTCCAAAGTCTGAAAATCAGTGTGTAACTTTAAGAATGGAACACATATTCTCTTCAATAAAGTAAACTTTTTGGGGTTTTATGCAAAATAGGATGTTTTCAAAGTTTGCTAGCCATGTGCTTGCTAGCATTATGCTAGCAAAATGGAATGTTCAATCATCTATTTTCAGTATTTCCCTCACCATTGCCTTGGAGGGACCTCCCGTCCATCCTGAAAGACCCCAAAAGCAAAAAATAGCGGACTTTTAGATCGCTAACATTTTTAGCATAAGTCAATTGAGTTTAACATAGCGAAAATTAGCATCGCGGCTAGCGGAATCTATTTGTTACAGACCTTTCAAGGATACATTAGTTAGCGTTCAGAAGCCTGACAGCAACAGCATAATATCAATGTTATTTGCCAATGTTTTCTTCTTCTCTTTTACTGAACCCACTTGGGTAATTATTTTCGATTGATAAGTCATGTTTGTACTTTAAATGGTTATGGATGAACAATTGTTATGTCTTCAAAAATAAAATTATTTTATTGACCACAAAACATTTGTGTTTGTAATATTCCCAACATAAGGCATGTTATGAGTTAAGATTAAGCTATAAGGTTGAGGGAATATGATACAACCTTGCAAACAAAATACTGTGGTCACTACCAAAACAGTGCAGTCACTACCGAAACACTGGGTGTTTTGTAAAAATAAAGTATATTGAGTTATAAACTAAAATGTTATGATACTGATTGGTTAAATGTATGTTCAATTTCATCAATCATTAACTCTGAAATCAATATGATCAGTGTTATGCATTTTACAGAGAAAGATTGCATTTAAATTTTGATGAATTGTATAAATTGAACTTTGAAATTTGGTAAAAATGTCATTTTTATTGATTTAATTGTGAAAACCTTCAAGAAAAATTTATAAAAATACTCTTTAGAGAAGGGAAGGAAACACAATCTTAACAGATTCATATAATACTTTTACTATAGTGTATTACTATGTTTGGTAGTGACAATTTTTAGAGAGGAAAAACATTCCAAAAGAGTCTAAAAATACAATATAAAAATTGATGGTACTTTTACTAGATATATGTACTTTAGATATGGTACAATATATATACGGACAAAGTTTTGGGAATAAAACATACAAAATTTCAAAATATTTCCAACCTGACTTTGAACCAATTCGGTAGAATGGCCCATATATGCCATTTAGCAGATGCTTTTATCCAAAGCGACTTACAGTAGTGAATGCATACATTTTGTGCGTGTGTGTGTGTGTGTACATGTCTGCATGTGTGTGGGTGTGCATGTACGTGTATGTGTGTGAGTGTGTTAGTGCATGTGTGCTGTCACAAACCCAATTCTCAGGTGCTGTGTGTACCTGGTCACACCCTCCTAGCTAACTACCTACCAAGACAAACTGCAGGCTGCTTACAGCTAGGAAACCTGATGGCATAGAATAAGGCCCTGGCCTGGTGTATGTTATGCAATGAATATGCTGTAACGTTAGGTAAAAGAAAATCAAAAAGTAAATAAATAAATAAAACAAATAGGCACATCTGAATACAACGAGTCCCCCACCCCCTTACCAGCTTTCCGGGTGGACAAGTCCCCTTCTCCAGGTTGTGGGAAGAGGGAGACGTGAGGCCCAACCTCGGCCAGCTCAATCAGAGACATTATACTCACAGGGACATGACTTTATGAGAGACGCTTGTGAATGGGGAGGTGAGAGGGAGAGAGAGAGAGAGAGAGAGAGAGAGAGAGAGAGAGAGGGAGAGAGAGAGGAGGGTGAGAGGGAGAGAGAGAGAGAGAGAGAGGGAGGGAGAGAGAGAGAGAGAGGGAGAGAGAGGAGGTGAGAGGAGAGAGAGAGAGACCTGGGAGGTGAGAGGGAGAGAGAGAGAGAGAGAGAGAGAGAGGGAGGTGAGAGGGAGAGAGAGAGAGAGAGAGCAAGAGAGGGAGGGTGAGAGAGAGAGGGATCTAGGAGGTGAGAGGGAGAGAGAGAGAGAGAGAGAGAGAGAGAGAGGGACCGGAGAAACAGACGATCATACAGTATATCCTATATCCTGAGACAGAACATGACAACAAGCCCCCACCCCAGAATAAACACAAACAAAGGGGTTTACACCCAGCCCCCATCATCACCGACATGGCCAAGTACCCCCCCTGCACCCCACACGCCCGTAATGACTGAAAGAGAGGGAAGAAGGGTGAGGGGGGAGGAGGAGAGGGGGGGTGGCATGACGGAGAGAGAGTGAGAGGAGGGTCTCAGGCTGCGGAAGAAGGAGAGAGCAGCGGATGTTATTTTGGGTGGAAAGTGTAGGTGGTTTTGGAGGGTGCAAAGAGTGGGCACAGAGGAGGTGGGGTGGGGTGGGGGGGGGATCAGTGAATGAGAAGAACTCACGCTTTTACCGAATGGAGGGATGGAGACAGAGAGTGCGGTTCATAGGGGGGAGATTTGGCAGCACAGCAACACGGACTCATTTCTGTGTCTGTCCCCCGCCAATCTGTGAGAGAGTGGGAGGGAGGGAGGGAGGGAGAGAAGGACAGAGAGAAGGAGGGAGGGAGGGAGGGAGGGAGGGAGAGAAGGACAGAGAGAGGGTGGGAGGAAGAGGAGCTGTTCCGGAAAAGCCCATATATGGCATCAGCGTGACGCCGTGGTCCGGTGCGTGCTGTGGGAATCACAGGTACACTGAGCGCGTGCGAGAGGGGGAGGGAGAGAGTGGGAGCAAGAACCTGCCAGTCCCGCCTGCCAGGCTGCGTGAGCCGGTCAGCAGGAAGCTGGGCGTGTCGGCGTGAGCGTGCGTCAGAGAGAGAGAGGGGAGAGAGGGAGGGAGGGAGGGAGGGAGGGAGAGAGAGGAGAGAGAGGGGAGAGGACCAAACAGAGACAGGAAGAAAGAGGAATCTGGAAAAAGGGCAGAAGGAAAAGGAAGGATGGAGAGATGGAAGGGATGAACGGGGAGCAATGCCATTGCCTTGTGACATCACAGGCATTGCGTCATAACGGGCATTGTGACATCACAGACATTGCATCACAGGAGGCCTTAGTGAAGACGCAGAGACACACAGAGCAGCTTTAAGTCACTTTAATTTAAATGCATTTGATTGACACCCAAATACACTTATCAGCAACAACAAGGGAACAATGTTTCACAATGTCTATACCTCAGCTATTGTAAATATGCTTTATTATTATAAATATACTTCAGTTTTTTTTCTTATATAATAAAAAACTGTTATATACAGATAGACATTACAATAGCGATAAATATATGTTTTTAAACAGCCCATTTGTCACACAATACATGTGTCAATACATGTATCTACATTAACAAGATTCTTTTAAAATCTTCATACACATAATATTAACACTTTTGTAAACTTTTTTTCTTAAACGTAGCAGTAAAATAGCTAGAACACAGGAATCAATCCTTTACTTGATCGTAGAAAACTCTACGTTAATGTGTCGACGCGACGAGAAAGGTAAATCCATTCTCAATCTGTGTCATATGATCACTAAGTACATTCAAAAAATACCCCCATTCACATTTTAGTTATTTTTTGAACTCAGCATCAGGGGTTTTCCGCCATTCAAAGCCAGCCATTGACCCTGTTACCTGACTGACCCCTGCAAATACAGCGAGGGTAAAGGTCAGACGGTCGCCGTACCAGCGAGTGAATGAGTTTGGGGTCACCAGTCTGCCTGTAGAACTCTGCCCCTCAGACAGCAGACAGACACAAACAACCCTGTGCCCCATGCTCCGCAATACCACACCGGGGCTGTAGGTGGAGCTGTTCTCTATGTAGCACAACAGAGCTGCCTCACAGGCCTCTACCAAAGAGGAGGCCGGCACTGTTTTCCAATAGGTGTATTACTACACTCCCCGAAAACAAACCTGCAACAGGCCTCTTGTGAAACTGAACATGTTGAACAGAAACAATGTTTACAGCACGTTACACATGTTTGAGAGAAATCAACAGTGTAGCTAAAGTCCAACAATCCAGATGCAGAGAATGTCCTGCAGCCACAAGCTCAAAAACATAGTTTTTTCTAAAAGAAAATTCTGTAAAAATTATTTTAACATTGCAAAGTTGCAGGAGGGGTTAGAACAGCTGGACGTCTGGGGGGGTTTGGGGTTAAGGTCTGGGAACAACGAGGGGGACACCTCGAACCCGAGACACGTCCTCCCCTGTGCCGTCCGTCAGACTGACGAGTTCATGAGCTGCTGCTGGACCATTCGACTCGTGGGTTTCCCCAGAAACATTCTGGGTCTTAAGTTTGTGCTGTTACATTACACATCTGGAGCAGTAGACATCTTGATTTTCTTTTCATTCATAAATAGTGCGTGTTATTAGTTATCGATTTTTCCTCAGTTTGAGAAAAAAAACACTGTTACTGGATACTACAGACATATCTGTAAGTTAAAGTGCAATCATAAGATAACAGTGTGTGTGTGTGTGTGTGTGTGTGTGTGTGTGTGTGTGTGTGTGCATGTGTGTGTGTGTGTGTGTGTGTGTGTGTGTGTGTGTGTGTGTGTGTGTGTGTGTGTGTGTGTGTGTGTGTGTGTGTGTGTGTGTGTGTGTGTGTGTGTGCACTCATAAGATGACCCCAACTCCCTGCAAAAGCACCCCAAAGCCAGACAACGCTCTGCTATGGTGTGCTCGTCATCTCAATGAACACAAACAGAGATTCATAAATACACGTGTTTGACAATCTTCATTTTCATTGCCTAAATATAGATATACATACATACTATGTATCCATAAATGTTGTTTTGGTTTTCTTTTTATATATATATATATATATACAATTTGTATATATTTATACACTAAATTATTTTCACTTTTCAGGAAAAGTAGCTGTCCGCGAAATATGACAATATGCCATACGCAGTGAAGTCACAGACTTATTTTAGAACGTAGGATCACTTCCATTTTCATCTGAAAGACAAGAGAGAGAGAGAGAGAGAAGGTGAGTGCCCCCTGTTTGATGAAGATCAGCACAATCCTCATATTTAATACACATCCAGAGACATGTATCACCACACTTTACACTTTACACTTTATACTTTACACTTTACACTTTACACTTTACACTTTACACTGCTCACATCAGTATTGTGTAGTCACAGAGTAATGTGTCCGTCAGTATTGTGTAGTTACAGAGTAATGTGTCCATCAGTATTGTGTAGTTACAGAGTAATGTGTCCATCAGTATTGTGTAGTCACAGAGTAATGTGTCCATCAGTATTGTGTAGTGACAGAGTAATGTGTCCATCAGTATTGTGTAGTCACAGAGTAATGTGTCCATCAGTATTGTGTAGTGACAGAGTAATGTGTCCATCAGTATTGTGTGATAGGATAGTTTGAGTTTGTGTTAAAATGCCATGCTCTTACTAAACGGAAGAAAAGAGAGAATGAGAGAGAGAGAGAGAGAGAGGACAGCCCATACAGAGAAATGGAGAGAACGAAAGCTTTCAATAGAGGAGGGCAGGACGGGGAGCGACGCTCACCTGGCTGGAAGTGCTGAGGGGGGGGATCACGTTGGAGTTGATACAACTCAGGTTGTTGCCCCAGGACAGGGGCGATCGAGGCTCCCGCCCCAAACACGGGTTCCATGGCGACCAGCTCCCCAAGGAGGGGCTGGGCGCAAGGCAGACTGGGCGTGGCGGGGGCGACGGGCATGGCAGGGCCAGGGGATGCTGGGATAGAGGAGGACTCCACCTCCATCCTTATTGGCTCTGCACCTGCCATTGCCCCGCCCCCGGCCGCGCGATTACAGCGCGTCGATCGGACGCTACAGAGGTGGCCGATGCCCAACAAGGGACCCCCCTGAAAGCAGGGGAGTGGGCACAAGCACACTGGGGTGGAGGGAGAGGGCGGGGTCAGGGAAGGGGGCGAGGAGGAGGGCAGGGGCAGGGATGAGGGAGGGGTGGGGGTGGAGAGGAGCTCTACGAGGAGGGATTCTAACACGCTCTCTTCAAACAGAGGGCCATCGGCAGGGAAACGGGCCGTGTCCACCGGCCTCCAGGACTTGACGGGGTAGAGCTCGCCCGGCGCCGAGGTGGGGTCCCGCACGGGTGTGGTCAGGGCTGCGGGGGCAGGGGAGGGGCTGAATTTAGGGATGAACCTGTCAGCCAGAGAGCTGATGTGCCGGGCCAGGAGCAGAATCTCCGCCTGCTCCCTCTCCTCCTTGCCGTGCAGGGAACGGGGGCCCCTGAAGGGCCCCTCCGTGGGCGAGGCTTCGGGGGTCAGGAGGCCCTCCAGGGGTAAGGAGAAGGGCCCCTGGGACGGGACGTCCACGTAGAGCGGGGCCCGGACCTCTGGCAGGGGGAGGGCCAGGAGGGCGCAGTCGCCGTCCGCCCCGGGGGTCTCGGGGTTGGGGGGCAGCTTCTCGTACACGGAGCCCCCGCAGGGCTGCAGAGAGAGGAGCAGCTGGGCGCTGGGGCGGGGCACGGCGGTGGGGCGGGGCAGGGACATCGCCATAGCGACGGGAGGGGTGGGGGCAGAGTCTGAGGCGAAGAGAGGCTCCCCGAACCTGAAGGAGGGAGGGGCGTCAGGGGGCGTGCACACAAACTCCTCCCCCTGGTGCAGGGGGCGGGGCATCGGGAGAGGGGGTGGGGCGGGGGTGGGACCGGGGCGGGAAGACGGTCTGGGTGAGGAAGTCCAGGTGGGTCGTGGTCGGGTCGGGGTGGGCACAGATGCGGAGGGAGGGGTGGCGGCCCGGTGGCTGGGCTGCCGAGGCTGCTGGCGTTGCTGGGAGAAGCCCTCCTCCTCCAGAGAGGACAGGCTGGACCGGGGGCCCTCCAGCTGCATGGGCTCAGCGGCCACAGCGCCCCCTAGCTCCTCGGAGGAGCTCATGCTGGACACGGCGGCGCTGAAGTCGAAGGACTGTCCCGACAGGCCACTGCTGCTCGGGGTGAACACCTGGTCCGGGCTGGATATCGTGTCTGGAGACTGCAGGCCCAGGCTGTCCTGGTAGGAGGCGCTAGCGCTCAGAACCAGAGCCAGCTGAGTCTGCTCCGTGCACAGCTGCTGACGTACTGCCCATGCCTCCGACTCACTGAGAGAGAGAGAGAGAGAGAGGGAGAGGGAGAGAGAGAGAAGGAGAGAGAGAGAGAGAGAGAGAGAGAGAGAGAGAGAGAGGGAGAGAGAGAGAGAGAGAGAGAGAGAGGGAGAGAGAGGAGTGAGGAGAGAGAGAGAGAGAGAGAGAAACAGGTTGAATGTTAGTATTGAGACGGAGGGTAATCACTGTGTTGATTTTGTTGTGTGTGAGAGAGGATGAGAGAGAAACAGGTTGAATGTTAGTATTGATTGATTGGGGTTAACTGGTATTATCACTGTGGGAGATGGCAGTTTTGTTGTGTGGCCTGTTGCAGTGGGATGACAGTGAGGTTAACTGAAGTGTGTGGGGCGGGCGCTAATGCTAATGCTAATGCTAACAGGGAGATCCAGGCACCTGAGCATGTAGCTGTGGCAGCTGATGGGGTTCTCTCCAGCCTCCATGTGAAGCACCATGTAGAGCCAGGTGAAGGAATGATCCTCTTTCTCCACACGCACCACCATCTCCGCCCGCCCTCCGCCCCTCTCGCTCACTGCAAAGAAACAAACAGAAAGGGTGGGGCATTAGCACTTGGCCATTTACATAAAGCTGTTCACCTGGAACCACTGTTACTAGAACAAATACTTCAATCTATTCATGTAAATGATCCTGTTATACACCAGTTCTTCCACTGTGTACCCAATTTGTACAGTTTTGGAACTCTGTAGAGTTCTGTTCTCTGTGTGTATGGCTGTAGGGTTCTTTGTAAGTTGCTGCTGTAGGCCAGTGGTTCTTAATCCTGGTCCTGGGGATTTATCATCTATGCTGGTTTTTGTTACAGCCGATCTGTTCATCAATGAATGTTGTTGACAACATGTGTTTAAGTTTAAGTTTAGTAGCCAAGTTAATTGGGATAACATCAGAAACAAATTCTTTAAAAAAAGTTTTTTAAAAGTCCTGGGATGTTAACATGGGACATTTGCTAGAGCCAGTATGATTATGTCCATACCTCGTGGTATAGCAGCACAATCACAATCACAATCACAATCACAATCACAATCACAATCACAATCACAATCACAATCACAATCACAATCACAATCACAATCCCTCAAGGATAAACTACAAACATCCCAGAATAATCCGTTGAGAGTTGTACTGAAGCTACACCCCAGGACTCATTTGGATGATAGTCATTTTAAACAACTAAACTGGCTTAGAGTCCAAAAAGAGTTGCACAACTCAAAACCGGTCTTCTTTATAAAATCCTGCACAGCTCAGCCCCAAGCCATCTCTCTGGCTACGTTAGCTATATTAGTGAGAGTCGTGACCATAACACCCGTTCCAGTGTTGCCAACCTAACAACAATGCGTTATAAAACCAAGGCAGGAAAAAACACCTTCCAAAACACTGGTGCAGAAGAATGGAACAAGCTGCCAAATGAAATGAAATGTATTCAAATGGAGAGCAGTTTCAAGAAAAAGGTGAAACTTTGCCTTATAAGTCAAGTTTAATGAATATGTTATTCAATCAATAAGGGAGGTTCTTTGCGCCATCAAGGGAAATAACTGCTGTTTGTTTTTTTTTACATGTGATGTATTTATTAAGTTTTATGGAGTGTTGATCGGCATGTTGATCAAGCTTGACTTTTTCCGCTTGCCGCCATACAGAGGACCACAGTGGAAATAATTTGGCCTTTTCCCAACATTTTTGTGTTATGCTCAGCAATTTGCGATGCGCATTAATGCGATGCACAAGGGTATGTGTGTTCGCATTGTGTATATCTATTTTTTTTTATTGTCAAATAAAACTAACTAACTAACTATACACAGGGGCCCCCAGAAACAAGACTAAGAACCACTGTTTGCAAGCTAGTGCGCAGTTGTGTGTCGAGGGGTACTCACGAAGGCTGCAGTGCTGTGCGGAGGCGTGCGGGAGATCTTGCGGATGTAAGAGGCTGTACCAGGAACGGGAGCGCAGCGCCTCCAAGTCGTAGCCCAAATATACACCCACACTGCGGGGGGGGGGAACAGAACAGCACCACCGATGATTACAACGGCATACATGTCATAGAAAACACGACAGCTACAATCACAGCGTGGGATGTGGCAGGCAGTGTGGTATAATGGTTAACTGGGCTTGTAATGTTAAGGTTGCAGGTTCAATCCCCAGGTGGGGCACTGCCGTTGTGCCCTTGAGCAAGGTACTTAACTTGAATTGCTTCAGTTAATATCCAGCTGTATAAATGGATTGTATGTAAAGAAATGTAAACTGTGTAAGTCGCTCTGGATAAGAGCGTCTGCTAAATGCCTGTAATGTAATGTAATGTAATGTAATGGATAACCGTCGTGTCACGTGGTGCTGCCCCCCCTCCCGACCCCTCACCTGTCGTCCGCGTCCTGCACGCGCATGTCCTGGCTGTGCCGCGAGTGAAAGCCCGCCAGGAAGAAGGCGCGGTCCGCCGGTGGGTGCCGGCGGGCTGTGCGGCGGGCGAGGACGGCGGCCCCTCCAGCGGCGCGCAGAAGCACAGCCACACGGCGTTGGACGTCCAGTACGAGGAGGAGGCGGCGGCCGCCGCCGGCGCGGACAGGCAGCGCGCGCGCACCAGCGCGAGTCTGCTGCCGGCGCTCTGTCGGCGCGCGGACCTCGAGGTGTTGAAGCGACATCGAAACAGGCGGTCTGAGAGAAACACGAGGAGGAGACATGTTTTAGTTTGTTTGTTTGTTAAGGTATTAATACTTTTTTTTCTTCATATAATTTTAAAAGGCATTCTTTTTTTTTATTACTGAAAACTTTTTCAATTTGATTTGCACTTGCTACCTTTTTAAATTGAGATAACTTGTATGTTCAGGTGTTTCCGTTGCCCTGTGTATCTAGGCAGTTACAATTTGAGGCTTGGTTGTCGAATTGACAGAGATATCTGGCAGCAGCACTTCAGTGATGTGTACGTTAGCCAGTTCTGTGTCACTGTAGCTCATAAACTCACGTGGACGCACTTGTGTTTTCCTGTTCTAAGTCCCTGTGGATAAGGGCGTCTGCTAAATGACTGTAATACCATGTAGGGTAATTGAAAGCAGCGTAAGGTCTATTTAGTGGTGGCAGTGTGGTGTAATGGTTAGGGAGCTGGGTTTGTAACTCAGACGTCGCAGGTTCAATTCCCAGGTGGGGCACTGCTGTTGAGCCCTTGAGCTAAAGGTACTTAACCTGAATTGCTTCAGCAAAATATCCAGCTGTATAAATGGATTGTATGTCAAATAAAATGTAAACTGTGTAAGTCGCTCTGAATAAGAGCGTCTGCTAAATGCCTAAAATGTAAATGTAAAATGTATTTATACTCGGCAGTTGCCGTGTCGCTCTTTTACCTGTGTCAGGTGTGGTTGGCGGCGCGAGATTGCTCCTCATGACAAAGTGGTCCGTGGGGTCGATGATGTCATACACGCTGTCTCCCTGGGCCACCAGGTCCACCTGCAATCAAAACAGTTCCCTCAGGATCCAGCTACAGAAATCTCCGGTGCAGAAATCCCGCCCAATGTCACTCGAGCCTTGTCTATCGACGGTGCCGTTGTATCCGGCTTTCGTCTGGATTAATCTGACTCACGTCTCCGTCTGTGTGTCATCCGTGGGTCTGTGAACTAAAATCACGCTCTCTAGCCCCCCTAGTCCTCGCTAACGATGGACGTGGATCATCGAACACGAGCTTCGATGGTTATAACCTTATCATACAATTAATTAAAACCTGGCTTCACGCGCTTGCGCCCCCAACGAGCCGCTGCTCTTCTATAATTAATTTCAACGAGCCACCGAAACTACACATGAAAAGACGAGGTCATATGTGGCAGATCTAAATGAGGAATAATCAGCCTCGATTCTCCTTATCGCCGAAGCTGGCGGCACAAAATCAACGGCAGACGCGAAGGGAATAGCTACCACTGCAGCGAGCGTGAAATAACGTTGTAGCTATTAGTTATTCATTACATTACATTACATTAGCCTATAGGCATTTGGCAGACGCTCTTATCCAGAGCGACGTACAACAAAGTGTTAACCGTAGTCAAGAACAGTTTAGCTGAAAGCCACCCTAGTGGGAAGTACAATTCCTGGGTGCTAGGAGCAACCACATAGTTAAACTAGGACCCTGTAGGTAAATCTGTAGCCACAATTCAAAGGCAGCAATAAAGCAATCAATGCATAAAATAATGCCTAAGCCTAATACAATACATAAACAAGTAGACGTGTAAAACTAAGCAACTGTGTCCCTAAGTTAACAAAAACCGGACTACGGGGAGAGGTGCACCCTGAAGAGGTGAGTCTTCGGGGTGCACTTAAGTTCTTATTCAAAAACAAGCATCACAACAAATAAAAGATAACGGAGCGAGGAGAAGTTGTATTGCTGTTGTTGTTATTCACTCACCATAGAGTGTCCGAGGTGCTCGCTGACGCTGTCCGACAGGTAGAGGAGTTTTCCCTCGCTGGTCAACATCAGCAGGAAGCCGGGCAGTCCGTGCACTAGCTGCGAAAGTTCATGGAAGGACATGAATCTCGCGCTCTCCTCCTGGCTGCCGACCGTCTCTGCTCCTGGGTGACACGGGGACAGGAGGAACTGGTGTAGTTAACCGCGCGCATTACATTACAGTGCAGGAAAATATGACAAAATCCGATGACAAAAGATGTTTTCATGAACCCTAGCGTCAAAAACACATAGCGCCCTTCGCCACCATTCAACAAATATGC
The DNA here is from genome assembly GCA_029706075.1 of Aldrovandia affinis. NCBI lineage: Eukaryota > Metazoa > Chordata > Actinopteri > Notacanthiformes > Halosauridae > Aldrovandia > Aldrovandia affinis. Next base: position 408,570 of record JAINUG010000409.1, on the reverse strand, counting down.
GTGGTTTTTTGGTTTGTTTTGTTTTGTTGCCGTCACGTGCATCATAACATGAACACGCAGCGATGTTTCCTTGCTACGAGGCCCGGACATTTGTTTAGCAGATAAGGACGCCAGCATTCCCCGTGCCTGCTCCCACCGCATCGTCCTCTCGGCTCTTAACACCTTCCCGCTCCCTTAAAGTTCCAGGACCGTGGACAGCGCCACGCGCTACTCAGAGAGAGCCGAGACAAGAGAGCCGCCATGGCGACTAAACCAGCCCCCGTCAAACAAGCGACGAAGCCGTCCAACACATTCACACAATCGTATCCAGGCAAAGACACGACGTGCGCTTTTATCGCCTCCGTGCTCCAACAGCTAACCGGGCGTCGCTGAATGCACCTGTTGATTTCCGCGAATAATTCACAGAAACGGAGAGGGGGGAAATGGGTGGTCTGAGGGGGGGACACAGATTCAAGACCAAGAAATGAGTCATGCACTTTCCTCTTCAAATGATTCGTCTCACAGACGGTCCTTCGTTTACCTTGAGAGAAGAAGACGGACTTCCTCGTGTACACGCAGGCGAGCGACATGATGTGCAGATATGAGAGGCGAGCTTTGTCCGCGTCGGAGATGGGCAGCAGCTCCTTCATGTTCCGGATCTCCGAGTTGATCTGGTCTCTCCGAGCCTTCGAGGCTCCTTTGGTGGAGCGGTACATCTCGGAATTTGCTCCGGAAAGAGGAGCAGTCGGGCCGGGTTTGTGAAGCTCGCTGGGACGGCGTGTTGGGGGTGGGGTGGGGGGTGGGGAGAGCGGCTCAAGCCAGTAGCGAAGATACAATAATCTAAAAGTTTTTTAAAAACTTGTATTTATAAACGTTTTTTTTTTTTTTTTGGTTTCTATTGTATTTTTTTTTTTTTTTTTTGTAATTACCGTCCCAGGTGGGTTACTCTTTTTCTTGGCATAGAGCCTGCTCTCCCCGAGCTCCGCGTGACGTGCTCCACGGGTCCGCCACAGCTCCCAGCTCGGCTGGCCGGTCGGTTGTTTGATATCTCTTCCCCGCCCCCCAGGTCGGAGCGAGACTCGGTCGGTCGGCCGCTGGTCGCTGGTTGTGGCTGAGGTATCTAGAGATCGCGTTTCTGGTGAAGGAACCATGCTCGCCACAGTGGCTTATATAGCTCCGGCTCCGCCGGCGAAGGGGGGGCCGTGACACGCTCGCATCCACGTAAGAAATACGGTGAGATGAAAGAGAGGAGGAGGGAGGGAGGGAGGGAGGGAGGGAGGGAGGGAGGGGTAGATACTACATCTCATATTAATATTAGCAATGCACCTCTCTCTCTCTCTCCCTCCCTCTCTCACCTCTCTCGCTTTACCTCTCTCTCTCTCTCTCTCTCTCTCTCTCTCTCTCTCTCCCTCCCTCTCTCTCCCTCCCTCCCCCCTCTCCCTATTACTATTTTAATCTATGCTCTTTAATTTTGAATAAAGTCTAGTCTCTCTCTCTCTCTCTCTCTCTCTCTCTCTCTCTCTCTCTCTCTCTCTCTCTCTCTCTCTCTCTCTCTCTCTCTCTCTCTCTCTCTCTCTCTCTCTCTCTCTCTCTCTCCCCCGGATTCTCCTCCAGCGTCATCCTTCTCTCTCCAGGCGATGACGTAGGCCCGGTGTTGGGAGCTCCGACGACGCATAAAGCCCAATTTGGACAAAACCGAATTTAGGGCGGAGACTACACACTGAGTCACCGAACCCCCCCTGATCGACTCCAAGCACAGCCGCATAAAACCCAGATATCGACCTCTCCGTCTGTATGATACTGGCGTCGCTGTCTCGTGCTTTCTGGATAATTTGGTGTCATTGTAATGCCACCTTCTGTCTGTTTCAATATTACATTTTCCATTTTCCATTTTCCATTTTAAGCATTTAGCAGACGCTCTTATCCAGAGCGACTTACAAGATGTGCATAAATACATGGTAGGAACAATCATAGTTCACGCAAGAGATCAGTGAAGTAATACAGCGATCTGTACCATACCTGTAACACTGTTAATATTTATGGTCCATCCACTTTCACATGTAAGTGGGATATCCATAATATACGTAGGTCTTGATATTGTAGGCCTACTTGATATTGTATTGATAATTGTATTGATATTGAAACCTAAGTCTTATTTTTGTTACCACGAGGCACTTTTGTACGCAAAGTAAGTTTCTGTGGAAACAGACAATAAAGATATCTAATCTAATCTGATATGGAGATGATATCAATTAATTCCATTCGGATTATCTATCTGCAGATGCGTATACCCGGACACGTCGGTTCCGTTGTTCCGTTGGCGTTTAAATGTTCTCGCCCAACCGTAACGGGACGTGCACGCGCCTGTGGCCTACGGATGTCCAGCGCGTCCGCGGAAAACCTGAACGGTTTTTATGAATGGGAAGTGGTGTCATGTATTTCCATTGAACCGCGGGTTAAACCCAGCAAGAGAGATAGAAAGAGGGAGAGAGGATGGGGGAGTAGAGAAAGTGTCCGTCACAATTATATTTGAGATATAAGAAACATCTTGATCTAAGCTAAATGGCATTGGGTTCGTAACATATATTTCCCTTATAAGGTGGAATTGAAGGCAAATTGAAGTGTTTAATCGTTTCGCGTCTGGGATGCGTGCATACGTTGTCCCTGGTCGTCATAATAGTAGCCTATGTTTCAGTCTGGTGGAAAGTATTCAATATTTTACGATTTCTTGTTTTGTTTAAGTCTCCGTTTTGTGGGCGGGGAGTGGGGAGGATTCTTGACTGGGAAACATCCCCACCACTATATATGCACACATATGATACCCACAATTCATTCATAGTGGTAATTCATGTTCAGTAAAAATTTTGAACAATATTGAAAATCGTTTTGTTTCCCCCCCACCTCCCCCCCGCCCCACTTTGCTTGCTCACGCCTCTTCCTGCTGGCCCACACAGTTCACTTATTTTATGTAGTTTATGTGCCCAGCTCGTGCCAGCCCACGACAGAGGGCTGCACGAGCCGCGGTCGGTCTGAGACACCCTTTCAACTTTATTGGACGGGGAGAGGCAGAACCCCGCCGTGTTATTCAGCCGTCAGACCGAGCAAAGCCAGCGATCTGAAATCATCTCTCAAATGCGTCATAAGAGGGCTGTGTGTATAGCTTCTCGCCTTCAGACATTAAAGATGTCTGAAGGCGATGCGAATAGGCTCCGTATAGCCTATTCGCACAACTGTGCGCGCGTTCTGGTCAACTGTGTTTGAAAGCAGCCATTCCAATCGGCTGTCCATGACAACATGGGAACAGGAGTGTTGGGGGGGGGGCAAAACGACTTTCAATGTTGTTCCCTGCTGACCCCTTTATCCCCAGAGGTGTCAAACATCCGTGTTGTAGGTATGTTACAATTCCCGTGCGCAGCGGCGGTCTAGATGTGCCTGTGTCCCTGTGCGAGCGCTTACGGGAGACTATGGCCGTACCCCAAAAATGCAGGTTTTTCAAGGGCTGTCGGGTTTTTTTTCCACCATATGTCTGCGATATAACGTAGTTGAAAACTCGATCCTCCATCTTGTTTCCGAAATTTGATTAAACATTGCTCGGTTTGGTCATACGCTACACGTCAGAGTCAGACTCGTGTTTAGTGCTTTCAAAATGATATATCGCAAGTTCAGGACTAAATAAAAGGGATCCAGGACGTTAATGTAACATTTAATCTTGTTTCTGGTTAAATTTCATTGAAATCTGTCGATGCGAAATATGATATTTTTGACCCGGAATGTGAGATATCTTTTCCCAAATGCTCACTGCCTGCCGTGGTTTTTGCCGTGTCGCGGCGTTTTCGCAACATGTAATTATGTGATTAATTGATTATGTAATGTAATTTCAGATAATTCAAATATCATATCTTTTTTTAGAATACTTCAATCTGTAATTACTGAAAATGTCATGCAATTATCTTTATTTTTAAGAAAGTTATGGCCATTTATGTTATTGAATCACAGCTGTCACACACAAGATCATTGAAAAACAATAGGGGTCAATATGCAAATTTCTGAGTGTAAGAATTACCATAACTTCCTTAAAACTTAAGATATGAGAGTGAATAAGGTATCAAATTAAAGGTAGTTTCATGCTCTATCTGGTGGGATAAGTTGCAGGCTAGATTTATAACATCTCAACATTTTGGTAACATACCTACGTATTGTGCGTGAAGAACGTCAGAGTATGTTTGTCCACACAGCAGCCTTAATCGCGAGCTGTCCAGCCGTTCCGCTGCTCATCCCTCTGCACAAAAACAGCATCACTCCTGGAGAACGCGAACGACGTCCTGCGCGCGCTTTTACGCCTGGCCATCCGCGTGCACTCAAGTCAGGTGTCTACGGACATCAGCTGCTTTCAAAGAAATGTGAATTGAAACTCTCTCACACACACCCTCTCCCTCTCTCTCTCTCTCCCACACACACACACACACACAATTTCGCACCTGTTGCTTTGAGAGGGTGAGTAAGCACTCGGAAAATATCATTTTTCTATTATTACCTGTTTACCACGGACAGCCAAGTGAACGCCCATGACACACCGTCAATCGTAACCCAGCTTCCGGGATTTTTTTTTTAGGTGTTTGAGTTTTACGTTCAAAATAGTCGAGTGTTATTTTAATTTATCACGCGAATCTGTGTTTATTTATTTATTTATTTATGTCTATTTTTGTCGTCTTTGTCTCATGCGGACCTTGTAACGTTAAAATGCCCTTAATACAGACTCCTTCAGCTGCCCCCCCCCCGTCCCTTTGACGGTGTTAACAACTTTAATTAGTAGAGTGGAGAAAAAAGGTTAATGCTTGTAGTTCTTTAATAGCACTTTTAAGGTGTCGTAGGCTACATGTACAGTACTTCGGTGTAAGGATAAGCGTGTCGCAGTGGGAGTGCTAATGTTTGTCTTCGGGTGGGTGCGCGCGCACGACGTTCAGAGTTTTACCCGACTCGTGTAACTAAGGCAACTAAGTAACCAAGGAAGTTAAAAATGCAATGCCAAAAAAAAAAATATCATGTCATATAAAATTAACAACAACAAAACGGTGACCACTGCGCTCATGTTAAGTGCCGCACGATTTCATGTAGTTGGGCTTTTTGGCGTGCAAACGCGTATACACTTTCACCAGTGAAATCAAAGCCGTAATTCCGCGTTTACCGAACATGCGCACAGTCCCACTAGGTGTGCGCTACACACAAAGCCTGCGGGATTTCAGAGACCTGCGGGGGTTACCTGATACCTGCGGCCAGCGGGGCATTCGAGTTCATTCAAGGTGTCCAGCTAATATTTTCATTTGGAAAGAAGATTTGGAAGGAAACTTCCACTAGGTGGCGCTGCAGAGGGTTCAGCACGCTTCGTGGCAAAATCGGAAGGGGGAATAGGGGCTCTACCTTTCGTTTGCGTTTTGCCTACCCAGACCATAGATATAAAAGCGTAGATGCCTCGACGTTCAGATGCGTCTACGTGGCCGCCATGTTGGTGCGTGCAGGATCCACGTCTAAACAAACGTATGTGTATTGAGAGATGCAGACTTTCCTGATAAAATCGTGAAATTTGGCTTGTTGTAAACGTGAGAAATGTCTGCATGACATGCAGGTTACTTGATTTCCAAATTTCTCAATTGTTGAGTTTCGCAGAACCTGTCTGTGAACATGGTACGAAGAGGAATTAGCCTCTGCCAAAATGTCACAATGTTGTGCAGGAGGGACCATAGAAGCAAGCCTCATGGGATAACTTTTCACAGGTAAGTGGTTATTTCACTATTTCACTGTCACCCTCCAGGCGCCTAGTGGTCTCGCCTCTTCTCTGTCCTGACCCCTCGGTGGTGGATCGACCTTCCGCAATCAGTCAGGACCGCAGAATCACTTGCGATTTTCCTCAAGAGACTCAAAAACCCACCTTGTCAGACTCCACTACCACTGAATTTTGTACATCTGGCTAATTGTCATCACCACTGCCTACTATGTATCCCTGCCCTTTACTCAATTTACAAAAAAAAAAAAAAATTAAATTAAAATTAAATACATAAATTACTAACCTTCTCCTTCCCAGATATTACAGGTATGGTACGCAGCTGCCTGCAATGATGTCTATCGCTGTATTACTGCACTGATCTCTTGCGCAAACTATGATTGTTCCTACCATGTATTGTAAGTCGCTCTGGATAAGAGCGTCTGCTAAATAATTAAAATGTAAATGTAAAAATGCACTTAAAGCTGATGTTGAATGAGCGACAGATATCGCCATGATGATAACAAAACATATAACATTAGTTAGTTGTCAAACCACTGCATGACCAAGTGAATGAAAGTGATACTTACTTGATAGTCATCTGATTTGTTGTGTGTGTGTGTGTGTGTGTGTGTGTGTGTGTGTGTGTGTGTGTGTGTGTGTGTGTGTGTGTGTGTGTGTGTGTGTGTGTGTGGTCTGTGTTGGGGGACAATGGTAAATCCACACCTCTAGTGGCTTCCGCAACAACAAATTAGATGACTTTGCACTTGTTCGATGTGTGGTAACGCTGCTGATTCTGCCCGCAGCGAGTTTTGAACTGAGGGATCTCGACATGACAAGAGAGCGATTTAGCTCCGTCAAGCTAAAGACTCAAGTCCCTAACTCTGGGAACTACGTACCAGAGCACGCCCACTACAGATGCACTCGAGAGAGAGACCAAAGTGGTTCTTTTGCTGATGATATGGCTGGCAGTGTAGTGTACTGGTTAGGGAGCTGGGCTTGTAACTCAGAGGTTGCAGGTTCAGTCCCCAGGTGGGGACACTGCCGTTGTACCCTTGAGCTAAAGGTACTTAACCTGAATTGCTTCAGTAAAATATCCAGCTGTATAAATGGTATGTAAAGAAATGTAAAATTGTGTAAGTTGCTCTGGATAAGAGCATCTGCTAAATACCTAAAATGTAAATGTAAATGTTAAATATTAAACGTCCACTATAATAAAATGTGGGACATTGAGGGAAGATAAAGGTGGAATAGAAAAGTATGGAAGTGGTTATTTTGTTGATGATATATATTGTTGATCTGTGGGGTGGTCATGTTCATATTTTATTCTGTTAAAGTTCTTTGTTTAAAATTCTGTCATAATCACAGCGAAATCTGAAACAACATTTATTGAAGAATCAAAATATGGGACACCTGGTCACCCTAATTAGTTTAGTTCAGTTTAGTTTAGTATGCTGTCTAATTATGTACTCAATGTTATTGTAGCGAAGGCAAGTCTCATAACTTGATCTTTGCACACCATGGCACTTGTTCTTCATTGGACAATACGAAATTGCCAGTTTGCTATGGCAACCATATTAGGAAAAGCTGACCATCTGATTGGCTATACTGAACCAAACCCTCACCACACCTGCAGGTACTTTATTCTAAATTTTAAAAAAAGAAACATTTAAAAAGAGAAGATGGCAGGTTAATTATCCTACTGTTGTATTTCACCTTCTGTTTTCAATAGAGAGCTGAGGGCAAAGCTGGAACAATGAACATCACATTGCCTGTATAGCTGTATATGGAGGTAAAATGCTCATTCAAACTTTAAAAGGAAAATAATATCTTCTTGCGTGCAATAGGAATACGCCTCCTCTATAAATTATCGAAAATTAAACGAATTCCTCTTCTCTCCACTTCCTTATGTTTTTGTGTTTTTTCCCCTTTTAAAGTATTTTCAAAAGGGAAAATTCTCTTTCATAAAGTATTTTAAAGCAAAGTATTTCTACATATTAACACACCAATTTTCTCCCTTTTGATTGAAATGTTGAGGGAATGAAATCAAAGAGCAGGATCTAAGCAGACGAAACAGCCAGCTCACTGACTCCGATGTGTGTGTGTGTGTGTGTGTGTGTGTGTGTGTGTGTGTGTGTGTGTGTGTGTGTGTGTGTGTTTGTGTTTGTGTTTGTGTTGTGTTTGTAGGTAGTCGTACATCTTAAAAGAAACACCAGGCTCGTTACAAAGTTCCTGGCTGTAAATAACCTTGATTAAGAGCAAGACAAGCAAAGAGGAAAGAGAAGAGCCACAAAAAATTAAATTAATGAAAAACATGCATGCGTCTGCTTCTCTCCCTCCCTCTCTCTTTCTCTCTCCTCATCAGGTGAAGGATGCTTGTTTGGTGTCTTGTTCTTTTCTCCTGCGTTTATTTTTAAGGTCTCATCTCTCCAGCTTCTGGTAAAAAAGAAGAGCTCATCTGTTGCTTGGCAACGTCTCCCACTCTGGCACGGTGGTGAGCACAGGAGACCAAGACAAGAGAGGGATGAGTGGAGGAGAGGAACGGAGAGAGGGATGAGTGGAGGAGAGGAACGGATAGAGGGATGAGTGGAGGAGAGGAACGGAGAGGGATGAGTGGAGGAGAGGAACGGAGAGAGAGAGGGGTGAGTGGAGGAGAGGAACGGAGAGGGATGAGTGGAGGAGAGGAACGGAGAGAGGGATGAGTGGAGGAGAGGAACGGAGAGAGGGATGAGTGGAGGAGAGGAACGGAGAGGGATGAGTGGAGGAGAGGAACGGAGAGAGGGATGAGTGGAGGAGAGGAACGGAGAGGGATGAGTGGAGGAGAGGAACGGAG
>JAINUG010000409.1:377500-395000 GCA_029706075.1 Aldrovandia affinis | reverse complement strand
ACACACATCCTCACTCACACTCTCTCTCTCACACACACATCCTCACTCACTCACACATCCTCACTCACACGCACTCTCTCTCTCTCTCACACACACACACTCACACGCACACACACATCCTCACACATTCAAACACACACACTCACACACTTACACATTCAAACACTCACACACACATCCTCACTCACTCACACACTCTCTCTCTCTCTCTTCACACACACACACACTCACACACTCCTCACGCACACACACACACACACATCCTCACTCACACACACACTCACTCACACACACACACTCACACATCACACACTCTCACATCACACTCACACACTCACACACACACTCACACACACACTCACTCACACACTCACACTCACACACTCACACTCTCACACACACACACTCTGGGGCCTGCTGCTCCGCTGCAGTGATGTCATGGCTGTCTCTGTGCCGTGGGAAAGTGGCCGCTGCTCAGATGGCAGCATCCTTTAAGCCATCAGGCGCTGAACACCCAAGCTGCTTAAAACAACCGCTAAGAAAAACAAACAACTCGCGAGCACACAAATGGAAAATGTTCAAATCAAAAACAGATTTAACTAAAATGTGAGGATTTTCAATCCCATGTAGGCTGCCATTTTGTTTTTACCACACGGAAAAACAGACATGGCTTTTGTCCAGGAATGTCGCCTCTACAGAATATACCCTTTTTACCAAATGCCCAGTTCTCGGACGTTGTACCACGGCTCCTGATCCAGTCCTGCCTGGAGCAGGAGAGGCGGAGTGAATCTAGGTTCACTGGTTAATTGGATTACAAACGTTGCACTATTCCCGTCGTGTCCTTGGATTCTGGGCAACAGTGTCACCGTGTGGACATACGGTGGTACTACAGCCACACTGTCCTGCCGTTGGTTATATAAAACGATGACTCATCGCCCCCTCCTGTGTGTGGACAGAAGCCAACTGCGGTGCAGCAAGCAGCCAACCAAATGCAGGGATTTTTTTCCTCTTTCGCCTGAGGGGTTGCCTGCCAGCATTTTCAGCACACACACTCAACCACACAAACACACTGTCTCTCACTCTCACACACACACACACACACTAACACTCTCTCACACACACTCAACCACACAAACACACACTCTCACTCTCACACATATTTAACACTTTACACATTTACATTTTAGGCATTTAGCAGACGCTCTTATCCAGAGCGACTTACACAGATTATATTTCTTTACACACAATCCATTTATACAGCTGGATATTTTACTGAAGCAACTCAGGTTAAGTACCTTTCTCAAGGGTACAACTGCCCCACCTGGGAATTGAACCTGCAACCTCTGAGTTATTTTTATATTACACTGCCACCCTAATACACTCACACACTCTCTCTCACACACACACACACACACACTAATAAACATTCACACACACCCTCAAGCACAGGCTCACGCACACGAACACAACCAAAGCCCATTATAATCCCCCTTAACATGGACCAGGTCACAACAGCCACCTCCCCTCACACTCCCGTACACACACACACTCACATACACACACACACATCATGACAGCCACCTCCCCTCACACACACACACAAGCATACATACTCACACACACTCACGTCACAACCGACACCTCCCCTCACACACACACTCACTCACACACAAACACACACACACACACACACACTCATGTCACAACAGCCACCTCCCCTCACACACACAAGCTGCTCAGAGACTTGCACAACATTGCAACAAAAAGGCAGAAATCGAGAGGAGGGGAGAGGAGGGAGAGTAGAGGAGAGAGGGACTCATATTTTTACAGAGATGGAGAGATAAGGGGGAGAAGATATAGAGGAGAAGAGATAAAGATAGAAAGATTGCAGTGAGTCTAGAGAGAGATAAAGGAGAAAAATAAGAGGGAGAAGAAGCAGAAGATAAGGGTGAAAAATGTACATTCACAACATTTCAAAACCTCTCTCTTTTATTTCATTTTAGTAATATTTCCTGAACAAAGAAAACAACATTAAAATTTTTTCTTAAAAACAATGATAAAAAGCATTTAAAAAACATCTCAGATATAAGACTGGTGAGATTGTGAGTCATTAGTGGGTTTTATGTGAGACCGCACCATGATAAGGAAAGATAATATTTTCAGTGCACAGGTATGTTATCAGCTGGCGTCCTTTTGCATTTGGAACGCGTCTACATGTTATTATGGGCTAGTATTTCAGTGAGTAGTCACGACGTTTACTTCTATCACACACAAAGAACACAGGAGTACATTTTTACGGTCTTATATTTGTTTGGGATTGGTCAAAACAGCAACGCGAATACCCAAATCACTCAAATCACAGGTGAAGCAGGCTGGTGTACGATCTCCCTCCCGCTGCCCTATACAGTAAAGCATGCTGCCTGTCTCTCTCTCTCCCTCTCTTTCTCTCGGTCTCTCTCTCTCTTTGTGAGAAAATGACATAATGTCTGGCAGTCGTGTTGCTAAGACCGATGGAGGGATACTTGGGAAGAGGACAGTGAAGGAGGGAGTGATGGAAAGAGAGAGAGGTGTGTTTTCACATGCTGCCGTTATTCAGTGGAAATACAGTTCTTCAGTCAGTGCTAAAACAAGTCTGCATATCTCTCTCTCTCTCTCTCTCTCTTTCTCTCTCTCGCTCCCATATCTCTCCCAATCTACCCTCCGTCATGTTGTACAGAAGCCAGGCTCCCTCCACCTCCCTCCCCATCTTTCTCTCTCTATCCCTTTCTCTCCCTTTCTCTCAATAACTCCTCTCCTCCCCCTCTCCCTCCGCTCTTCCTCCCATTAGAAGGGGTAGGGCCCCACGTACACTGAGAGCCTGAGAGCGGAGCTGGTCTGGTAGCTCATGATCGGGTTAATGGAGACCATCTCCAGTTCCAGGACGTACTCCCGTGGTCCGGTGACGGCGCGGGCCAGAACCAGCATGGCGCTGATGTTGTTGATTTGCTGAAGAGACAAACATGCAAGGGAGGAAGGGGGGTTAAAAAAACACCAAGAGGTTCTGTCTGAACTGGCCATATTAAATATAATGCAACTGCTGAAGGACGGAAGAACTACAACACCCACAATGCATCCCCCAAATCAATCAGGCTACAAGCCCCTGGGTTGCAGTCAAAAGGCAAAGCGCCAAAGCACAGTGGCTGATGGGAGGTGGAGTCCAGAGCTCTCCCTGCGCTCAGCTTTCAGCTCTGCCACTGACTGGGGGGCCCTAACCCTCCACTCGAGCACATATCTCCGAGCCGGTGGCATTTCCACAATGTGCACAGTGATACACATTCCCGTCACAATCCTGCTCCATGCCGGCTCATTCCCACGCCTCTGGCTTCCAAACGTTCCGGCGCATTCCGACGGATTCCCGCCGCGGTGCAGCCGAAGCTCTGCTGGTGACCCCCTCCCCCCCACCCCCCCGGGGCCCAGTCTAGAGCCTGTCACTGCAGATCAGCCCCCCGGCTCAGAGATACAGTCTAACATTCTAATCTTACACGGAGAGAGGGAGGGAGGGAGGGAGAGAGGGAAGGAGGGAGGGGAGGGAGAGAGGGAAGGAGGGAGGGGAGGAGAGAGAGGAGTGGGGCAGAGAGGTGGAGGGTTGAGACAAAGGACAGAATGGAAGGAGGGGAGAGGAGGAGAAGTGGAGGAGAGAGAAGGAACACACAGAGAGGGGAGGGAAATGAGAGGAAGTGTCTGTGAGGTATGAGGTGAGAGGTGATTGGACGGAGAGGTCTGTGAGGTGAGCGGTGATTGGACGGAGAGGTCTGTGACGTGAGAGCTGATTGGACGGAGAGGTCTGTGAGGTGAGAGGTGATTGGACGGAGAGGTCTGTGAGGTGAGCGGTGATTGGACGGAGAGGTCTGTGAGGTGAGCGGTGATTGGACGGAGAGGTCTGTGAGGTGAGCGCTGATTGGACGGAGAGGTCTGTGAGGTGAGCGGTGATTGGACGGAGAGGTCTGTGAGGTGAGCGGTGATTGGACGGAGAGGTCTCACCCGGATGTAGAAGTCTCCGTTGGGGTCTCCCGTGCGGATGCGGAAGGTGTTGTAGGCCCCGGGGTAGACGCTGGTGGCCTGGATCTGGAAGATGTCTGAGGGCACCGAGCGCTCCGACGTGATGCTCATGTAGCGATGCACGATGGAGAACGGGAGCTCACGGCACGGCGGCTTCACCACGGGACACACACACCGACTGCACCGGGGAGAGGAGACACACACACCGTGAGACACACGCACACACACACACACACACACACCGACTGCACCGGGGAGAGGAGACACACACACACCGTGAGACACACACACACACACACTCACACACACACACACCGTGAGACACACACACACACACACACACACACACACACACAAACACCGTGAGACACACACACACACACCGTGAGACGCACACACACACGCACACACACACACACACACACACGTGAGACACACACACACACACCGACTGCACCGGGGAGAGGAGACACACACACCGTGAGACACACACACACACACACACACACACACTCACACACACACACCGTGAGACACACACACACACACACCGTGAGACGCACACACACACGCACACACACACACCGTGAGACACACACACACACCACACCGTGAGACGCACACACACACGCACACACACACACACACACACCGTGAGACACACACACACACACCGTGAGACACACACACACACACAACACACTGTGAGAGACACACACATACATAAGAACATAAGAACATAAGAATACATAATGATGAGAACGGGCCGTTCGCCCATCTTGGCTCATCATGTCCTAATCTAAAGAACATCTAGTACTACATCTAGCCTGACCTTGAATAGCCCGAGCGTTTCTGCCTCTACTACCTGACCTGGCAAGCTGTTCCAGGCATTGACAACTCTCTGTGTAAAGAAAAACTTCCTAATATCTGTGCGGAATTTGCCTTTAACTAATTTCCACCTGTGGCCTCTTGTTCTGCTGACCCCACTTATCTTAAAAATCTTTGGTAATTTACTTTGTTAATCCCTTTTAGGAATTTAAAACCTCAATCAAATCCCCCTAAGTCTACGTTTGCTAAGTTTAAATAAATTGAGTGCCTTAAGTCTATCATCATAACTTTTACCTTTCATACCAGGTATCAGTTTAGTTGCCCTTCTTTGGACTTTTTCAAGAGCTTCAATATCTCTCTTGTAGTGCGGTGCCCAGAACTGCACACAGTATTCTAAGTGCGGTCTGACAAAGGCGTTATATAACATTAATATAACCTCCTTTGATTTGTACTCTATACTTTTGCTATGTATCCCAGCATCCTATTGGCTTTTTTCACTGCTGTAGCACACTGCTTTGATGCAGATAGGCTTTGATCCACTACAACTCCTAAATCCTTTTCAAATTGAACACCTACTAACTTTTCTCCTCCCATAAAATACTCCTGTCTAATGTTTTTATTTCCCACATGCATTACTTTACATTTAGCAATATTGAACGTCATCTGCCATGTATCTGCCCATTTTTGGATTTTGTTTAAATCATTTTGGATTACTTTTGTCGATTCCAAACTGTTTGCCAAACCCCCAAGTTTAGTATCATCTGCAAATTTAACTATTTTGCTACTAATGTCCATATCCAGATCATTTATGTAAATAAGGAAGAGCAGAGGTCCCAGCACCGATCCCCGGGACACCACTGCCCACAGCACCGAGGTCAGATTCGGCCCCACCTACTGTTACTCTTTGTATTCGCCCTTGCAGCCAATTTTTAACCCACTGTGAAACTACTCCTACAATTCCTACTGATTTCATTTTAGCAATGAGCCTCTCATGTGGTACCTTGTCAAATGCTTTCTGAAAGTCCAAATATATAACATCATAAGCCTGGTTCAGGTCAACACACTTTGTAGCCTCTTCGAAAAGTCCAGGAGGTTTGTTAGGCATGACCTCCCCTTGAGAAATCCATGCTGGCTCTCCCTTAAAATACTATTATTTTTCAAGAATGATTCCAACTTATCCCTAATAATACATTCCAGCATTTTACATGCGATGCAAGTTAAACTGACAGGCCTATAGTTCCCTGGGTCAGTACGGTCTCCCTTCTTATATATTGGAATTATACTACCCTGCTTCCAGTCATCTGGTATTTCTCCAGTGATTATGGATTGACTGAAAATATCTGTCAATGGTTTATATATAATTTCCCCAAGTTCTTTGAGTACTCTGGGATATATGCCATCCGGGCCTGCTGCCTTATTTGTCTTAAGTTTTTGTAGTTTTTGTAGTACTTCTACATCCCTTATCTCAAAGTCCTCCAGAACATTCCGTACCTTGTCTATACATTTAGGCATATTTATAACCTCTTCTCTAGTAAAGCTCTCCACAAAGTAACTGTTTAGTGTGTTTGCAATGTCCTTATTATTATAAACCAAAGTTCCTTCCTTATTCTTAATGCACTTAACCTCATCTTTAACTTTCCTTTTTCTGCTACAATATTGAAAAAACTTCTTAGGGTTACTTTTTGCATCTTGGGAAATTTTAATTTCAAACCGCCTTTTAGCTGATCTTATTTCCTTTTTAGCCTTAGCCCGCATATTACAATAATCTAACTTGTTTCTCTCTGAGTTATCCTTTTTATATACTCTATACAGTCGTTTCTTTTGCCTCAAAATCACCCGTAAAGATTTAGTCATCCATTGTGGAGACTGTTTTTTCATCCTATTTTTCCTTACTTTGGGGATGAATTTACACTGTACATCTACAATAACTCTTTTAAATATAGTCCATTTTTCATTCACAGTTCTGCAATCTAGAAGTTTAACCCAATCTATATTACTTAAATTCTCTCTCATTTTATTAAAGTCAGCTCGTCTAAAATTAAAAATTCGAGAGTTAGAGGAGGCTGTCTTAACTTGCCAAAAAATATCAAAAAGAACTGCACTGTGGTCACTTGCTCCTATTGGCTCTCCTACCTCTGTGCTGCAAATTCTATCAGGATTGTTACACAAAACCAGATCCAGTATTGATTTCCCTCTTGTAGGCTGAGTAACAGACTGTACCAAAAAGCAGTCATTGACCATATCTATAAACTCCTCTTCACATTTGCCCTGACCTGTCACTATCTCCCAATTGATAGAGGGGTAATTGAAGTCGCCCATTATTATTGTCTCTCCTTCAGCACAGATTTGTTTTATGTTATCAAAGAGCGTACTATTTATGTTACTATCTGAAGCTGGAGGTCTATAACATACTCCTATATTCAGGCCCTTCTCACGATCTCCCAATAATCTAATCCAGATGTCCTCACAAGAAACTAATGGGTTTATACCTGGAATTTCCTGCACATTAAGATTGTCTTTCACATAAAGGCCCTCCCCCTCCTCTTTTATTAGTTCTATCCTTCCTAAACAATTTGTACCCCTCTACATTATATTCTTCCCCATCCGCTGCGCCAAGCCATGTCTCTGTAATCCCAACAATGTCATAACCCCATTTAACATGACAGTCTCCAGTTCCAAAATTTATTTTTTACACTTCTCGCATTTAAACACATGAGCTTCAAAGCCTTGCTCACCCGTACGTTGCTACTGTTTCTACTATTCCTCTCCCGCTCCCTCACTCCCTTCCATCCTAAGCCACACTTGCTAAAATGTTGTTTACTCAAGACTTTATTCATGCTTTCCCTGTTATATGTAGTCTTGACAGACTCCATCTGGGCAGTCTGCACCACCCTACTCATTTCGCTCTCTATCCTCCCTGCCCCGAATCCCTAGTTTAAATAATCCTGCGCTACCCTAAGCATACGCTGCCCCAGAGCATAGGTACCCATCCGGTTCAGGTGTAACCCATCGGGCTTGTAGGTCACCCCTGTTCCAGAAGAAGTCCCAGTGCTCAATAAATCTATACCCCTCTTTCCTACAGAAGGATTGTAGCCACGTGTTAAACCTATAGATAAACTTCAGCTTCCCTCTGCTTGCACGTGGTACTGGTAGAATTCCCGAGAAGACTACCGTGGAGGTTTTGCTCCTAATCTTTGCTGCTAGATCCTCAAATTTATCTTGCAGGACCTCCAACCTGCCCCTTTCCCATGTCATTGGTCCCTACGTGGACCATGACCACTGGATCCCCTTCTGCTTTGGCCAGGAGCTTGTCCACACGCTCAAGGAGATCTCCAACCTGGGCACCAGGCAGGCAACACACCGTGCGAGTCTCCTTGGCCTGGGAACAGACTATGCTGTCCACTCCCTAATTATGGAATCCCCACTACTAACAACTCCCTTTCCCTGGGAGATGTGGCCATCAGGGTGTCCTGTGGCACATGCATCCCCCTCTCAGGGTCATGGGCCAGAGATTCCTGCAAGGGCTGGAATCTGTTGGACACCTCAACCTCTGGAGATGCCGCCCCTTTGTGGTGTGCAAGCCCTTTCCTACTTTTGTTTCTGACTGTAACCCACCTTTCACTTCCTGCCTGCTCTAAGGTCTTCCCTCCTCCCAGCCTAGGCGTGCACACCTTCTCCCCTAACGGACGTTCTAATTGGTTCTAAGAACCCTGACAATTGTGGACTCTGCACGCCGATACGGCCGATACAGCCAATTGGCCCTCGAGAACAAGAATCTTGTCTTCAAGATGCTCAATGAGCTTGCAGCGGAGGCAGGTGAACAGCCCAAGAAAATCGCTTTCCAACAGGGCGATCATCCTGCACACCTCACAAAGTTTAGGCCACATTTTAGACCCCTAGCTGACTCCCTATCTCTCCTAAGTATAGATTTTTTTACTGTCTAGATGGAGTCAGCAATACCACTCTTAAAAAACACGCTAGGTGGCTCCGGATAGAAGGCAGTAGACTAACGTTAGTAGTAGGCTAAATGTAGCTAGAGAGCCTCTTATTTATATCACTTACACAGCTACTGATATAAATACAATATTTTAACGTTAGTTTACAACCTAAGCCCAACTATTTAACAACCAAACCTTTGTAATATACTACCTATAAATACCAAATCAACAATCCACAGCTTAAAAGAAACTAGCTATCTACGTTACAGCTGAGCGCCTGAACAGCAAACCCCGGATATTAAATACGACTAAAAACTTCCGACGTACAATTTACGTTTATAAACGACGTTAGTTTATAAATAACTATACTAGACTACCGCAATAATTCAATTTTTCCAATCGGTTAAACCGACGAACTTACTTTTCATTCGAGGTTGCTTCTGGGAGGGTGAAACAAAACCCTTGTTAGCTTTTGTGCCAATTTAAACTCACAAGGAGAAAACAAAATCCGTCCCTGTCCCTTAAAGGCAACAAAGGATTACACCTTAGAAGCAGTAACTCGTAACTAATGCGGTGATATATTTATATAACGTTGATACCGGTTAACGTTATATAGCTACGTTAATTTTCGCAGGAGTAAAATGCAAGATGCAATACAGAGCAAACAGCCCACAACAAACAGCAAACAATCCAACAATCCAACAATCCGGAAACAGGAAACAGGATGTAGCGTCGTATCGTCTCAGCGTCTCAGCGTCACAGAGCTCAAATCCCTCACAGAACGAATGCCCTCTAGTGACATACACCATGAGACACACCGTGAGACACACACACACACACACTCACACTCACACACACACACCGTGAGACACGCACACACACACACACGCACACACACACACCGTGAGACACACGCACACACACAACACATTGTGAGATACACACACACAGCACACCGTGAGACACACACACACGCACACATACACACACACAACACAACACACTGTGAGATACACACATACACACACAACACACTGTGAGATACACAACACACACACACACAATGCCCTGTGAGTATGCACATTACTCACTTGTCAGACACTTGTACATAAGGATCCAGACAGCGGTTGGTGTCGACACACTGATAACCTCCATGAATATTCACACAGCTCTGTCCATCACCACACTGGTGTTCCCCTGTCTCACACTCATTCACATCTAGAGGGAGGGAGGGAGGGGGAGAGAGGGAGGGAGGGGAGGGGAGAGAGGGGGAGAGAGGGGGAGAGGGAAGGAGGGGGAGGAGGGAGAGAGAGAGAGAGAGAGGGGAGGGAGGGGGATGGAGGGAGGAGAGAGAGGGAGAGAGGGAGGGGATGGAGGGAGGAGAGAGAGGGGGGAGGAGAGGGAGGGGAGGGGAAAGAGGGAGGGGGAGGGAGGGGAGAGAGGGAGGGGAGGGAGGGGAGAGAGGGAGGAGAGAGGGGAGAGAGAGGGGGGGGGAGGGGAGGAGGGAGGGAGGGAGGGAGGGGGGGAGAGAGGGAGGGAGGGGGAGAGAGGAGGGAAGGAGGGGGAGAGAGGGAGGGGAAGAGAGAGAGGGAGGGGAAGAGAGGGGAGGGAGGAGGGGAGGGAGGGAGGGAGGGGGGAAGAGAGGGGGAGGGGGAGGGAGGGAGAGAGGGAGGAGGAGGGAGGGAGGGGGAGAGGGAGGAGATGGAGAAGAGGGGGGGGGTTCGAGAGAGAGGGGATGGAGGGAGAGACAGAGAGAAAGAGAGGGGTTATCTGCAGTGACTAAAATGATTATTAAACAAAGTATAAAATGACTAGATTAGAAAGTTTTAAAACAAGCTTTAGTTGTCTTGCAGTGTGGAGAGTTTCATAAATTAGTATTTAAACGGCAGTTTAGGTTTGCTAGCTTGGACGAGTGGAATGTGCTCATAAGTCTGCATGACAAGCTATTTTGGTGAGCTAACAAATGTATTTGCAGTTTCCTAGCTAGCTAGCTAACACAGTCAGACAGCTAGATAACCAGTCTTTAAAATACAACTAATTATAATGGTTGGTTAAGGTTGTTTTCTGTGTAAGCTAACTAGCTATGTTGGATAGCTGCTTAAGTGTGGAGCTCGCACAACATGACATCGGCCAGAAACAGCTTGGTTATCGTTGCTATGCTTGTTAGCAAGAAACTAGCAAGCGAATTGCTAAAAACGTAATTTTCGTTTTTATCACAAATCTATAAAGAGCAGGAGCTGGGTACACAAACAAACTGAAGTTATATGTAAAGTATGGCTACGTTAAATACTTAGGTTAAAATTGCTTTTTTTGTTTTTGTTTTTAAAAGAGGAGGAACGTTTTCTTTCTAACATTCCAGCAACAACAATTTCAATAAGTAGCAACAACTTCAGCCAACTTAATTGGCTGTGTGTGTGTGATTACATTTATTGTCGGTGATTCTGTGGCTGTGTTCGAACCCGTTCACTCGTTCCCTATTCTCTATATAGTGTTCATATATAGTGTTCCTATGTAGTGAACGATTAAACTGTTTTCGGACAGTACAACTGAACGTCATTTGCGTTCAAAAAAATGTGCGGATATTCAGGTGACGCAAGCGGATGCGCCCAGTATCACGTAAACAAACCGAGCACTCATGACAGCAGGTTGAAATGTACTGAGGTAGTATCGGGTTTGCATGTTCAGTTTTTAATGTTAAATCCCAAATAAATTGTTGAAATTCTAATGATGTGCAAGTGTGGTTTTGTCAACTGTGGTGCTGTCTGCTAGCCACTGCTTTAGCCACCAATAGCTACCGTTATGGAAGTCGTGAGCTAACTAGCTCGTGTGCTAACGTTAGGATAACTCACGAGCTCACGACGAGCACCAACTCCCATAGCGATAATAACGGTAGCTATTGGTGGCTAAAGCAGTTAGCTAACGTTACCACCATGATTCCTGTTTCTGTTTTACTGCTGTTGGCTCAACTTTTGTTCTTGAGGCATTAACGGGGGTGTATGTATGACGGTATGACACGACCGCATTGCATTGTGGTACACGGGAGAAATTGTAGGGTACATTCGCTGTTCACTACAAATCGCTGTGAATTATGGGTATTTTTCGTTCACTATATAGTGAACGAAATTAACAGTTGAGAATTCGAACAACACTACAAAATGGCGTACACACTATATAGTGCACTATATGGGGAATAGGGAGCGGTTTCAACACAGCCTGTGTGTGTGCATGTGCGTGCATGCGTGGAAGAGGAAGATGAGGAGGAGGAAGAGGAGGTTACCTTGGCAGAGGCGAGAGCCCAGCAGCTGATAGCCATCAGGGCAGACACAGGAGAACTTCCCAGGCTCGTTCACACACTGGAACTGACACAGATAACTCGAGTACCCACACTCATCGATATCTACAGAGAGAGGGAGGGAGGGGAGGGGAGGGGAGAAGGGGAGGGGAGAAGGGGAGGGGAGGGGGGAGGGGGAGGGGGGGAAGGGGAGAAGGGGAGGGGAGAGGAGAGAGGGGAGGGGAGAAGGGGGGGAGGGGAGGAGAGGGGAGAAGGGGGGGGAGGGGAGAAGGGGGAAGGGAGGGGAGGGGAGGGGAGAAGGGGGAGGAGGGGAGGGGAGAAGGAGGAGGAGGAGGGGGAGGGGGAGGAGAAGGGGGAGGGGAGGGAAGGGGAGGGGGAGGGGAGGGGAGAAGGGGAGGGGAGAGGAGGGAGAAGGGGAGGGGAGAGGAGGAGGGAGGAGAAGGGAAGGAGGGAGGGAGAAGGGGAGGAGAGGAGAAGGGGGGGAGAAGGGGAGGAGGGGGAGAAGGGGAGGGGAGAGGAGAGGAGGGATGGGGAGGGGGGATGGAGGGGAGGAGAAGGGGAGGGGAGGGAGGGGGATGGGGGAGGGGGATGGAGGGGAGGGAGGGAGGGAGAGAGAAGGAGGGAGAGAGAAGGAGGGAGAGAGCGACAGGGAGGGAGAGAAAAGAGAGGGAGTGGGAGAGAGGGAGGGCGGAGGGGAGCGTGGGAGAGAAAGGGATTGGAGGGAGGGAGAGAGGCAGAGAGAGACAGGGAGGGAGAGAGAAAGTTATAGTTTGCAGGGAGTTTGTTCAGAGCTATGACAGACATAGACAGCGCTGTGAACTGAGTGGTCTATGAGATTAACAACAGCCCGAGACTCTAATCTAGAGGTCACACAGTTCACAGAGAGAGACAGACAGACAGATAGATAGAGAGATACATAGAGAGACAGAGATAGACAGAGAGAGACACAGATAAAGAGAGACAGACAGACTCAGAGAGAGACACACAGACAGAGAGAGAGAGAGATAGACAGAGACACAGACAGACAGACAGAGACACAGACAGACAGACAGAGAGAGAGAGAGACAGACAGACAGACAGACAGACTCACCGCTGCAGGTGAACCCATCAGGCCCCAGCTCGTACCCTTGGTCACAGCGGCAGAGGAATGTCCCGTAGGTGTTATAACACCGCTGCTGACAGGGGGCGCCCATGTCACACTCATTCACATCTGGAGGGGGCACAACATCACAGTGTCAGAGAGGGGGGGCACAACATCACAGAGAGAGGGGGGCACAACATCATAGTGTCAGGGCGTCTCAGGGGGAAGTTTTCCAGGGGCCTCGGGTGTGTGTGCGTGAGAGAGACAGTGTGTTTGTGTGTGTGTCTCTGTGTGTGTGTGTGTGTGTGTGTGTGTGTGTGTGTGTGTGTGTGTGTCTCTGTGTATGTGTGTTCGTGTGTGTGAGAGAGACAGTGTGTTTGTGTGTGTGTGTCTCTGTGTGTGTGTGTGTGTCTGTGTGTGTGTGTGTGTGTGTGTGTGTGTGTGTGTGTGTCTGTGTATGTGTGTTCGTGTGTGTGAGAGAGACAGTGTGTGTGTGTGTGTGTGTGTGTGTGTGTGTGTGTGTGTGTGAGTCTCACCGATGCAGGAGCGGTTGTTTCCTGCCAGCTGGAAGCCGGGTTCACACTGACAGGAGAAGGAACCCGGAACGTTCACACAGCGATGCTGACAGTATCTGTACCTGCACTCATCTATGTCTGAGAGAGAGAGAGAGAGAGAGGAGAGGGAGAGGAGGAGGAGGGAGGGAGAGGGAGAGAGGGAGGGAGGGAGAGGGAGAGAGGAGGAGGGAGGGAGAGGAGAGAGGGAGGGGAGGGAGAGGGAGAGAGAGAGGGAGGGAGGGAGAGAGGGGGGGAGAGGGAGAGGGAGGGGGAGAGGGGAGGGGAGGAGAGGGAGGGAGGGAGAGGGAGGGGGGAGGGGAGGGAGAGGGAGGGAGAGAGGGAGGGGGAGGGGGAGGGAGAGGGAGGGAGAGAGGGAGAGGGAGGAGAGAGAGGGAGGGAGGGAGGGAGAGAGGGGAGAGAGAGAGAGGAGGGAATTAACCTTTTATCTCTTACTTTTCCATCTTCTTTTTTATTAATATGTTAATGTTACCTTTCTTTCTTTTCCTGTCACCTCAATATTTTGTAATAGGACAGATTGATTACACACAGACAGACAGGCAGGCAGGCAGACAGACAGACAGACAGACAGGCAGGCAGGCAGGCAGGGTAACAGGAAGGCAGGGTAACAGGAAGGCAGGGAACAGGAAGGCAGGCAGGGTAACAGGAAGGCAGGGTAACAGGAAGGCAGGCAGGGTAACAGGAAGGCAGGCAGGGTAACAGGAAGGCAGGCAGGGTAACAGGAAGGCAGGCAGGGTAACAGGAAGGCAGGCAGGGTAACAGGAAGGCAGGCAGGGTAACAGGAAGGCGTAGATGTAGGAATGACGCACACATACAGGGCTAATGTCTTTCCCTGAATGAGACAGGAAAGAATAACACAGCTAAACAAGGATCTACAGCTTTTAGATAAAAACATTTTTTATACCCACAAATACACACACTCACTCACCCACGCACACACACACACACACACACACACACACACACTCACACACTGTCACACACACACACACACACACACACACACACACACACACACACACACACACACACACACACATACACTCTACTCTCCTCTCTGCACTGGCTCCCCATCACAGCACGCATCAGATTCAAGTCACTGGTGCTTGCTTATCAAGCGGCCAGAGGTACTGCTCCCCCATACCTCCAGTCACTCATCACTCCCTACACCCCGCCCAGACCCCTCCGCTCCGCCTCCGCTGGCAAACTGACTGCCCCATCCCTCCGGGCGCCTGGCAGCCGCTCTCCTCGCGGTCTCGCCTCTTCTCTGTCCTGGTCCCTCGGTGATGGAACGACCTCCCGCAATCGGTCAGGACTGCGGAATCACTTCAATCTTCCACAAGAGACTCAAAGCCCACCTCTTCAGACTCCACTACCACTGAACACTGTCCATCTAGTCAATCTGTTGTCACCACTGTTTACTTGTTCTACACTGTTAAAAACCCCCACAAAAAAAACCCACTAACCTGTTCTTTCCCAATGTTACAGGTATGATACGCAGACGCCTGCAATGATGTCTATTGCTGTTTTACTGCACTGATCTTGTGCGCTAACTATGATTGTTCTTACCTTGTATTAATGCACATCTTGTAAGTCGCTCTGGATAAGAGCATCTGCTAAATGCTTAAAATGTAAAATGTAAAATGTACACCTCCTCACACACTCACTGTCACACACACTCACACACACACACACACTCTCACACACTCACTCACACACACACACACACACTCACACACACTCACCCACACTGTCACACACACACACACACAAAGACACCCACACTCACACACACACACTCACCCACGCACTCGGGCCCGATCTTGCTGTACCCGTCAGGACATTGGCAGATGAAGGCTCCGGGCGTGTTGACACACTGTTGGCTGGGCTGGCAGTCGTGCAGATCCAGCTCACACTCGTCCATGTCTGCGTGCACAGGGACAGAGTTACACCCCCCACCCACAAACCAGCCTTGTTCAAAGAAGTGGACACTGACCTAGGACCAGCACTCGGGCGGTGGAGGCCATTATCACTGAATTAGAGCAGAGTGATGGATACTGATCTGGGGTCAGCACCTGGGCGGTGGAGGCCATTATCACTGAATTAGAGCAGAGTGATGGATACTGATCTGGGGTCAGCACTCGGACGGTGGAGGCCATTATCACTGAATTAGAGCAGAGTGATGGATACTGACCTAGCCCTGGGCTCACCTCAGCTCTACCCTCGAGGGGGACAGGGGTTGAAGGACTCGTTCACCTCCACGGGCAGGCCCTGCTCCGGTTGGCTGATGGGCTCGGGGGCGGTGAGGACCGAGGCGGAACGCGGGAGACACAGGTAACCCCCGTAGTGATTAAAACACTTCATCTCTCCTTTACAAGCCTCCGGGATCGTCTCACACTCGTTTACATCTGACAGGGAGAGGGGGATGAGATCAGGAGGGAGGGAGAGAGGGAGGAGAGAGGGAGAGAGGGAGAGACAGAGAGAGAGAGAGAGAGAGAGAGAGAGAGAGAGAGAGAGAGAGAGAGACAGAGACAGAGAGAGGAGAGAGAGAGAGAGAGGGAGATGAGGGAGGGAGAGAGAGAGAGAGAGAGAGAGAGAGAGAGACAGGGATGAGAGAGAGAGAGAGAGAGACAGGGATGAGAGAGTGAGAGAGAGAGAGAGACAGGGATGAGAGAGAGAGACAGAGAGAGACAGAGAGAGGGAGGGAGGGAGAGAGAGAGACAGACAGAGAGAGAGAGGGAGGGAGAGAGAGAGAGAGAGAGAGGGAGGGAGGGAGGGAGGGAGACAGGGATGAGAGAGTGAGAGAGAGAGAGAGAGAGAGAGAGAGAGAGACAGGGATGAGAGAGTGAGAGAGAGAGAGAGAGAGACAGAGAGAGGGAGGGAGGGAGAGAGAGAGACAGAGACAGAGAGAGAGAGGGAGGGAGAGAGAGAGACAGAGAGAGAAGGAGGGAGGGAGTTGTGGCAGAGACAGAGAGAGAGAGAGACAGAGGGAGAGAGTGGGAGAGAGACAGAGACAGAGAGAGAGAGAGAGACAGAGAGAGAGAGAGAGAGACAGAGATGAGGGAGAGAGTGGGAGGGATAGAGAGAGAGAGAGACAGGGAGGGAGGGAGGGAGAGAGAGAGAGAGAGAGAGAGACAGAGAGAGAGAGAGAGACACAGAGAGAGAGAGAGAGACACAGAGAGAGAAGGAGGGAGGGAGTTGTGACAGAGGGAGAGAGAGTACATAGTTGTAAGTTATTTGTTTTACTAAACGCAGAATAACATTATGGTCAGGCTGATGTATATATCACATCGCTCATGTTGTATGTTTTCACAACGTGCCCATAAGGCTGTTCCTCACCTTTACAGTGCTGAGACTCAATGTCCCATTGATACCCATCAGTGCATTCCTGGAACAGACACACAGGTGAAGACACACACACACACACAGATGAAGACACACACAGACACACACAAACACAGGCGAAGACACACACACACACACAAACACAGGCAAAGACACACACACACACACACACACACAGATGAAGACACACACAGACACACACAGGCAAAGACACACACAAACACAGGCAAAGACACACACACACACACACAGAGACACACACACACACAGACATACAGAAGCATCAATGTCAGAGATCTGTGTAATTGATGTACAAACAGTTAACTTGAGCACTGAACTACATGTCCTGTCTGTTAGAGCAGAATATGCACTGTGTGCAGCTGAGAGAGGGAGAGGGAGGAAGAAT
>JAINUG010000409.1:257500-367500 GCA_029706075.1 Aldrovandia affinis | reverse complement strand
TTAAGCCTCAAGAGCCTCAAGGACTATTTTTTTCCCTCTGTATCCCACCATTTTCCAGGAGTTCATCTTGATCTCCTTTTAAGAGTAATAATTTTCCAGTTTCCAACATTGGCTCTAATGGTTTTCTGGTTTTTTGATTCCCTCTGGAAAATGTCAATTGAGAAGCGTTGTGTGACAACCTGTTTGTAAATGGCACTATACAAAAATAAAGATTGATTGATAGTTAACTAAAATTCTCAGCTCTTGGCAGTTGCTCCTGAGAGGGTGAAAAGAAATCCTCTCATCAGCTCAATGTAATACCGATTTTGTTAAACCTTGGAGGCAAATCTGCTGAAGTGAGCAAAAAGAGTTAAAACGCCCAAATACTATCCCAATAATCACAATCACAAGAAGCAATATCACACAAACTTCTGTTACGTTGTAAGGCCAAACGAGTTAGACTCAGAGCGACCGATCAGGCAAGAGCAATCAACTGGGGAGCAACAGAGCGATCAAGAGCAAACAAGTGTCACTGGTGTCTAAGGAGGCATAACAGACAGACCGGAAGGAGTCCAGGTTGTGCGTTGTGCTGGTGTAGTGGGTGAGGAAGAGCCTGAGGTCTCCAACGCTCCACCTGTCTGAGCGACACGGCTCAATAAACTGAGAACGATACACACAAGTTACACACGAGTTACACACACTGAGTTACACATGAGCTACACAAACAAGTTACACATACTGAGTTACACATGAGTTACACACACTGAGTTACACATGAGTTACATAAATGTAGTTTGTTTACAGATTTTAAAAAAGCATTTGATTCAATTTGGAACATAAGCTTATTCTCCAAAATATTCAAAACTCACTGCCAAGAAAAAACCATCTTTTTATGCATTTATCTGTGAATGTTTGTAATGACATATATGTCATTTAGCAGACACTTTTATCCAAAGCGACTTACAGTAGTGAATGCATACATTTTTCAGTATATGTGGTCCCAGTGGGAATTGAACCCACAACCTAAGCGTTGTCAGCTCCACGCTCTACCTTCTGAGCCACACACAACCATGATTGTATGCACTATTCATTCATTTTTTTGTTACTATAAACATAATGAGAAACATTTTCATAACCATTGTATTCCATACACAATCATGCTTTTGCCGTGTGCACAGTTTTTATTTTCCATGCCAATAAAGTAACTTCATCTTAATCAAATGGAATTGAGAAAGAGAGGGGGTGTGCACAGAAAACAAATCATATCAAAATAATAACATTACAGAACAAAAATTAGAGAAAGAGGGGCCTCTCAGGTGGTCTACCGGTTACAGCGGTCGACGCTGGCCACTGCGACCAGGGTTCGATTCCACCGGCCGCGCCAGAGTCGGCTCTGGCTGGGAGTGCGGCGATTGGCTGTCTGCCCCAGGGAGGGGGGAGGGAAGCCGACAGGAAGTTCGCTGCGCACAGGAGTGGCTCTGTAGTACCAGAGTTACGGTCGACAGCCTGGCGAGTGCCGTCTCAGAGGAGACGTTACATCGCCCGTGTCACTGCCGGTCACAGGGCTACGGCAGCAGACTCACAATACGAGGAGGGGATTGACATGAAAAATAGAGGGTGTAATTGGCTATTAAATTAGGAGAAAACGGGATAAAATCTTAAATAAAATAAAATAAAATAAAATAAAATAATAATAATAATAATAACATTACAGTATGAAAATGAGAGAGAGAGAGAGAGAGAGAGAGAGAGAGACTTGCCTTCTCCACCAGATCCATGAATAAATCTCGGACGTCTTTTGTGTGCGTGAGCTTGGAGGCAATGTTCACCAGAGCCCTGGAGAGATTCTGCCAGACAGAGACACGCAGTGTGAAACACGGCAAGCCCTTTGATCGTTTAGCACATGTCAACATTGCAGGTTCAAACACAGCCCAATGCCTCGTTGTCCTCCTCTCTTTGTCTCAAAGCAACGCTTTCACTTCACAAAGCAATGCTTATCCCCTTTGGAACAGCGTTTGCCCTTCCCCGATATTGTTAGGGGTGTGAGGGGGTGTGGTTTAGGTCGCTTTGTCTGTGTTGTTTTGAGGTAAAAGGTTCTCACCTTGAAGTTTGCCTCCATCTCATTAAACACCTTGATTTTCCCCCTTAGTGCAGCACACACCAGACTGGGAGGAGAAAGGGAGGAGAGAGGGAGGAGAGAGGGAGGAGAGAGGGAGGGATGCAGAGGGTGGGAGGAGAGAGCGAGGACAAGAGTTTAACACAAAATATAAAGAGATACTGCTTACTAATCTCTATGGCAACCATGGTGAAGTCAGTGCCTAAGTAGAATTCTTGCTGCAGGCATGCACACACACACACACACACACATGCACACAAACACAGAAACCCATGCATGCACAAACACACACACACACACACACACATACATACATACATACATGCATGCACAATTACACACACACACACACAAACACACCTCTTGTGTTGGTCCAGCATGTCTTTGTCGGAGATTAAAATCTTCAGGTCTTTCAGGTCATGTAGAAACTCTTTCTCTAAGTCCACATCCACGTCCTCCAGAGAGCTGTCTGAGAGACACACAGAGATTCACACGCTCATCTCTTTTAACTGTCATTAATATCACCATTACTATCATCACTGTTATTAATATCACCATCACCACTGTCATTAATATCACCATCACTGTCATTAATATCATCATCACCACTGTCATTAATATCATCACCACTGTCATTAATATCACCATCACCACTGTCAGTAATATCACCATCACTGTCATTAATATCGCCATCACTGATGACAATGTGAAAACTCACTTCCAGGAAGGAGGGCAGCAGTGCAGCATAATAAAGGTTAGGGGAACTGGGCTTGTAACTCAGAGGTTGCAGGTTTGATTCCCAGGTGGGGCTCTGCCGTTGTACCCTTGAGCAAGCTACCAAATTGCTTCAGTAAATATCCAGCTGTATGAATGGACTGTATGTAAAGAAATGTAAAATGTGTAAACCGTAAATGTAACGGTCGAGAGCGGTCTTACCCACAGCAGTGGCCGTACTGGTCGAGAGTGCGGTCTTAGCCACAACAGTGACCGTAACGGTTGAGAGCAGTGACCGTAATGGTCGAGAGCGGTCTTACCCACAGCTCCCACAGTCCAGTAGCTGATGAGCTGGCGGGCACAGAAGGCCAGATCCTGGAACGACAGGTACTGCAGCTTCCTCTTCCCCGTCTCGAAACGGCTGTTCGCAAAAAACACAACCGCTGCATAGTCCCTGCAGGAGGAGGGGAGAGAGGGAGTGAGGGAGGATGGGAGAGAGGAGAAAGGGAGGAGGGGAGAGAGGAGAAAGGGAGCAGGGTTAGCACAGCGCTCTCTCGCTCTCTCCCTCTCTCCCTCTCTCAGTCCCATTTGGGTCTCACCTGGCCAGCTTGTCGGACAGCAGGAAGTGATGTTGTATGTTCTCCACTAGGGGGCCCTTCAGCTCTTCCACCACTTTAAACACACGCTTGAAGTTATCAAACTGGAGAGGTGTGGAAACAACACAAGGGAATACAATTCAGGAAGAACACTAAGAACATGATCACTCTCTCACACTCACCCTCTCTCACTCAGTGCAGTAATAGCATGTTAACCCTCTCACACTCAGTGCAGTAATAGCATGTTAACCCCTCTCTCACTCAGTGCAGTAATAGCATGTTAACCCCTCTCACACTCAGTGCAGTAATAGCATGTTAACCCCTCTCACACTCAGTGCAGTAATAACATGTTAACCCCTCTCACACTCACCCTCTCTCACTCAGTGCAGTAATAGCATGTTAACCCCTCTCACACTCAGTGCAGTAATAGCATGTTAACCCCTCTCACACTCAGTGCAGTAATAGCATGTTAACCCCTCTCACTCAGTGCAGTAATAGCATGTTAACCCCTCTCACACTCAGTGCAGTAATAGCATGTTAACCCCTCTCACTCAGTGCAGTAATAACATGTTAACCCCTCACACTCACCCTCTCTCACTCAGTGCAGTAATAGCATGTTAACCCCTCTCACACTCACCCTCTCTCACTCAGTGCAGTAATAGCATGTTAACCCCTCTCACTCAGTGCAGTAATAGCATGTTAACCCCTCTCTCACTCAGTACAGTAATAGCATGTTAACCCCTCTCACTCAGTGCAGTAATAGCATGTTAACCCCTCTCACTCAGTGCAGTAATAGCATGTTAACCCCTCTCACACTCAGTGCAGTAATAGCATGTTAACCCCTCTCACACTCAGTGCAGTAATAGCATGTTAACCCCTCTCACACTCACCCTCTCTCACTCAGTGCAGTAATAGCATGTTAACCCCTCTCACACTCAGTGCAGTAATAGCATGTTAACCCCTCTCTCACTCAGTGCAGTAATAGCATGTTAACCCCTCTCACACTCAGTGCAGTAATAGCATGTTAACCCCTCTCACACTCAGTGCAGTAATAACATGTTAACCCCTCTCACACTCACCCTCTCTCACTCAGTGCAGTAATAGCATGTTAACCCCTCTCACACTCAGTGCAGTAATAGCATGTTAACCCCTCTCACACTCAGTGCAGTAATAGCATGTTAACCCCTCTCACTCAGTGCAGTAATAGCATGTTAACCCCTCTCACACTCAGTGCAGTAATAGCATGTTAACCCCTCTCACTCAGTGCAGTAATAACATGTTAACCCCTCACACTCACCCTCTCTCACTCAGTGCAGTAATAGCATGTTAACCCCTCTCACACTCACCCTCTCTCACTCAGTGCAGTAATAGCATGTTAACCCCTCTCACTCAGTGCAGTAATAGCATGTTAACCCCTCTCTCACTCAGTACAGTAATAGCATGTTAACCCCTCTCACTCAGTGCAGTAATAGCATGTTAACCCTCTCTCACTCAGTGCAGTAATAGCATGTTAACCCCTCTCTCACTCAGTGCAGTAATAGCATGTTAACCCTCTCACTCAGTGCAGTAATAGCATGTTAACCCCTCTCTCACTCAGTGCAGTAATAGCATGTTAACCCCTCTCTCACTCAGTGCAGTAATAGCATGTTAACCCCTCTCACACTCAGTGCAGTAATAGCATGTTAACCCCTCCCACTCAGTGCAGTAATAGCATGTTAACCCCTCTCTCACTCAGTACAGTAATAGCATGTTAACCCCTCCCACTCAGTGCAGTAATAGCATGTTAACCCCTCCCACTCAGTGCAGTAATAGCATGTTAACCCCTCTCACTCACCCTCTCACTCAGTGCAGTAATAACATGTTAACCCCTCCCACTCACCCTCTCCCACTCAGTGCAGTAATAGCATGTTAACCCCTCCCACTCAGTGCAGTAATAGCATATTAACCCCTCTCACTCAGTGCAGTAATAGCATGTTAACCCCTCTCACTCACACTCAGTGCAGTAATAGCATGTTAACCCCTCTCACTCAGTGCAGTAATAGCATGTTAACCCCTCTCACACTCTCACTCAGTGCAGTAATAGCATGTTAACCCCTCTCACTCACACTCAGTGCAGTAATAGCATGTTAACTCCTCCCACTCAGTGCAGTAATAGCATGTTAACCCCTCTCACTCACACTCAGTGCAGTAATAGCATGTTAACCCCTCTCACTCACACTCAGTGCAGTAATAGCATGTTAACCCCTCTCACTCAGTACAGTAATAGCATGTTAACCCCTCTCACTCACACTCAGTGCAGTAATAGCATGTTAACCCCTCTCACTCACACTCAGTGCAGTAATAGCATGTTAACCCCTCTCACTCAGTACAGTAATAGCATGTTAACTCCTCCCACCTGCCGCCTGCAGCTCTTCAGGATGATTCCGGTCTTGGCGCTGACATCATCCAGGTCCTTCTTGGTTCCTTTGGACAGCTTCTTCCCCAGTAACTCCCTCGCCAACGCACTGTCAAACGTGTAGTACCTGGAGCAGTGAGCGCACACACACACACACACACACACACACACACACACACACACACACACAAACCGTGTAATACCTGGAGCAGTGAACACACACACACACACACATGTAATACCTGGCGCAGTGAACACACACACACACACACACACACAACCGTGTACTACCTGGAGCAGTGAACACACACACACACACACACACACAACCGTGTAATACCTGGAGCAGTGAACACACTGTCACAGACCAGGGAGATGATACACACACACGCATGCACACTCACGCACGCACACACACACACATGAAAAGATAGGGAGATGTAGAGAGACAGAGGTCAATTATGCTAATGCTAATTAAGCCAGGTTGATCCCTTGTGTCCTTAATAGTGAAACAGAGAGAGAGGGAGAGAGAAGGATGCACACAAACTGAGGAGAGACAGACAAACAGACAGATAGACAGACGGACAGGCGGTCCAGGTGGGCACCTCTCGATGAGAAGGGCCTGCCGATGGGGTGGGATCTGGAACAGCAGCTGATTGGCCAGCTTGCTGGGGCAATGCAGGAGCCGCTCACACATCTGGAAGGTTCTGAACTGGTCCATGGTGTCGCTGTGGAGGACCTCCGTACTCGTCTGCCACTGCTGCATCACCCCGCTGTCACCACGCGCCCGCACAGCGTCGCTCACTGGGGCGGGAATCAAACCCACGTCTGAGTGTGTGTGTATATTATATGATAATTTTTTCCCCTGATCTCACGCATGCGCATTTGTCGCTAAAGTGGAAAGTTTCAAAGACGAGCTGGTAACCCTAACCCTAACCCTAACCCTAACCCTAAGTGTAAGACAGCTGGAACAAGGGTTGGATGCTTTCCTTCGTTACTATGGGGACTCAGTCAAACCTCGCGAGAGTTGGACAAAATAGGGTTACTGTCTAGCCATCCCTCTACAGAATGTATCTGGCCTTAAAACGCATGTTGCCACCTACTGGCACAAGTGAGTAGGTCAGCCTGTTTAGTCTGATGAAACGCACATCATACATTAGGTATAGCCTGTCATATGTCAATACTGCTATGGCCTATGGCATTCCGTTATGGACGTGCACTGTGATTCGAGTTTGCTGTATGGCTCGGCGTAAACTATTTTCCACTGCAATACGCTTTGAAGGTAGGCCTATCTAATTTTGGCGATCGCGTGTGCGCTCCTGCTAATAGTTACACAATGTTAGAGAACTATAGACTACTTTTTCCAACCCTTCTTGCGCAGCAGGTGGCGCTATAATAGGTGTTGGTCAGAGTATCTCATTCCCACGGTGCCGTTTGATGGAACGAACACTCGGGACCAAGTCGCGAATGTTGGTAATTACACTCTCACTTTTAAACACTCAACGTGAGAAGAAAACCGCCCACAAGAAAATGTAAACGTCTCAAGGTAGGAGGTGCGCCCTCTCGAAGGTTTATATCTCTATGGTAACAAATTAAAAGCAGCGCGCCACCACTCCAAAACAACAGAGTTTGGGAACTCATGTTGCCATGGTGTTGTATAAAAACCTAATGATAAAAACGATGATAAACCATAACACACGTATGCTGTTGAAACGGAGTTAAAACACCGTGGCGCGCTCAGACACACCTGTGTAGCCATCCAGCCACAGTTGGTACACCTCCTCGTCCAGTATCGTGGTGTTCCCCACGAACACGTCCAGTTCCATCGACATCTGGAGAGGCAAAGAATGTTGGTTCGAACAACTGCGGTAGATTTCTTTTATAAATACAAAAAAAAACTATTTGTGGTCGTTGCTGCGGTCTTTTGCTTCTGCCACAAGTCAGTAGTTAAAATGTTCTAATTACCGTGAATCTTGTGATGTCAAAATGGGGGTTGGCTGAAAGAATGAAAATGTGGGTTACTGGGGAGGGGGGGGTGTTTTCTCCAGAAGAATGACGAAAACAAAACATTGGATTAGCCCACTCCTAAATTTAGCAAACTGGCTAATCTACAAAACGCCCCAGGGTTACCTGCATTGAAAGAGAGGACAGATAGGATGCTATCGGCTCATCTAATATAGCTAACGAGCAGACAGTCAGAAACCGTAGCCTACTAAATAAAATACATTCCGATTTAAGCGCAGCGCTACAGCAGGCTAATTAGAAGTTGTAGCATATGGCTAATTATCTCGCTAGCTAGATGCGGCAACAGTGACATCATATGGAATGCTGGTCAACAGAGCAAGGCAACTGGCGTGAGGCAATCCGACTCTGTGAATTTATATCGATTTGTTCAAACAAAACACGAGACGTAGCCTACCTTCATAAATGAACTGCTACTTCTCAGATGAGTTCATCTGCGGTCGGGGTCACACCGTGGTAAATGCGGCTGCGCTGCTCTCGCTCGCTCTGCATTGAGTGCGACTTCGTCAATATTTGTTAACAGCATCTGAAAATTCCCAGCTACTGCGCAGTTGGAAATCAAAGCTGTCAAGCCAGCAGGTTCGCAGGGTATGAATGACTGAATAAGAGAGGCGATCCGAACAGGGCGGACTGCGGCACTGAAATCAGGAGCGCACTCAATTTCAAAGGGGGACTATCTATCGACACATGCCTGTGGTTATTTCTAAGCCCTAAAGCCCCGTTCTGCGTTCGGAGCAGTGCTGTCAAGACTTCTTGTTCTCGGGATTTAGTGGGGACAGGGTTGTGCTGCACACTATCGCCACCTACTGCACTGGGTGTGTGCATTGGCACGGATGAATAATTATTGTATAGTATTAATATTATATAAATACGCATAGTTCATTGACACATTTCTACAAACACCACAAAGCGTTGTAACTTTGCCGTGGTTCCAAAGAGTATTACAGTTAAAGTAGGTCACATTGGATGTATCTCCCAAATAATGATAACACTAAAAAATCATCATCATCTTCGTCAGCGTCATTATCGCGACTTTATCACGTGATATTTATGTTAATCACAGTATTAGTAATTGTTCATTATTAATCTAGCCTTGAGCTTTGTTTATTATGCCGAGCGAAAATCTGCAGGCTTGCATTCAAGAATAGCTAGAGAGGTAGAGGGAGGGAGGGAGAGGAGGGAGAGAGAGAGAGAGAGAGAGAGAGAGAGAGAGAGAGACGGGGAGATAGATGGATAGAGAGAGAGAGAGACGGGGAGATAGATGGATAGAGAGAGAGGGGGAGAGAGGGGGAGACTGGGAGAGGGAGACACCTCTGATGCTGTCATAGCTACGGGTGGTACCAGCCGCACTGGCGGAAATATAAAATTAAAAACCTATAATATTTATGCAGGCCGATGCAACCGTTAGACTTGGTGGCGACAAATAAATATGGGCGTCGGAGATTGGCTGGACATCGCTGGGTTCTTTGTTCAGTAGCCTGCGTTTCAGAAAAATGGAGAGAGGGGTGGCATCGACATTTATTTAGATTGTCGCCGACATTTAGCAAGCTGTTCATCTGTTTCATTTCAACAGGGAACGAGAACCAGGCTATCCACTCTGGATGTTTTTGACGTGTCGCCTGTGAAAAGACGGTGGCCCTGCATACGCTAAACACATTATAGATGATTTCTTTTTTATATAAATGATATCATTGTGGATTGAGAAGCCGCACTGGACGGAGCTTTGGCGAAAGACGGGGAAGACCACTCCGCGCATTTTTGACGTTTCATATCCCCAGGAACGGACATTGAAAGATAAGCAAACATTTCGGTTTTATACTGCTCTCGCTGCTGCAAACAAGCACACGAAAAACAGGCTACATTTTACATTTCACATGTTATGCATTTAGCAGACGCTCTTATCCAGAGCGACTTACAAGATGTGCATTAATACATGGTACGAACAATCATAGTTCGCGCAAGAGATCAGTGCATTAATACATGGTAGGCTACATTGTGTTTAATCACGTCGTGCGCGTGCCCACGGTCCAGTGGCCACAGTTCCACGCAGCGGGAAGGAGCGCGCGGACGGACCGAACGCGAGGCTCGCGGATTTTCAGCGTTCGTAATCCCGAGGCAAGACCGTTAGGCCCTCCTTATATTGTCTAAATGTATTTTACGTAGCTGCATTTTTCGTGCTTGTGTTTACTGGGACGGCTGCGACAGCGCACACACACACACACACACACACAAAGAGCGTGTTTTTAAAAAAAGAAGACAAAAAAAGACTGGAACGATCTGTAGGTCTGCTGTACGATAACAGGCTCTGCTGTGTGGGAGAGTGACGGACAGGTCTCTGCGGATTTACGGTAGACGGCTGTGCGATTGGGGGCACGTCTCTGATTGGAGGGTTTTTTTAAACTCCGCATAGGCCTATAACTCAACTATAAACAACGGCGTTCCCCGTCGCGATAAAAAAACAAAACAAAAATGGGCAGCGACTGTGAGATTTTCAAGCGAGAGCTGTCCAAGATGTCGGACCAGGACCTGCTGGCCTTCTCCAAGGAGGAGCTGGTGGCCCGACTGCACCGGGAGGAGTCCGACAAGATGTCGGCGCTGATACAGCGCGGCCGGCTGATCAAGGAGGTCAACAAGCAGCTGCAGGGCCACCTGCTCGAGATCCGCGAGCTGAAGGCCGTGAACCAGCAGCTGCAGGAGGAGAACCAGGAGCTGCGCGACCTGTGCTGCTTCCTGGACGACGACCGGCTCAAGGTGAAGACGCTGTCGCGCGAGTGGCAGCACTTCGGCCGGCGCGCGGCCAAGGTGATGCGCGAGGATCTGGGCGGCTACCTGAAGAAGCTGACGGAGCTGGAGCGGCTGCAGGGCGGCCTGGCCAAGGACAACCTGGAGCTGAAGGAGATGTGCCTGGTGCTGGAGGAGGAGTGCGTGGGCGGCCGGAGCGACTGCAGCCCCGGCGGGTCGGCGGAGCTGCGCAGCCTGATGGGCGGCATGGCGGTGCGGGACCTGGGCGACGGCAGCTCCAGCACGGGGAGCGTCGGGAGCCCCGATCAGCTGCACCTCGCGTGCTCCCCGGACGACTGAGAGAGGGGGGAATGCTGCTGCTGCTGCTGCTGCTGCTGCGCGCGGGGGGGAACGGCGGGGACTCTGGCGCGCGCGCCCGCACGGCGCACGTGCTGTCCTCTCTCTCTCCGGGGCGCCGACACCAAAAACTCAAGAGAGAGAGAGAGAGAGAGAGAGGAAAAAAATGTGTGTAGAACAATATCCTTTAACAACGACGACAACAACAACAAAAAAACAACAATAATAAGTGAGCACGACTTTGATTCCGAATAGCATGTTTACAACGTATAGCCTATGCTTGGACTTTTGCTACAAATTTGAACTCTGGTAATGAAATGGTATAATTAACAAAAAATATATATGATGGTATAGGCTATTGAAATGGGAGTTCAGTTGGTATTTGGAGAACTGGCGGATATGCTGGTGTGTTTGGTCTTAATGCTTTTCTGTGAATGGTGTATATAAGTTTAACGGGGGGAGGGGGGGGGGGGCATTAGACTCCGACTGAATTGAACTAAGGTCCAGCTGGAGCTGCACGGACTCGCTCTAATATTTCAGGGTTTCCCGCGGATGTCGTGGCGAAGGATCGAACTCGTCGGACTCGGCGTAAGGGGATCTGGCCGTGGTGCTGAAACGTTCGCCCGCGCTGGGAGCGCGCGCTTAAGTAGTCCTTCCTGATTCGTCACGAGGACGTGCACTTAAAACCAATAAAGAAAAAAATCCCCGCAAACACGGCGCGCGGAGCTCAGGCTGAATTCTCAGGCATCGCATTTTAAACAATCTATAGGTGCCTGTATTGGGGTATTTTTTTTCCCCCCAAGTAGGTGTCTATTTATTCTTGGTATTTTTTACACAACCATATCAAATATTAGATCTATCACCTGTGTATATTTTAAGAAACTATACTTGATCGTGGGTCCCGCTGTTTCCCAGGACCTCGTTGTCATGCACGAGCAGATCCGTCTCGAGAC
This sequence comes from Aldrovandia affinis, assembly GCA_029706075.1. NCBI lineage: Eukaryota > Metazoa > Chordata > Actinopteri > Notacanthiformes > Halosauridae > Aldrovandia > Aldrovandia affinis. The sequence continues at coordinate 355,647 of JAINUG010000409.1, read as the reverse complement.
TGCTGCACACAATCGTGCCTCGTGCAAGCTGAGACGTTCGCTCTCTAACGTTTGTTTCTGCGGGCTCGGGCTCACCTTCTCCAAATGCCAGGAGAAAGAGAAATCACAAAGAACGGTATTCAGGAGTCACCCGCTGCCAGGATTTCTCCGGAAGGCATTTGTTATTGGATGTATATTGTTTTAAATCTGATTTGGGTGGTGTGTCAATGACGGACCACGTTTGCATGACAGCAGGTGTTTTTTTGAACAATCACTTTGTAATGTATAATGTGTGCAAAATCAGGGCCTTTCCTTTAGTTTTTGCCAGACCTTGTTCCCTCTGTTTTTTCTTTCTTTGAGGGCAACCAGTGAAGCCGCCCTAAATTATAGTGGCGCTGCAATGGTTTGCCACTAGAGGGCGCCGCAGCTGTTGAAAGGCTCTTGAGGTTCTCTCGCTCTGTTTTAAACGGGCTGTGCCACATCGGCGCGTCCGAGTAAGCATAATTAAATGTATTTGTCCTTTTTGATGGAATGGTGTGATTGCGGGTGGGATGGACTTGAATACACTGACTAAATCACACAACCGCGCTGCAAGCTTTTTCTTTTTGTCTTCTTCGTTATGTTCCTGCAGAGCTGTAGGCCGTGAGAGTGTCAGAGAGAGAGTGTGTGAGTGAGTGTGTGTGTGTGTGTGTGTGTGTGTGTGTGTGTGTGTGTGTGTGTGTGTGTGTGTGTGTGTGTGTGTGTGTGTGTGTGTGTGTGTGTGTGTGAGTGAGTGTGTGTGTGTGTGAGGTTGTAGTGTGTGTGTGTGTGTGTGTGTGTGTGTGTGTGTGTAGTGTGTGTGTGTGTGTGTGTGTATGTGTGTGTGTGTGTGTGGTTGTAGTGTGTGTGTGTGTGTGTGTGTGTGGTTGTAGTGTGTGTGTGTGTGTGTTGTTTCCACCTCCATACTCATGCTGCCCCCCCCATATAAAAGTCCTCCACCCTGTTCACTGAATGCACCATTACTTCCACACACATACGGTTTATACAGCCCTGATAGAGAGGAGGAGAAATTAAGAAATTAAGGAAGAGGACAAGAACACAGACACAGGACGGAGCCCAAACGACGAGATACAGACGACTCATGTGGTTCAGTATCTTTATTCCTGCTTATGCTGATACAGTGATTCAATGTACACGCACACGTGCAATTCTGAGATCAGAAAATATATAGAAAATAAACTATCTCCTCTCATCTATAAATATATATTTATACTGTTTTCTTTCTCCTCGAGGGTCCTGCCTTCGTTTAATTTCTCTGTAAATTAATATACTCTCAGAAATCGTTTGCGTACATTTTGTACTACATCGCCTCAGTAATCGATATCTCGTGCATTGCTAGCACACAAGTGTAGTCAACACACAAAGCACTAATCATTTTTCTGATGCTGTTTTTTGTTTTTAAACATCTCTACATTTTTCTTTGATTGATCACCCAAGGAACAAGGCATGGTCCTTTAATATATGTCAAATCAAATCAAATCAAAATCAAATCAAATGTATTTTGTATAGCGCTTTTCACAATTGAATTGTCACAAAATGCTTAACAGAGGGGGAACCCAGGCCTAGACCCCCCCAAAAGCAAGCCTAAAGGCAACAGTGGCAAGGAAAAACTCCCTTGATAGGGAGAAACCTTGGGAGGAACCAGACTAAAAGGGGGGGAGCCCATCCTCTTCTGGCCGGCACAGGGTGTGTCCAAAAAAGACCATATCATGGTCAGTCCAAGGTGTATTACTGTACTACTTCTGTCTACTCGTACTGAGTTTCACTCAGGTGACTTTTCAAGCATGTACCTCCATACCTGGAGTCCCAATCAGCTAACCTGGACCCCAGACTAGCGCAGCTCAATCCGGTGAGACCGCACAAAACGAGTCCTCACTACAAGACCACACGTGGCAGGAAACACAGGAAGTGACATCACATGAAACCAATGAATAGACCATGCCCCATGTTTATACAATCAAATAGATGCCATCTGTTCCTACTGAATAAGTAGCAATCAGAGATTTACCACGGGACACTGGGTTTGACCAGGACTGAAACGCAAGCGTTCCCTGTATCTGTGACTCCCGTGCACTTTTTTTAGTCGACTGGTGTTCATCTCTAGAGCAGTAGAGCACGGGGCCTGTTTTAGCTCTACAGACCCCTGGCACCACATTGAACGGACACTGTGAACCATACACCAGTGTGTAACTTTGACAACGGATGTAGTGCCAATACAAAGCTTAAGATTGATCAAAATAAGGAAGAGAAGGGAATTTATTTATGAAAATCTAATAATGGGTTTCATGAATAAGAAAATAACTTATCCGTGTCTAGCGTCAGTAACAGAAAGGGCGTATGTGTGGTGTAATGTCTTTGAGCCGTTACCGTGATGACTGACAGCGACCTCACCAACGTGCCGTCAGCCCAGAGCCACACCCCCGTCTCCTGGCTGATGATGTCACTGTAGCTATGGTAACTCTGAGTCGTTGCAGGAAGCCGGTGGGCTTCGTCATCTCTCAGCAACATGTGTCATCAGTGTCCCTACACACTTTTTTATTATTATATTTAAAAAATTTGTTGCAGATTTTTTCCCCGTTTTTCTCCCAATTTAGTGGCCAATTATACCCTCTATTTATTTCGATTTGCCCTCCCCAAACAAACTCGCCACCCGTCTCTACGAGGCAAGCTAATTCTCTGAACTCCGCCTCCTTTGAGACGAAATTCACCCACCCACGTTCTGGAGTCACCCTTACACGCTTCTCAGCGAGTTCATGCCGGCTCACCCTCCCCCTTCCCCCTAGGGCAGACAGCCAAACGCCGCCCACGATCAGGGCTCCCCAGCAGGGCCGGTCTGGTATAGTTGGGTTTTGAACCACGACCGTGATGGGCAGCTCACACTCATAAAGGACCAGCCAATACGGGTGCGTTAGACCGCTGCACTGTCAGACACCCCCTGTCCCTACACACCTTTGACTCTGATTGGCTTTAGTCCACTGAAGAATCCTAGACTCAGCTCAGCTCAGCTCTGACCTCCAGTGGTTACAACGTTCAACACTGGCCACGGAGACACGCCAGAGTCGGCTCTGGTCGGGAGTGCCACCAGGGGCGGCGATTGGCTGTCCACCCCAGGGAGGGGGAGGGAAGCCGACACACACAGTTCACTGCGCACAGGAGTGGTTCTGGGGTACCGGAATTACAGTTGACGGCACGACGAGTGCTGTCTCGGAGGAGGCAGCGATTCGCCTTTGTCACTGCTGGTCACAGAACTACGGCAGCGAACTACGAGGGAAGGGGGATTGAACTAAGCACACGGGTAGTTGGCTACCAAATTGGGAGAAAAATGGGGTAAAGTCGGAAAATAAAATTATTTAGCTTAGCTCAACCCAGCTAAGCTCTGTCCCGCTCAGCCAAAACACCAGAATTTCTGCCCCACTGGGTTTTTAGAAGGAAACGGAGCACAACTGGAATGCGTTTCAATCACCTCAAACAGATTCCTAACATTCCTGACGTGGCCTATTGTGATGACTGTATGTCAGCTCACACAGCCAGTCATGTGACTCAAGCCTGCGTCCCCATTGGTGGGTAGCTCTCAAGGTTCAGGGAGTAAAAATGGCGGGAACCAGCGTGCGACTGAAGAGCCATCAGCCTCCGTTCTTCAGTCTGCACAATTTGTTTTGTTGCTGCACTTGTAGAGGCAGATGTGCACAGTTCTAACGGGCTTAAGGCCATGTATACATTTGGGATAGTCAGATTTGAAAGGTTGAAGTGTTTGATGAGGGGTGTGTGGGGGGGAGAACAATACAGCTGTGTCCCAAACTGTGCACTTCCACACTCCGCCATGTTGGAGTGCGAGTCCAAACCGACGCATGGCGGTACGGAGCACGGATAGAGTCCCGGATGTGTGCTCCGTTTGTCCAAAATTTTTATCGTGCCTCGATCCATGCCACGATCTGAAAAGAAATCCTGTCATTCCTTTAGTCTTCCATGTGACTTAAAGCAGATTCTCACTGAGCGCTTGTCCCCAATTCATATAATCAAATATCATACATCTGATTTAGCTGGCTAATTTAGACAGCTATAGCTAGCTTCTCCAAATGGAGTAAACAGCCTTTTCCTCTCTCTCTCTCGTTTGTTTACTTGCTGCGATGCGTTCTCATCTGAGCTCTTCCAGGTAAAGGCCTCTCGCTGTGATTATTCTCCCCATTTTAAATGTGCTCACTGTGAGTCGCTCTGGATAGGAGCGTCTGCTCAGTGCCTGAAATGTACATAATATAATAATAATATAATAATAATAATAATATATGCCATTTAGTGGACGCTTTTATCCAAAGCGACTCACAGTAGTAAATGCATACATTTTCAGTATATGTGGCCCCAGTGGGAATTGAACCCACAACCTAAGCGTTGCCAACGCTGTGCTCTACCAACTGAGCCACAGAGAACCACTAGTACACCAGTACATGCAAAGGTTAAAGGTCAGGGGTCAAACACACTTGGGCAAATGGCATTAACTGGAGGTCGAGACCTCGGGAGTGGCAAAGTGTGGAAGGCCACGGTTTGGGACACAGCAAAAACAACTCTCCGCCCCCTGGCTCCCTGTACTGTGTGGCAGCCAATCAGAGGGTGAGGAGGGTGGGGGAGTTGAGGGAGTGGTCGGATTGGTCGCCGCTGCTGCTGCTACGGCGATGGGCGACGCCACAAGGCTGGGGCTTCTGCAGAGAGTGGGCCGTGACGAGCGAGGAGGAAGAGGAGTGGGGCTGGGAGTCCAGGGGAGCGGAGGGGTAGGTGAAGATCATGCTGGCGGTGAAGGGGGTGAGGGACGGGGTGGAGACGAGGGTGGGGGTGTGCAGGGACTCGGGTTCGGGTGGAGAGGGCGCGGCGGCGGCGGCGGCAGGCAGGCTCATTTTGAGCTTGGCGAGACGCTTGCGGCAGGAGGGGCCGGTCACGGCGGAGTCCTTGGGCTCGGTTTTGATGCCGCGCCCCCCTGCGGACCCCCCCGGGCCCTGGTCCGAGTCGGAGTCAGAGCTCTGGATCTTACAGATGGGCATGTGAGCCTCCAGAACCAGCTCCAGCTTCTCCTTCTGCTTCTCCAGCCCGGCGATCTCCTTCTGCAGCCCCGCCTTATTGCTCTCCAGCTGGTCCGTCTCCTGGGGGGGGGGCAGTGTCCCATTGGTCACTTAGCACTCAGTACACCAATCACAACGAGGCACTCAGTACACCAATCACAACGAGGCACTTAGTGCACCAATCACAATGAGGCACTCAGTGCACCAATCACAACGAGGCACTCAGTACACCAATCACAACGAGGCACTTCAGTGCACCAATCACAATGAGGCACTCAGTGCACCAATCACAACGAGTCAAGTCCTCTGAGGTCTGGAAGTATTTCATACTGTAGAGCTGAACCAGGCTGGCCCAGCTCAGTTTAGCTTCTGAGCTTCAGGGTTTCTGTTTTTTGTTAGGAAACAAACCAGCCTGGTTCAGCTCTACAGTGGGAAAGGGCTCTAATGAGCCAGCCTGGTTCAGCTCTACAGTGGGAAAGGGCTCTAATGAGCCAGCCTGGTTCAGCTCTACAGTGGGAAAGGGCTCTAATGAGCCAGCCTGGTTCAGCTCTACAGTGGGAAAGGGCAGCTCTACAATGAGCCAGCCTGGTTCAGCTCTACAGTGGGAAAGGGCTCTAATGAGCCAGCCTGGTTCAGCTCTACAGTGAAAAAGGGCTCTAATGAGCCCGCCTGGTTCAGCTCTACAGTGGAAAAGGGCTCTAATGAGCCAGCCTGGTTCAGCTCTACAGTGGGAAAGGGCTATAATGAGCCAGCCTGGTTCAGCTCTACAGTGGGAAAGGGCTCTAATGAGCCAGCCTGGTTCAGCTCTACAGTGGGAAAGGGCTCAAATGAGCCAGCCTGGTTCAGCTCTACAGTGGGAAAGGGCTCTAATGAGCCAGCCTGGTTCAGCTCTACAGTGGGAAAGGGCTCAAATGAGCCAGCCTGGTTCAGCTCTACAGTAGGAAAGGGCTCTAATGAGCCAGCCTGGTTCAGCTCTACAGTGGAAAGGGCTCTAATGAGCCAGCCTGGTTCAGCTCTACAGTGGGAAAGGGCTCTAATGAGCCAGCCTGGTTCAGCTCTACAGTGGGAAAGGGCTCTAATGAGCCAGCCTGGTTCAGCTCTACAGTGGGAAAGGGCTATAATGAGCCAGCCTGGTTCAGCTCTACAGTGGGAAAGGGCTCTAATGGTTCCCCATGTTGGGGACCAGGTGTAATTTGGTCAGGGAGAGTACAGGGACCAGCTTTTAAATCTGTGATTCAGAGTTGTTAGCACTTGGCTGCACACAAGGCTGCTCATTGGCTGAAACTTTGAGCTCACAAGGCTGCTCATTGGCTGACACTTTGAGCTCACAAGGCTGCTCATTGGCTGACACTGTGAGCTCACAAGGCTGCTCATTGGCTGACACTTTGAGCTCACAAGGCTGCTCATTGGCTGACACTGTGAGCTCACATTCTGCAGCGTGTCCGTCAGCTCGCGACGGCGGTTGCGACACTTGGCGGCAGCCATTTTGTTTCTTTCCCTCCGTACCCTCCTCCTCTCCAACTCCTCCGGGCTCAGCTACAGAGAGAGAGAGAGAGAGAGAGAGAGAGAGATGGATAGAGAGCGAGAGTTGGGGTGGCAGGGAGGGGGCGAGGGAGAGAGAGAGAGAGAGAGAAGAAATAAGGGCAGTTGGTGAAATGGAAAGGTGATTATTGTGTTTGAATATAAATGACAACAGCATGCATGCAAATACAAATTACAAATGCATTTAGGTAAAATAAATTAAAGAAGGACAACAGAGGGAATGATTTTTAAACTTTACACAAACACACCCTGTCCCACATAAACGCACAGAACAAGAACGCATGCCCTCAGAGTCCTCGTGTAATTTTGTATAGCACTGCCACCTTGTGGATAAACCTTGTCACTGCACTCTGTTGGGAACACGCACACCACCAGCTCGATACGTGCCTCCTGATACTTTGAGAGTCTTTGCCCCCCAAAGACTCCCCTCCTCCTTGCCTCCTGGGTCTCCCACACTCTGCGCCGTGGTCATGACTCACACTCGAGCCCCCTGCTGTGACTCAGGTACGAGTCATGTGACCCGCCCCGATGAGTCATGGCAATTCACTTCCTGCCCTCTCTAGTTTCTCCCTCTCTTTTTACCCCTTGCTGTTAAAATCCAGAACATCACAGAAATCCTAAATGATTATCCTCGTTAGATCACACCCCTATCCACAGGTGATTGATGATGGTTTTGTTATGGTTTTGTTATGGTTTATGATTATGGCTCACTGTGAGCCCTGCAAGCTGCGTTCAGGACCAGAGGGCAGGGTAATTGATGTGGTCTTGCGTTCAGTAATGAATATTGGTATTTGAGTAAAGAGCCTAGGGGGGATGAGGGTAAGGCTGCTGATCAGCACAATCATTTCCTCTTTACTGCTCTTTGCTGACACCTCACTTCTGCTTCTCCATCGATTTACCTCATCATAAATGAACCAGCAGAAACACGTCAATATCGCACGCACACATATTGCACTCAGTCTCACACAGACACACACACACAGTCAACTAAATCACACACACACACACGGACACACACACAGTAAACTAAATCACACACACACACACACACACACACAGACACACAAACACACAGTAGACTCAATCACACATACACACAGACACACACAAACACACTAGACTCAATCACACATACACACATTTAATTTAAACACTCAATCACACACACACACACACAGACACACAAACATACTAGACTCAAACACACACACACACACAGACACACACACACAAACACACATTACACTCAATCACACACACACACACACATACGCACTAGACTCAATCACACACACAGAGACACACTAGACTCAATCACACAGACACACACACACTAGATTTGATTAAATACACACACACACAACTGTCTACTCTGTACTTGAACTAAGTTTAAGATAGAGAGACCATAGAGTCCACAGCAGCCCACAGACACACAGTGCTGTAATGTCAGTGCTTGCTCTCTGTGCTGCTAGATATCAGGCACCTTTCCCCCCCCGCTACAGGATGTTACACACTCGCCACTGACTCAGCCGCCTCCCTGTCTCACGGCCGTCTCACGTCTGTCTCACGTCTGTCTCACGGCTGTCCCTGCCCTCTTATTTCAGCCCTGTCCCTCTCGTTCAAAAGTTAAAGATTAAAAGAGCTTGTTTTTTTGTTTTTTGTAATGTGTTTGGCTGGTGCTCCGCCATCACAGAGCATAAACAGTGGCGCCAAGAGCAGGACCCTTTTCCCTCCCTCACAAAACCGCAGAGGACCACACGCCGACCGACCACACTGGTGAGCAGACCGCACGCCGGACCCGCTGGCAAGTAGACGTACATGGTCGTCCGGTCGTCTTCTCGTTGTCGTCGTCGTCGCTGACGCCGCCCTCGCCACAGCGTCCCTCGATGCCAGTCCGGGGTGGTGTAAGTGGAGGGGTGGGGAGCAGCGCGGGGGGGGCAGGGTGGGGTAGGGGGGTAGGGGCGGGGCAGAGGGACCCGGTTGAGGCCAGAGGGATGGCTGGACCAGCCACTGGAGGTCCTGGCTGGAGGCGATGGCGTTCAGGCTGGGGATGAACTGAGCTGGGCCCCCCAACGAGAATTTATGCTGGGGAGGGAGGATGGAGGGGTGGTGGAGAGGATGGGGGTGAGAGAGGGAGGGGGAGGGATGGGAGGGGGGAGAGGCTGTGAGAGGGAGATAGAGAAGGATGGGGAGAAAGAGAGATGGAGGGAGTTGGGGAGGGGAGGAGAATGAGTCAGGGAGAGAGAGAGAGAGAGAGTGAGGGGGTGGGTGAGGGGTTGGAGGTAGAGGGATGGGGAGAGGAAGGGTGGGAGGGAGAGGGAGAGGGAGAGAGGGGTGGGAGGGAGAGGGAGAGAGAGAGAGAGGGGTTGGAGGTAGAGGGATGGGGAGAGGAAGGGTGGGAGGGAGAGGGAGAGGGGGGGAGAGGGAGAAGGGAGAAGGGCGGGAGGGAGGGAGGGAGAGGAAGAAGGGCGTTAGACATTTGCAGGGAACGATGTTCACACGTGGAGTTTCATTTAGTGGTGAAAGAGGCTGAATGCGTTTGTGATTCTCCGTGTAGGTAGAAAAACGACGGAAACGTTGTTTGCATCGCTGCCCGTTAATATTCCCATTTGGGTTTAGATGGAAAGAGGATTATTCGTTATGGTAATGTGCACATGAACGTGCTTAAATGTGTGTGCTACTACTAATACTAACTAACACTTAGTGTCCAGTACCGCTACGCTGCTATCTATAGCTAAATCGCATCAGCGAGATGGTTCAATAAGTGATATGACCACAGACAGTTATACAGACAGGAATCGGCTACTCGCGAGGAACAATAGCGGTTTTATGACATCATCGGTTAGCCAATGTCTGTCACACCTGCCCAGGTGTTTCTGTGCCCAGGTGAGGGGGCGGGGCCGTGCTGTCACACCAGCTGTGGCGGACGCGCCACGAGTCGAACACCGAACCCTGTCTGAACAAGGCCTTGTCTGTCCGCATGTCTGTCCTTGTCTGTCGCTCCGGTAAACCACTTGTATGGGTCACAGTTATTCCACGACCATTATTATTAGTTATATTAGTAGCAATAACAATATGTCGTTCACATTCGACCCCTTTTCTCCGTAATTCATCGACTCAACGAGCTTGGTCACTCTAGCACAAGTTGGTAATATATATATCATCTGTGTGGTTCCATGGAAACGTATATATCCCGAGATCAATGCGTCCTCACAATCTTTCACCACATTCAACTGTTACAGGCATCTCCGTTTTCAAAGTGCGGTTTATAAGCACAGGTTGCACAAAACGTGCACAGTTGCATATACCTACAAGCACCACAACGACCCTATACCTTTTAATAATTAAATTAAGACCTCATCTATTTTATTTACTACTGCGGTCAGAAAGACGCGCTCAGCGCGTAGCCTTCCAAAAAACAGGTGTATTATATTTTCATTCATGGAAAAAGGAATGGGGCATGGGCTATACTACAACTTGTATATAGATGACTTTCATTTTACATTTACATTTTAATGTATGAATGGAGGCATGGGCTATACAACTTGTGTAGATTACTTTCATTACTTGTTTCAGTTCGAGACGCATGCTGTCCCAGTGGACTCCTATTATTTTATTTACAAATATAAATAAGAAAATGCTGTAAAAAGTTGATTCAGCGGTGCATACATTTACAACAACAAAAAACCCCGAACCTGTTGCTGTTGCTGTTGCTGTTGCTGTTGCTGTTGTTGCTGTTGCTGTTGTGCAGTTGTGACTCGCGAATCTACCGTCCCCGAGCTCGCGCCAGTGGTCCTCGTGCGATCTGATTCGGGGGGCGGGTGGTCTCTCTCTCCACTGAAGTTGCCGTAGTTCCGATACATATTTTGACCCAGCCAAGGTCCACAGATGTTTTGTTAACAGCCGTTGTTCAGAAAGTAATCCAGCAGAGTAGCCTAATGTCTAAAGTAATATAATGGCGTCGGTAGTTACAGAGGTGTCGTTCAGCCGGGCACGGACATCCAGGGGAAAGCGTCTCAGTCTGACACATTCGAAGTGAGGAAACCCCTTTTTGTTGAGCGAGTGAGTTAAATCCATTTTAAACCGACGACGGGGGGGTGGGGTGGGGATTGAGGAAATTAAATCCACAAACGGTCTCGTTATTCCACAGAAACCATAGAAACATCAAGACGAAATTTGATTATAGATGTTAGTCAGAATAACTCAGTCCAATCGAGTTGGGAAATAACTGTAGGATTATTTCTCTTGAGCGATATAGGTATAGCGATGACCCCTACAAATGTAAAGTAATGGTACAGTCCGTTTTTCTAGTAGTTTGTAGTGACGTATATGACCATATTTGACGAGTTTCCGCCCACTTTGTTTCACCGGGATTTCTTCTTTGACAGAAGGCTTGAAATCATGTTTCTCGTTGAGTTTCTCTCTGCCTCTCCTAATCCTGGTCCCTCTCTCGTTCCACCTGTGTCTTTATACCGCGGACAATTTATTTTACATCGTTTCTCGCCTCCCAGTTGTTTCAAAGACAATTTATTTTACATCGTTTCTCGCCTCCCAGTTGTTTCAAAGAACTAAGACGTAAAGCGTAAGGCTTCCCACGCCCGTGCATCCAGTGAAGTGATTGTTCCGAACGTATCAGAACGAACGTTTTCCACGCCACCGCGAGATACTCAGATGTTGCGGGCGAAAAACGTCAGTAAAAAACATCACAGTGGAAATACGATATGGGCCCGGCGGGTAACGTTTCGCCAGGAACTCGTGTTCGCACGTGTTCCTGACTCATAATACGCCGCTGGATAACAACGTGGTCTGCGATCCAGCGAACTGGCAAATGTGATCACGTTGTTTCCTTGTGTCGCGGAGCGCAGTCTGTTACGGGGAATAGCAGGTGGTTCGCTGTGGCCCCTGCGGGCCTATGATTCAGGGTGTATAATGACACAAGGGAGAGAGTGGACGGGACACGGTGACGAGTCTAACCGCTGAAGTTTCAGTCAAAATACAGCGTGTTTTCCGCCCTGTTTAGACCCTGATGCGGTTCAGGTTGAGGAGGAAACGTTGCCGTGGTTCTGTGTGGCTCAGTCGGTAGAGCATGGCGTTAGCAACGCTTAGGTTGTGGGTTCGATCCCCATTGGGGCCACATATAGCCTACTGAAAAATGTATGCATTCACTACTGTAAGTCGCTTTGGATAAAAACGTCTGCTAAATGGCATATATAGGCTACTGTATATTCCAAATTGAGGACAAGTATCAAAATCCGAATGCATTACATTTACATTTAAGGCATTTAGCAGACGCTCTTATCCAGAGCGACTTACAGTTTACATTTATTTACATACAATCCATTTATACAGCTGGATATTTTACTGAAGCAATTCAGGTTAAGTACCTTGCTCAAGGGCACAACAGCAGTGCCCCACCTGGGAATTGAACCTGCAACCTCTGAGTTACACGCCCAGCTCCCTATCCATTACACTACAGTACACTGCCAGCCTGTAGAATGCCCTCTGTCTATATGCGTACACGTTTGGACGGCTGCGAATAAGCTATACGGTATGGCATAGCCGTTTGTCACGAATAAACGCGTTTTCTAAGACTGAATAATTGAAACCATGATTCGGGTGTAAGTCCGCGTGCACACCAGAATGCCGAGCAGCGGTTACCCGCAGAGCTGGAAGCGCGGGAGCCCGGGAGAGCCCGGATGTTCTGGGTTCTGGGCACGCTTGTTCCTCACCACATCAGTGGAGCGCAGCGGTGCCGGAACGGGCGGAGAGGCGGTGACTCCACCGCCAAGGAATGAGCTCACGTGCGATCTCTGTTATTTCAGCGACCGTCGCGGCATTCCCACACACGCGACCTTTGCCTTATTTCTCCGGACCGCAATTGTACTGTACTTCAAATGTGCATAATTTTCTTAAGATAGGGAAGATATGAGAAGACATTGAATGGACCAGCTGTCTTACATAACCTTAACATTATGTAGGCTACTTATGTATGTATAGTTAAATAAGTACATACATAATACAGACATCATCATAACATAACATAACATAACATAACATAACATAACATAACATAACATAAGGGGGAGACGAGAACAGGCCATTCAGCCCAACACTGCTCGTCCGTTCCTACCACTAATCTGCTCACATGCTTAGTTTATCCAAAGGCTAGAGTGTCTAACACTGGATCGAGCCTAGCCTTGAATACCCCTAGTGTCTCAGCCTCTACTACATGTCCAGGCAAGCTATTCCACGCATTGATCACTCTCTGTGTGAAAAAATATTTCCTAGTGTCCGTGTGAAATTTACCCTTTGTCAGTTTCCATTTATGCCCCCTCGTTCTGCTAACCGAACTCAACTTGAATAATTTCCTAAAATTCACTTTGTTAATTCCTTTAATAAATTTAAAAGCCTCAATCAAATCTCCCCTAAGTCTCCTTTTACTAAGCTTGAACAGTCCAAGCATCTCTAGCCTTTCCTCATGAACAACTACAATAATTGCTTAAAATACTACTACTACTATTAATAATCATAATCATTATCATAATCATAACAACCACAATGACACCGGCCTTAAAACGTCACAACTCTGAAAGCATCACGGACATTCTGGGTCAGTTAGTTAATAAAAACGCTAAAAACGGCAAATCTGACAGAATGAAATGAACTACTAATCCAGTTCTGGGGGCTACTGAAGCGTCTGTCTGTTTAACAAATTTCGCGGCGTTGCAGTGGGATTAAATTTGGCGGGACACTGGGAGAGAGAGAGAGAGAGAGTAAAAGAGACAGCTGTCTGTAATTATCGAATCTATAAACAGCGTCAATTCCCGACACGGTTACTCACAGCGCGGCTGTTTCAAACCGAAAACGAGAGGCCTGTTTGTGTGTTTACACCGTATTCCCCTCTGCGAGATTATGACTCATACCAGTTAAAGACCTTGTGGGCAATTCAAATAATTAAACGGAGGCATGATTTATTTCACAATGACAGAGCCGTTCATTATTGTGTTTTTTCCTTTTTTTGTTATTGTCATAAGTGTATTCGTCTGGAGTTTCAAGGCAGTGGAATGGGCACCGGGACAGGAACACTATCATAAATGAAAAAATGCGAGCCGTTGTCAACGGCGGAGTGAGTCACGTTCGGCAGCGAAAGTAAAACGCGGTGAATTCCCCTTTCGTCTGGCATTTCGGCGCGATGCGTCACGTCCATGTCCCTTCCCTGCCAACTTCCTTTGCGTCCCTGTGAAACTTACCATCCCTGACTTTAGTGCAAACCGCGTCGCAAAGGCTACAGCACGTGGAATCACTCATTCCTGTAGACCGACCGACAGAACGTTCGGGAAATAATACAATCTCCCAGTTGACGGAGACTTGCAGAATGAAGTTGTCCGTGTAAAAGATTTGGAATGGGGCCGTGGTAACGCATCTCTTTCCCATAACTGACGTGCGGGCTCGCGGTCTAATTTCAGGGTGTCTTATTGCGCCTCCTGTGGTTTCCTGGGGAACCGCATGGCACCCGATCGCATGCCATCATGCCTCATCAACCTCGCAGACTGCTCGGGGTTTTTTATCACGTTCATTGGTCGTACACAGGCTATACGAAGACACGTGTATAGCATTCGCCAACTTTGTCTTTGTGGGTATCCTTATAATCCATTTTCTCTCGGTCTCAAACTGATTTCGCGGGTTCGGAAGTGACACATGGGGTAGACGCGTGCACAGCCTGTAAGGCGCCTGCTTGCACGAAGTCTGGAATACAGACTTTATTTAGGGCTGCGTGGAATTTATAAGAGGGTTGCTTAGCTGTCTTATTCGCGATTCCTTATCATATATCCATATGATACCGTATTTCGTATTTAAAATATACATATATCCAAAATTCCTCACGTTTTGTCCACGTTTATATGTTATTTGATGCATACAGTACCAGTTCCAGTTCCAGTGTGTATATATATATATATATATATATATATATATATATATATATATACATATGTGTGTGTGTGTGTGTAAGTACACCTTCCATCTGGATTATGGCTAATTGGGTACTCCTTCATTCTTCAGCAAGATAACAACCCAAAACACACCTTGAAGTTGTGCAAGAACTATCTATCTGGAGAAGAAGGAAGGACAACTCAAACTAAGGACCTGGCCTGCCCAGTGTCCAGACCTCGATCTGATAGAATTTGTATGGGATGAATTGGACAGAAGAGGCTAAGAAAAACAACCCACGAGTGTCTCTGCGAATTGTTGCAGGAGAGCTGGGAAGACATGTCAGGTGATTTCCTGCTAAAACTTATTAACCAATTTGCCCATGTTCGTGAGGCTGTTATCAAGGCAAAGGGTGGCTATTTTGAGGAATCCAAGATTACATTTCCAATTAAATTTTCTTGAACATTGCTTTGATGTCCCTTTTGTTTATTGTTGCATGGGTTTTTTTTTTTTTTTAAAGTATTTACAGAAATGATATATGGTGTAAAACATTGTGGCCTGTATGGTAGTGGCTAGACAGAAGCCACTCCTGAGTAAAAGGCATATGACAGTCCGCCTGGAGTTTGCCAAACGGCACTTAAAGGACATGATAGCATGAGGAAAAAGTTTATCTGGTTTGATGAGACAAAAATTGAACTCTTTGGCCTGAATGCCAAGCGCTACCATAAAGGTCTGATTGATGGGAGTGCTGCAGAGATGTTTGTCCTTCTGCCAGGTTCTCTCATCACTGCAGCGGAACTCTGAAGCTCTCTTAGAGTGGCGAATGGTTGGGTTCACCTCCCTGACCAAAGCCCTTCTTTCCCGGTTACTGAGTTTGGCTGGACGGCCAGCTCTAAGAGTCATGGTGGTTCCAAACTTCTTCCATTTCACAATTATGGAGTGCACTGCGCTCCTGGGAACTTTCAATGCTTTAGCAATGTTTTTATACCCTTCCCCAGATCTGTGCCTCGACACAATTGAGAGTTCCTTGGACATCATGGCTTGATTTTTGCTCTGACATGCACTGTGAACTGTGGGACCTTATATAGACAGGTGTGTGCCTTTCTAAATCATGTCCAATCAATAGAATTTGCCACAGGTGGACTACAATCAAGTTCTAGAGACCTCTCAAGGATGATCAAAGGAAACAGGATCCATCTGAGCTCAATTTGGAGTGTCATAGCAAAGGGCCTGAATACTTATGAAAATTACATATTATATATTTCATTTTTAATAAATTGGCAACAATTGTGGGGTATTGTGTGTAGACTGATGGCAAAAAATCTATTTAATCAATTTAAAATAGTCTATAACACAACAAAGTGTGGAAAAGGTGAAGGGGCCTGAATACTTTCCGAAGCCACTGTATATAAAACGGGAGGAATCTCTGATAGCCTGTACGTGCAATCCCTTATAGTTACAGGGCCACGAACTCTACGGTAACTGTTGCAACCGTCTGTCTCCTGTGTTATTTAAGGACAAAATCAATAACCTTTCGCAAGAGGCGTAGCGGTAGCGGTGACAATCCGCAATTATGTAATGTAAACTACTGTGGGTGCGGGAATATTCCGTGTACTGCTTCCAACGAACGGTCCAGGATCAGTGCTACGCGACTCTATCACTATAATCTTAGAATCTATGTATTGTGGGAACAATATTAAGCTGATCCAGAATCAGTGCTATAGGCAAAACGTAGTAAATCTCAGTCAGCGCTATCGGAGCCACCTACAAGATGACTGAATGCCCTGTAATCCAATCATTTTGCGCTATTGGAGGCGCACACATTCTCTTCTACCAATCCAAAACGTGAAACAGGCCACGCTGGCACAAACTAGTCGAACCAATCGCGAGAGAGAGGGGTTGGGCCTCAGATGTGCTGCGTTAGATTTCTGTGGTTATTTTTTACATTTTAGACTTTTTTTTTGGAAAAAAATACATTGTGTTACCAAACAAAACATTCTTATAGATTTTTTCAAATTTAAAAGTGGTGGTTCTTCTCATTTGGTCATGGACGTTCCTCATCACGGCTATCGAGCAAGTAAGTACGAGAAAACGGCCAACGCGCAAACTTTAAGACCTCTGTCAGAGAGCTGCATTTCCCTTGCATGCATTTCGGTTAGCCACTGCTGGGTGCACGGTTCTGTGAGAGTTCCAGTTCATCTTCGTTTTGATTAACGCGGTCTCGTGCTCGAAATCCCGTGAGCCACGCGACCCGTTCCGTTCTACGGTTTCGCTGCATTCCTGACATTCCGTTGAGGTCTTGTTTTTTAAGACTCAGGTTAATTTACTGCCTCCCTTTTGTTTGAAACCGACCAACACGAGTTAAGATTATCCACGCATAGTATAAAGATACCTTTCCTCCAAAATAGCCCATCAATAGCATGCGAATATAACAAATAATACAACTTAATAATATATGTTCAGTTCAGTACGACACAAAAGTTCACTTTGTTCGGCGAGTAACAGCAGAGTGGGTGGGGTAAAATGCGTTACCGTAGGCGCCTTGGCTCAAGTGATGTAATCACTTTAGTAAAAACAACAAAAAAGTAGCCTAATCAAAGCTTAGGTAAAAATGATGGATGATGACTAGTGTATTTTTGCTGCTGTTCTCAGTCGACATGTTGATAATTTATTCCGTGTATTTGTCTCTCAGTGGCGTGATCAATGTTAGTACTCGTCCTTTCACTAACCTGAAACCTGAACCTGAATTTGTACATAGGTGCTTAAGCACTGGAGGAATTCAGGAGAGCTGCGTCGCTTTTAGGGGACAAATGTAATAAGTGTCTGGACAAGTCTGGACTTGTAACCCTTATGGCTCATTGGCCAGCAGTTCAGGGCATCGAAGCACACTGCCCCCCACACACACACACTGCCCCCACACTGCCCGTCCTTGCTCATGGTGTCTTCTCTGCCCCGCCCTGTTCCCACCTCGACAGCAGCAAAGTCCAGAGCACGAACAGCACCGCCTGCTGGTGGCAACCCCCTGCTGTTTGAAGACACCAGCTCTCCGTCGCCCCCCATGGCCAGGCACGGGTACTACATGTCTGGAGCGGCAGGAGCCGGGGCAGGCGGTGGAGGAGACGGCGGCACTCTGTTCCGGGACCCTGTGGCCAGTGCGGCCATGATGTACGGCTCCTCCCTCGCCTTCCAGGGCAAGGACATGGTCAACAAGGAGGTGAGCGATGGAGGGATGTGCTGGGAGGAGTGGGAGATAGAGGGATGTGCTGGGAGGAGTGGGAGATGGAGGGATGTGCTGGGAGGAGTGGGAGATGGAGGGATATGGTGAGAGGAGGAGTGGGGAGATGGAGGGATGTGGTGAGAGGGAGTGGGAGATGGAGGGATGTGGTGAGAGGAGGAGTGGGAGATGGAGGGATGTGGTGAGAGGAGGAGTGGGAGATGGAGGGATGTGGTGAGAGGAGGAGTGGGAGATGGAGGGATGTGGTGGGAGGAGGAGTGGGAGATGGAGGGATGTGCTGGGAGGAGTGGGAGATGGAGGGATGTGCTGGGAGGAGTGGGAGATGGAGGGATATGGTGGGAGGAGTGGGAGATGGAGGGATGTGCTGGGAGGAGTGGGAGATAGAGGGATGTGGTGGGAGGAGTGGGAGATGGAGGGATGTGGCTGGGAGGAGTGGGAGATAGAGGGATATGGTGGGAGGAGTGGGAGATGGAGGGATGTGCTGGGAGGAGTGGGAGATGTTGGAGATGGTTGATGGAGTGGGAGATGGTTCTCTGTGGCTCAGTAGGTAGAGCATGGCACGGACAACGCTTAGGTTGTGGGTTCAATCCCCACTGGGACCACATATACTGAAAATGCATGCATACTGTAAGCCGCTTTGGATAAAAGCATCTGCTAAATGGCATGTATTATTATATTATATTATATTATATTATATTAGATGGAGGGATGTGGTGGGAGGAGTGGGAGATGGAGGGATGTGCTGGAGGAGGAGTGGAGGAGGAGTAGAGGAGTGGGGTATAAGGTGAGTGAGTGGGGGACAGATTGACAGTACAGAACGGCCAGTGAATGGCAGTGTAGTATAACGGTTAGGGAGCTGGGCTTGTAAGTGGAAGGTTGCAGGTTCAATTCCCAGGTGGGGCGCTGCCATTGTACCCTTGAGTGAAGGCCCTTAACCTGAACTGCTTCAGTGAAATATCCAGCTGTGTTAACGGACTGTAGGTGTGAATGTAAAAAAACTAACTGTGTGGGCCTCCCGCGTGGCCCAGTGGTTACAACGTCCAACACTGGCCACGGAGACCGGGGATCAATTCCCCGTCTCGCCAGAGTCGGCTCTGGCCGGGAGCGCCACCGGGGGCAGCGATTGGCTGTCCACCCCAGGGAGGGGGGAGGGAAGCCGACAAGAGATTCACTGCGCATAAGAGTGGCCCTGTAGTATACCGGGTTACGGTTGATACTTGGGCAAGTGCCGTCTTGGAAGAGGCATCAGGCGTCAGGTCCGGTTGCAGGACTGCGGCAGCGAACTCACATTACTAGGGGGGGATTGACTTAAATAGCGGGTCTAATTGGCTACCAAATTGGGAGAAAATGAGATCAAAATCAGAAACAAAATTTAAAAAAACTGTGTAAGAGCACGTGTATAATGTACAGAGTTGTACGTGGTCACGCATTGAATTTGAATGTTTCGGCTTCAGAAATTCTTGGTTTTGTTTGAATTTAAAGGTTTTAACCCCTTATTGCCTGAATTTAAAAAAATTTAAATTAATTTTTTGCTGTATTAAGGTCTTAAGGGGTTTGAGGCTAATTTGCAGCAATCGTCAACAAGGGGTTAAAAGGAAGATGTGTTTTAAATGTGTACAGAAGATGGAAAAACCAAATAAGAGGCAATTCATCAGAAGGGACACAGACCTTTCAGTGTTAAAAATGCGAAGTCTTTGTGTACCTGGATGGTCTATTAGAATTCGAATTAGAGGGGGTTTGTGAGCAAACCTCAAAATGGCCGCCAATGAGGAGGCAAGACAGGCTTTCGGAGGGGCAGTAAATGGAACTGGATTATTATTTTTAAATAAAAAATGTTTCTTTATTATTCTTTTATTAACCAGATGTTTATATGCATTTCTCTGATTGTTAAATTCCTGCTGTGTGTGTTTCTTTATGTAAATTGATAAAAAAATACTATGAATACAAATTCCTTAACACTGGCTGCTTATAATTGCTTTACTTTTAACTTTAAAACCTTTGTGTCCCCCCCCCCCCCCGCCAGATCAGCCGCTTCGTGTCCATGAACAAGCTGAAGTATTTCTTTGCCGTCGACACCAAATATGTCCTGAAGAAACTGCTGCTTCTCCTGTTCCCGTACGCGCACCAGGTGACCCTAACCGCCCGACCAATCAGAGCCTTCCACAGGTGCCAAGAGCAGCGTTGCACACGGCACCAAACTCATGTTTATTTTAAGGGGGCTGCGTGAGGGGCCTGCTTTACCCTCGCTGTAGTGTGCAGAACGCTGGCCCTCTGCGGAGCATATCTCACCTGGACAAAGGTAACGGGGACAGGTGTTTCAGGGGGCGACTGTGTGTCCTCGGTTGCTAAGCAACGGACAAAGGTGAGGAAATGACCCTGTGACCTTTCTGGAAGTGCTTCAGTGCTCGTGTCCTAAAGAGTCGAGCAGAGGCAAGGCCCCACACAGGAAAATTATGAGAAGTGGTCAAATATCCTGCCGTCCGTGTTAAGTTCATGGAAAGTAGCCCAAATCTTTTTAAAAAAAGAAAAAAAAAAAAAAAGCTCATTGTTTTGTCTTTAACAGCGAGAGAGAGAGAGAGAGAGAGAGAGAGAGAGAGAGAGAGAGAGAGAGAGAGAGAGAGAGAGAGAGAGAGAGAGAGAGTGGGGGCACTGCCGTTGTACCCTTGAGCAAGGTACTTAACCTGAATTGCTTCAGTAAAATATCCAGCTATATAAATGGACTGTATATAAAGAAATGTGAACTGTGTAAGTTGCTCTGGATAAGAGCGTCTGCTAAATGCCTAAAATGTAAATGTAAAATGTAAGTTAAGGGCCTCCCGCTGTCTTGCTAACTCATTAGTTTGATATCACTTCCTAAAAATCAGTTGGCTATCTCAACGGAGCCCACTTCCAAAACAGATCGGCCCCCACCGGCGTTTAGTGTAGCCAATATATTAAAATATATTTCAAAGGGGCGACGGATAGCATAGTAGCATAATGGTTAAGGAACTGGGCTTGCAATGCAAAGGTTTAAGGTTCGATCCCCAGGTGGGGCACTGCCCTTGAGCAAGGTACTTAACCTGAACTGCTTCAGTAAAATATCCAGCTGTATAAATGGATTGTATGTAAAATAAATGTAAACTGTAAGTCGCTCTGGATAAGAGCGTCTGCTAAATGCCTTTAAAAAAAATTAAAAAAAAGGCATCCGTGGTTGGGTTCTGTCTCGGAGGAGGCGGATCTACCGGCCCGGAAAAATTGGCTCGTTACCGGGAGTGCGGGCGATGGACTCGTGGGGGGAGGGTGAATTGAGATAAATAGAGGGTATAATTGGCAACCAAAAAAAATGGGGAAAAATTTTAAACTATACATTTAATAAAAATAATTTAAAAAATAGATATATTTCAGTACCGTATTTATTACCATAAGGGGTGCACCTTGGCATATATTCTACAAACGTCTGGAACTCTATTGGAGGGATGCAACACCGTTCTTCCACAAGAAATTCCATTATTTGTAGTTTTGTTGATGGTGGTGGAGAATGCTGTTTCAGGTGCGGGGGCATTGTCATCCTGGAAGAGACCACTCCCATCAGGATAGAAGTGCTTCACCACAGGATGAAGTGATCACTCAGAATGGCTTTGTATTTATTAGTGTTTACCTTGCCCTCTAAGGGGTTGAGTGGACCTAAACCATGCCAGGAAAATGCTCCCCACACCATAACAGAGTCACCAGAACCCTTCATTTACATTTTAGGCATTTAGGCATTTAGTAGATGCTCTTATCCAGAGTGACTTACACAGTTTACATTTCTTTACATACAATCAATTAATACAGCTGGATATTTTTACTGAAGCAATTCAGGTTAAGTACCTTGCTCAAGGGTACAACAGCAGTGCCCCACCATTTCCTCGAGTGTTTCCTTTGTTTTGGCACGTATATTACTGTGCAGAACTGTTGCGCTGATCGTGCCGTTGCCTAATGAAGGCGACGTGTTGCAATAGCTTCGCGTGCTCAGACGTTGTCTTTGCTTGTGCCCGCTGTGTGATGACATCATCAGGATTGGGAGGTTCGTTACCATAGGGACACACCCCTGACGCCCCGGCACGACGTCAACGCGCCTGACCTCTACATACCCTGTGAGTCCAGTTCTGTTCCTAACTGTCATAACTGACCTTCACGGATCCAACTGTCATAACTGACCTTCACAAACTGCAGGTCATAGGAATGAGCATAGGTGGATTTAACCTGAAAGGGGTGACCAGAAAGAGACATTTCTAACAGAACACATTATAGTTATCATATAGTAAGGTGTCATGTAAACGTTTAGTTCATGAGAGGGAAGTAATTCTCAAAAAACAACCTCAAACTTAAGTGGGGAGAAAGGGGGTGGGGGGATTACCCCTCGGGTCCCTAGTGGCAGCTGAAGGTATAACATTTGTATAACAGCGCAAATCTGCTCTGTCTGATGTTGGATGTTGGTGGGTAATACAATTGGGCTGACCTCTGCCTGTCCCCCCTCACTCTGTCTCTGTCTCTCTCACTCTCTCTCTCCCTCTCTCCCTCCCTCTCCCTCTCTCTCTCTCTCTCCCCCTCTCCCTCTCTCTCTCTATCAGCGATGGCATTCCTCACCTACATCCTTCTGACAGGAATGGCTCTGGGGATGCAGAGGAGGTACTGTTCACATAACATTTGCACTATGTTTATTATGTTTGTTATGTGTATTATGTATTATGTGTATTTTGCACTGTTGGTGAAGCTGCAGCCCTCTTTTCATTTTACTATGTGCTTGCACATTGTTTTAATGACAATAAATTGAATTGAATTGAATTTAAAACCTCGGTGCTAGCGTTAGCCTACCGGTCTCTCTTCAACTAATCGTCAAATCCTCTCACTGGCCAGATCATCTTGATCTGCAACTTTGGGACATCTTCGCACAGCACCCCCCCCTCTGTTGAATTAGCTACCCCCCCTTGAGTATGGGTATGTTGAGTATGAATATCAGTATGTTGTATACATTCTTGAGTAAGTTGAACACAATTCTGGGTACAGTGTCTGTGTGTTACACAATATTCTCCGTCGTTTATTATCCTTTTTTTATTTTTTATTAACCTGTTTTTTTCACCTAAAATGTACCCTTATTGTTTGTAAGTCTGTTAAATGAGGGTGACGTAACGGTCTCTTGCTCACCACCTGCTCACTCTTTCAGAACGGATCGGCTCTAATGGCTGCAAAACCAGGAAAGTTTGTGGGTGTGTAGTTTTGTGTAGTTTTTCACTTGTGACAGCCAATTTGGTCAATCTCCCACAATTCATTGTCATTAATTTGACACAATTAACCGAATTCATCCTGTTTCACCTCAGTTATTTCACGATGGCATATTGGTCACCCAACCTAATAATTTTATTTTAATCAACAGATTACGTCTTTCTCTCTCTCTTCCAATCCCATCCTCACTCTCTCAAGTGATATATGTCAAATTTCCTAAAATCAAATGAAAAATAGATTCATTCGATATAAATTATTGTGATGATTCAAAAATGTGATTAAAAATGTAATATAATTATGGAAATTATTAATGCACTTAAATTCATCGTGGTTCTCTCCCTCCCTCCCTCTGTCCCTTCATCCCTCTCTCTCTCCTCCCTCACTCCCTTTTCTCCCCTCTTTTCATTCTCCCTCCCTCACTCTTGTTCACTTTCTCCCCCCCTCTATTCTCTCTCCCTCCTCTCCTTCCCTCCATCTTGTTCACGCTCTATCGATCCCCCTCTCTCCCTCTCTCTCCTTCCCTCCATCTTGTTCACACTCTATCGATCCCTCTCTCTCTCTCTCTCTCCCCCCTCTCCCTCTATTTTCTCCCTCCTCTCCTTCCCTCCATCTTGTTCACGCTCTATCGATCCCCCTCTCTCTCCCCCCCCTCTCCCTCCTCTCCTTCCCTCCATCTTGTTCACGCTCTATCGATCCCCTCTCTCTCTCTCCCTCCATCTTGTTCACGCTCTATCGATCCCCCTCTCTCTCTCTCTCCCTCCATCTTGTTCACGCTCTATCGATCCCCCTCTCTCTCCTTCCCTCTATTTTCTCTCCCTCCTCTCCTTCCCTCCATCTTGTTCACGCTCTCTCGATCCCCCTCTCTCTCTCTCCCTCCCCCTCCCTCTATTGATCCCCCTCTCTCTCCCCCCTCTCCCTCTCCCTCTATTTTCTCTCCCTCCTCTCCTTCCCTCCATCCTGTTCACCCTCTATCGATCCCCCTCTCTCTCTCTCCCTCCCTCCATCCTGTTCACCCTCTCTCCCCTCTCTCTCTCTCTCCCCCCCAGGTTCAGCCCAGAGGTGCTGGGTCTGTGTGCGAGCACAGCGCTGGTCTGGGTCATAATCGAGGTCGTGGCTCTGATGCTCGGCCTCTACGTGCTGAGCGTGCACTCTGACCTCTCCACCTTTGACCTCCTCGCCTTCAGCGGATACAAATACGTGGGGTGAGGAGACGGCCCAGTCTTTCTGAATCTCCTCTCCCTCATTCTCTTCTCTCTCTCTCTCTCTCTCTCTCTCTCTCTCTCTCAGGACTTGTTTTCCTAAATGTAAAGTCCTAGTCCCCTTTCAGCTGTAAAGCAATAACAATAATGGCAAACCGTACATTGATTGATCGTAATAGTCATTGAAAATTAATGGTAAATATAAACCTCACTTGAGTAGGAAGTCTCCTGAAGTAAACAATTAAGACATTTGAGGCCTGCTGTGCAGCAGTGGCAAACTACATTTCCCACAATGCACCCCTTTCACTCTCACTGTGTTAGGATGATCTTCGCGATGCTGGGTGGCCTGATGTTTGGTAGGAACGGGTACTTCCTGTCTCTGGCCTGGGCTTCCTGTGCCCTCATGTACTTCATTGTGAGTATCTGTAGTGTGGATGTATCTTTATGGTCCAGTCAGTTTTTAGCCTAGCGTTAGCCTGTATAACTTGTATCCTACTGATGTTCCTACTGTGTTTTTTCTATTAGGAATATTTGAGGACCTTATTTGTGAATTAATGATCTTATAACAGGCTTTGGTTAAAAAAAAAGAGCAAGTAATTAGGTCATCGCACTGTGACCCAGGTCATCAGGTGTGCTTCGGAAGACTGAATGCTAATGTCCGTGCATTCACAAGAGTTTGGGCTGAGTGCACGGGATATGCTATGGAAGGAACGATGTTTTCATTTAAAAAACGTATCAGGGGGCTGGCGGATGGCGTCGCGGTCTAACGCACCACGCTTTGGAGTGGTGTGCGCTGCCCGTCAGGGACGCGGATCGAAACCCGCGTCTCTACCAGACCGGCCCTGGTCATCAGCCCGATCGGAGGCGGCGTTTGGCTGTCCGGGAGGGGGAGGGAGAGCCGTCACGAGTCCATCGAGGAGAAGGTTAAGGCGTCCGTGGAAGAATTCCCGTCTCGGAAGAGAAGAGGCGGGAACACTCGGCCAGGAATGTGTGTCTCGCTCCCGGAGGACGGGCGACGGACTCGTGAGGGTGGGGAATTGGAAAAAAAATTTGGCAACCAAATTGGGAGAAAAACGGGAAAGAAATCTGAAATAAATGTATTAAAAATAAAATAAATAAAAAAACTTATCAGAGAACTCAAGCGCCTTCAAGCACTCTCCGAGCAAAATCCACTCACTTTTTCACAACCTTGAATGATCCACATTCAGACTTTTGGGTGTGTTCACCATGGGAGCCCAGGTTATATTAGGGAAGAGAGATGAAAAGATGTGTGTAGTGCACGTGTACTGTATCTACACATGTATTTGTATGTATGCATAGAATATAAATAATATACGTGTGCGTGTTGCATAAGTAGTGTGTGTATTGTATGTATATATATATGATGTAAATGTGCATGTGTATATATATATATATATATATATATATATATATATATATATATATATATATAGTGTAAATGTGTGTTGTATAAGTAGTTTGTGTGTGTTGTCTAGTGTGTGTATCGTATGTATATATAACGTAAATGTGTTTTGTGTAGTGTGTTGCGTAGTGTGTGTGTGTGTATATATATAGCGTAAATGTGTGTTTTGTGTGTTGCGTAGTGTGTATGTGTATATGTATATAGCGTAATTGTGTGTGTTGTATTGTGTGTGTATATATATAGCGTGTAAATGTGTGTGTTGTAGTATGTGTATATGTATATATCGTAAATGTGTGTATTGTGTGTATATGTATATAGTGTAAATGTGTGTGTTGTATTGTGTGTGTGTATATAGTGTAAATGTGTGTGTTGTGTAGTCTGTGTGTTGTATTGTGTATGTGTATATGTATATAGCGTGTAAATGTGTGTTGTATTGTGTAGTGTGTGTGTTGTATTGTGTATATATATATAGCGTAAATGCGTGTGTTGCGTAGTGTGTATGTGTATATGTATATAGTGTAAATGCGTGTGTTGTAGTGTGTATGTGTATATATACAGTGGGTTCGGAAAGTATTCAGACCCCCTTACATTTTTCACTCTTTGTCATATTGCAGCCATTTGCTAAAATCAATTAATTTCATTTTTTTTCCTCGTTCATGCACACACAGCACCCAATAGTGTGTAAATGTGTGTGTTGTGTGTTGCGTAGTGTGTGTGTGTGTGTTGTGTAGTGTGTGTGTTGCGTAGTGTGTATGTGTATATGTATATAGTGTAAATGCGTGTGTTGTGTGTATATGTATATAGTGTGTAAATGCGTGTGTTGTATCGGTGCTCACAGGTGCGCTCGCTCCGGATGAAGATCCTCTCCTCGCTCTCCTCCGACTCCATGGGCCCCGGGGCCAGCGCCAGGCCCCAGCTCCGCCTCTACATCACCATGGCAACCGCCACCTTTCAGCCAATCATCATCTACTGGCTCACCTCTCACCTGGTGAGGTGACCTGACTCGCCCCCGGCAAACAGAGAGCGCCCAGCAGGGACCCGGAGTGGGGGGGGGGGCGCAGCGATGGTGTCGTCCGACGACCGCACGTTTAATCAGAGTATAGCCGCACCACAGGCCGCTGGGGCGCTGCGTCGATTGAGCGAGACTGACATTCATCTCCCTGTCTGAGGTGCAGCACCCACACAGTGACACACTTCTGACTGACAGGCATCTGGATCACTGACATACGCACACTCTGTGAAATACACATAAGTGTTCTCTCCCCCTCCATAGCTGCCTGAGCCACAGCCATGTCCACCTCCTTTCCCCTGTCCACAGTTTATATATCTGTGCCATCCTAGTTCTGTTTTTATTGGGGATTTCGTTCTCTCTTTTTTTTGTAGAATAAACACAAAAACAACATTTTCATTCGATTCTCTCTTTCATTGTCTGTTGGGAGAAAAAAAAATCTTTGAGTTCTCTAAAAGGTCTCAAAACAAGAGTTTAAGTTTTATGAATGTTTTTTTAATTTTATAATTATTTTCACATGGATATGAAATGCCACCCCTTAAATGAGGTCATTTCATTTTCAGTGCATTATTATTGGGACTTGTACAATTTAACTAAATGAGGTGGAATTGTAGTGTAGAGGTTAAAGAATGGAAGGGGACTGTAGAAGTGACTGAAACTGAACTGTCCAAACAAATAATGAATGGGCACGTGTTTTATAGCACCCCCAACCCCCCAAACCCAAACCCCCACACACACACACACACACACACACCTTAGAAAGGTCTGTACGCCCCGACAGTGACATCAAACAGTTTGGTGTTGTTCAGCGTCCCCTCCGTGTCCATCAGGAAGTAGAAGCGATGACCTTTGACCCGGAGGGGAATGAAGGTGGGGGACTCGTGCCGGTGGGCGTGGCAGGCCACGTGGGCCAGCGGGACGGTGAGGCGCCGGGCCCTGTCCGCGCCCAGGGGGGACTGCGTCGCCACGGTGACCTTACCCCCGCCCTTGTGCAGGATCACCCGGCTGACCGAGCGGCGACAGAAGAGAGCCGCTAATCCCGGGATCGCTGCCCCTGGAGGAGGGAGGGAGGAGGGCAGGGGTTAAGGTTAACATTACATTTTACATTTTAGGCATTTAGCAGACGCTCTTATCCAGAGTGACTTACAGTTTTTACATTTCTTTACATACAATCCATTTATACAGCTGGATATTTTACTGAAGCAATTCAGGTTAAGTACCTTGCTCAAGGGTACAACGGCAGTGCCCCCACCTGGGAATTGAACCTGCAACCTCTGAGTTACAAGCCCGGTTAAGGGATTGACCGTAAAGGAGCAGTCTGAGCATTACCGTCAGTAATAAACAAGTGTGAAGATTTTTGGAGTGGAGACTTAATGCAAACAAGGGGAAACGGTGGGCTTTTGACCGAAGAACCAGAAAGTCAACGCCAGGTTGGTCACCTTGAGTAAAGGCCTCGGTGTACTTGAACCGAAATCCAACTGTGCAAACATGCCAAATTCGATTTCGTTTTCAGTATACCGAGGCCGTAAGGCTCAGGGCACTTCTTTTAAAACATTTTTTTTTTCCCGATTTTACCTTGTTTTTCTCCCAATTTGGTAGCCAGTTACTCCCGCTGTGCTTAGTTCAATCCCCTCCCTCGTAGTTCGCTGCCGTAGCCCTGTGACCGGCAGTGACAAAGGCGAAGCGCTGCCTCCTCCGAGACAGCACTCGCCGAGCTGTCGACTGTAATTCCGGTACCCCAGAGCCACTCATGTATGCAGCGAACTGTGTGTGTTGGCTTCCCTCCCTCCTCCCTGGGGCGGACAGCCAATTGCCGCCCCGATGGCACTCCCGGCCAGAGCCGACTCTGGTGCGACAGGGAATCAAACCCCGGTCGCCGTGGCCAGCGTCGGACGTTGAAACCACTAGACCGCGCAGGAGGCCCGACTTAGGGCTTGTAGATCGGATTACACAATACCTTATTGTTCCTTGTATTTGTTTTGTATTACAAAGCTGCCGTCCCCTAACGCAGATAATAAGCACAACAATATGGGAAATACAAGTAATACCATTTTACATTACATTTTAGATTTTAGGCATTTAGCAAACGCTCTTATCCAAAAGCAACAGTTTTACATATTATTTTTTTACATACAATCCATTTATACAGCTGGATATTTTACTGAAGCAATTCAGGTTAAGTACCTTGCTCAAGGGTACAACAGCAGTGCACCACCTGGGAATGGAACCTGCAATCTCTGAGTTACGAGCTCAGTACCCTAACCATTACACTACACTGCCATACCGTCGTTGCGGTTCAGATAATGGTGAAATTACACACCTTCCCTTCAAACACTGCACAATCCAGAGGTAGCAATAAAGCAATCAATGCAGTCTCCTCGTTGCACGTCACCCCCAATAACGGCACTTTATAACGGCGTTGTGAACTAATGTGCTGACTGAGCGGTTTGAGTGTTGAACGCAGGTGTAAAGGTGATACAGGTGTGTTGCTCAGACTCCATGGGTGACAGCGCTCAATGTGGAGAAAAGAGACACTGAAGTTTATAGACACCACCTCGGTAAAGGTGCCCACATCCGGGGTGAACCCCTTCAACGAATAAACACGGCATTCGATTACCGTAACCACAATGTTGTTGGCTGCGCTAAGAGCAAGATTGAAGAGATAATAATAATAATAATAATATCATAATAATATACACCATTTAGCAGACGCTTTTAACCAAAGCGACTTACAGTAGTGAATGCATACATTTTTCAGTATATGTGGCCCCAGTGGGAATTGAACGCACATATACCTTCAATATATAGTGGCATTCCTGGCCAGAGTCGATACTGGTGCGGCTGGTGGAATCGAACGCCAGTTGCAGTGGCCAGCTTCGAACGTTGTAACTGCTAGATCACCCGAGAGGCCTCGTAATTACATTTCTTCTGAAATAAAACAATATTGTTTGTGCTTTTTATCACTGTGTCACAAACCATGTATTTAAAATAAACACATACGGTATATTACAATTTTAATTCGATTTTATTTCACTGCTGTTACTGTTAAATAAAATGCTCCTTTGCAGAGATGTGGAGAAGGAGCTTACACTGACAGATGGTGAGTTACCATAACAACTGGTCTAGAACAACTGGATGTCTGAAGATGCAATAATCAGTGAAGCCAGGGCCTTCCTTGTGTCCCCACTGTTCTGGTTACTGAATGGAGTGAACAGCTGTTTACAGCGATCTTCAAGAGCTAACCGTTTGGGGCATAGTTTATTTTCTCCGTAATGCTAATTAAGAAAATCAATGCAGGTGTTCAATAAAAAAACAAAAAAACAAACGCTCATTTTTAGAGCTGATGAAATGTATTATGCGATGTCTATTTGCTTTGTAGTCTATCCTGTATCCATCCATCCATCCATCCATTTATCTAAGCCGCTTATTCCTGGTCAGGGTCGCGGGGGCTGGAGCCTTCCCAGCATGCCTGAGAGGCAGGAATACACCCTGGACAGGTAGCCAATCCATCGCAGGGCACACACACCATTCACTCACACACTCATACCTACGGGCAATTTAGACTCTCCAATTAGCCTAACGTGCATGTCTTTGGACTGTGGGAGGAAACTACAAAACCCACGCGACACGAGAACATGCAAACTCCGACAGAAAGGCCCCCGGCCTGGGATTTGAACCCGAGACCTTCTTGCTGTGAGGCGACAGTGCTATCCACTGCACCACCGTGCCGCCTATCCTGTATCCTGTTAGCTTAATTTACCTGAACAGAATGTAGTAACGTTAACATTGTAATCACTTTCTCTCAAAAACGAAACCGACCGCGGATGGATATAGGGTTCGGACATGTTTCTAAATTATGCATAAATTATTTTCAACTGGGGCCTCGGATAGCGTAAGTCTTTTTTTTATTTTAAAAAATTTGTTTCAGATTTTTCCTAGTTTTTTCTCCCAATTTGGTAGCCAATTGCACCCTCTATTTATTTTGATTAACCCTCCCCACACGAGTCCGTCGCTCAACTACTCGAGGCAAGCCAATTTTCTGTGGGCAGCGACCTCCGCTTTTCCTCCGAAACGGAACTCGCCCACCCACCCACATTCTGGAGACTCCCTTTTCTGTGCTTCTCGGCGGACCCGAGCCGGCCCTCCCTCCCCCTTCCCCCTGGGGCGGACAGCCAAATGCCGCCCCCGCTTGGGCTGATGACCAGGGCCGGTCTGGTAGAGACACGGGTTTCAAACCGCGTCCCTGACAGGCAGCGCACACCACACCACACCGGACCAGCCAAAGTGTGGTACGTAAGACCGCTACACTATCCACCGCCAGCATAACAGTCTAAGCTTTTGCTTGCAAATGTAAGTTGCCTACTGCAGCCACGGTTCGAAACCAGACTGCGCCAGACCGGCCCTGGCCAGGAACCCTGATTGGAGGTAGCGTTTGGCTGTCCACCCCAGGGGGAGGGTGGGCCGGCACAAGCTCGCTGAGAAGCGTAAAGGGTATCTCCAGAAAAGGGGGACGAGTTCTGTCTCGTAGGAGGCAGACACTTGCTGGCCTCTGGGAATTATCTTGGCCTTATGTGGGGCTCATCCACACACTAGAACAGTGGCTTAACAGGGTGCAGACCGTGGGGCTCATCCACACACTAGAACAGTGTCTTAACAGCACGCAGACCATGGAGCTCATCCACACACTAGAAAAGTGTCTTAACAGGATGCAGACCATGGGGCTCATCCACACACTAGAACAGTGTCTTAACAGGATGCAGACAATGGAGCTCATCCACACAGTGTCTTAACAGGATGCATAAAAAAAAATGTAATTACCAGCCAGAAAGCCACCACATTACAAGAATGACCCAGGTGTTTCATGGTGTTGTGTACAGGTGTGTATCATTGCAGTAATTAGGTGCAGGGCAGGTTCTTCTGGATCAAGTGGAATATGAGACTAATTTGTAATAAATTAGCGGATATAGAGGTGGTATACAAAATAATGGAAACACCAACATAAAAAGGACATAAAAGGTATATTGAAGTAACTAATTTCCAATTAAAAAGGAGTCTACATGTGTTTCATATTAATGTCAATACTAATTACCAATATGTTTCTACTATAAAATACATTTTAAAATAAACAATTGAATGTGAATTTCTAAACCAACATGACAGATCTAACATATTTTGAAAGAAGTAAAATAGTTGGTGCCCAAATTGCAGGTGTCAGTCACAGAAGTGGCAAAATTATTTAATGTGTCAAGGGGAACAGTGGTGAGAATCATGATGCCATATGCCAAGCCAGGAAAAACTGCATGAGGAAAGAGGAACGGTGGTCGCAAATCAGCTGCTATTTAGAAACCAAGGCCAATGAGCAACAATGCAAAACCTGGTGTAATGAGCAGAAACCTGGGCTTCTGAGCAGTGGAAGTAATATGGTCTGATGGGTCGTCCCAATTTTCCCATATTCCAAAATGATAACGCCCCCATACACACTGCTAAACGGATTCAAGAGTGGTTTCATGAACACCAGGATGACATCAAACACCTTCCATGGCCTCCCCAATCCCCAGATCTAAACATCATTGAACCTTTATGGGATGTTCTGGAACGTAGAGTGTGGAGTAGATTTCCACTGCCTTCATCTCCTAAAGACCTGGAGGCTTTCCTTCTTGAATAATGGGCCAATAAGCTTTTATTTTGTCTGCCCCCTTGTAGTTCAGCTGTATTTATATATATATATATACTGTATATGCCATTTAGCAGACGCTTTTATCCAAAGCGACTAGTAGTGAATGCATACATTTTTACACTGATGTGACAGCTGCTGTAGCTTTGGAGCCTCAGTTCAAGTGTACTTGTGTACTTGTAGAGCAGGAGTTCCCCAACCTTTTAACCTCAAGCCCCTTAAATTGCCCCCCATGAAGTGGTTAACGTTTGAAACCTTTAGCCAACACCCATTACAAGCTTCAGCACAGCGGCCATTTAACACACTGGCACACGGAAGCTTAAATAAGTCACGAGAGAGATGCATTATATAAAGAGCCAGCCACCTGTCGGCCAGAACACCTGCGGACACTTACCTGCGCTGGTGTAGGTACCCGGCTATCTTTCCATCTACAGTTATTCCCTCCTGCATGGAATGCTATCGCTAAACGCTCTGTGGGAATGCTATCGCTAAGTGCTGTGCTCGGATTACAGGTTTGATTTGTCTTGAAATCTGTATGTGTTACAAACTCATGCTTTCACTTTTCGATCCTAAAATGAAAAGGGGTGAGCCCTAATCTACATGTGCGTGTCTGTGTGTGTGTGTGTCTGTGTGTGTGTGTGTGTCTGTGTGTGTGTGTGTGTGTGTGTGTGTGTGTGTGTGTGTGTGTGTGTGTGTGTGTAAAGTCGTGGTGTAAGGAATGTAAACCGCTTCATTACTGTGCATGTTCAAGAACACATGATCTGGGGTGGATAAAGCAGCTCTTGTGTGCTCAGCATGTCAGATAGCAGTAACACAGTGAGACACAGGAGAATTTTAAGAATGTTAAAGGGGAACACTCCCAGATTCCTGTTATTTCATATGTTTATATTATTTTTAAAAATACCTTTAAAAAAAAAAGTGACTTCCTCTGCTTCCAACAGTTGTCTGAAACGAGCAGGTTTTCTGAAATATCTATAGTATTTTCATAGACAGTGTATACCAATGTATACCCAATGTTTCCTGATTCGCAACCGATAAGAGTGTCACAAAATATAGAACATCATATACAGTACCAGTCAAAAGTTTGAGTACACCTAATGGAAACTAGGTTTATCTCATAATTGACAATGTTTTACACCATATAAGTTTCTTTAAATACTTGGAAATGACAAAAAAAACACATGTAACGATAAACAAAAGGAACATCAAAGCAATGTTCAATCAAATTTAATTGAAAATTGAATCTTGGATTCCTCAAAATAGCCACCCTTTTCTGTGATAACAGCCTCACAAACAGCCTCACAACCTTTGGTTGATAAGTTTCAGCAGGAAATCACCCGATATGTCTTCCCAGCTCTCCTGCAACAATTCCCAGAGGCACTTGTGGGTTGCTTTGCTTTGACTGTTCTGTCCAGTTCATCCCATACAAGTTCTATGGGATTGAGGTCTGGACACTGGGCAAGCCAGGTCCTTAGTTTGAGTTGTCCTTCACGTTCCCCCTTCACCAGAGTGCCCGCTTAGCTGTAGTCCAGATGGAAGGTGTACTCAAACTTTTGACTGGTACTGTAGAACAAGGTGTCAAATATAATTTTTATTACATAGTATTGCATCAGTTCTCAGGGAAATGATAACTGCCCATACATTGACATGGGAGCAGGCAGGACTTCCTGCTCTAAACTATGGAAAAAAACATCAAATTACAGAAATCTCTGAGAGTTCTGCTTTGAGGCCAACAGCCACCAGACACTTGGGTGTGCACTAGCCAATAACATAACACCTTTGGTTGAAATTCATTGACAGAGGATCAATTTGTGAACCACGAGGCCAGGACAGACATGCATTACCACCATGCATAATATATATGTATCCACAATGTGTCCACCTTCCAGGATCCCCTGGTTCCCACTTAGAGCACGGCGCTGACAACGCTTAGGTGGTGGGTTCATTTCCCACTGGGACCACATGTACTGAAAAATGTATGCATTCATTACTGTAAGTCGCTTTGGATAGAAGCGTCTGCTAAATGGCATATTTATATATAGACACATGGGCCTACAAAATGCCAGACCAGCTCCGTGCAGTAACCCCCAAACTTCTCAATGCCCCCTAAAATTACAACCCAGTGCCTGAGGACCCCCACCTGAAAATCAGGTAACATTTTGAGATCTCCAACACCTTATCAATACCTCCAACAGGCTGCAATGTAGAGTCTGTAACAGAGTAACACTTTAAAGTGCGCCTGGATCCTGATGCAACTGTGTCATGAAGTTATACAAACATGCAATATAAATACGTGATAAATTAGAATGGTCATAATATTGCATGGCATTTTTAAACGGTACAATGTTTACTTTATCTGAAGGTCTAAAAATATGCAATTTATGTAATATGGAAATAAACAATCCATAAAAGGGAAAATATTTCTCTATTTCTGTAGAAGACTCACCCCTCCCAGGACTACTTGCCGGTCCACCACCAGGGGTCCACCAGGGGTCCAGACCAGGTTTGAGAACCCACTACTGTAAGATGGTGGCTCCCGGTTCAGGGGCATGTTGGAATGGCACTGAAAGCCCAGAACAGGGAAACATGGCGCGTGTGATGGATTTAGAGGGTCTAACACAGGGGTGTCAAACTCATTCCATCGTGGGCCGAGTGTATGCAGGTTTTTGTTGCAACCAGTGCACTACACCAGGTGATTTCACTAATTAGCTTCCTTCTTCAACCAAGGAGGGGACTAATTGAAATCACCTGGTGTTGTGCACTGGTTACAACAAAACCTGCATACACTCGGCCCACGATGGAATGAGTTTGACACCCTTGGTCTAACGCGTCTCACACACATGCAAAACACACTTCTGTATTATCTTTTGGGCGCGTGCTGCAATGCGATGACCCAAGACACAGGCGCTTCCCTTCCAGCGGGGGCGTACAGGTGTGACCTCACCTGGAAGCAGGTGTGGAGAGGGAGACGACGAGTTGGAATCGGGGTTTTGGGGAAAGAGAAACGTGAACGATGGCCTTGTGTGGGCGTTGTTTCCTTTGGGTCTGTGTTCTCGTCTGAGAGAGGAGCCCTGTTTTAAGCCCACACACGTGCTTTGTGTTTTTGTATTACGTTTTTTTTTGTTTTGCAAACTGCTCCTATTTGGAGAAAAGAGAAATCGGGCCAGACCCTTCCTTGCCAGTGGCCTGTACACTGGACTGGCGTGGGCCGAAGAACAGCTTCCTACATCTCGGGTGCGCCCCCCGTCTTTCTGATTGTGGAAGCTGCCTGGGCCTTGTTTTGTTTCTCTTTCATTGCATACTCACTGCACACACACGCCGTTGTTCGACCTTACCCTCGTGGTATCAGACCTGCAAAGCACACATCTGGGGGTGTTAAAAGGAAGGTCGTAACACGGACGTGAGCACAAACACACACGCACACACAAGCATGCACACACACACGTACACACGCACACACACACATGCGTGCGCACACGCATACACACGCACACACACACGCGTGCACGCACACATGCATGCATGCACACACGCACACTCACACTCACACACACGCACGCACACACACACACACGCACACGCACGCACACACACACACACGCGCGCACTAACACACACGCGCACAAACACACACACACACAGTTGTGTTCAGTGAGGGGTGAACAGTTCCGTTTATTATTCCCCAGGGTGGGTGATGGCATGGGCAATGCAATACGGACGGAGATCTCTGTAATCAAGTGTTCACGGCCCATTGGCTGCCCCAGCGCCTCTGGACTAATGCTCTCCACATCTCGTCTCCTTTCACTTTGTGCAAAATAAATTCCCCTCACATTCACGCATGACAAAGCGTGGCCACGTGTCAAGCACATCTAATAATATTCATCATCGTAACAATCATGAGGATCACAATACGCTCATTTATATGGTGCTTCGCATACGGTGGGCTCAAAGCGCTTTCCAAAACAGGACTCAGTGGACACAATTGAAAGGCAGTTCACGGGCCGTATGTACAAAGATTCTGAGAGTAGG
Organism: Aldrovandia affinis; assembly: GCA_029706075.1. Taxonomy (NCBI): domain Eukaryota; kingdom Metazoa; phylum Chordata; class Actinopteri; order Notacanthiformes; family Halosauridae; genus Aldrovandia; species Aldrovandia affinis. The sequence goes on along the minus strand of JAINUG010000409.1, from coordinate 319,297 downwards.
AGGGCTGATCTAGGATCAGGTTTCCCCTGTCCATATCCTAACCATATCCATTATGAGCTAAAACGCTAAACTGATCCTAGATCAGCCCTCCTACTCTTAGAATCTTTGTACATACGGCCCCAGGCCTCTGAGACTGGCGCCATGCGTCATGTGGGGGAGTTCAGAGATGTAGGTTAACATCACCAGTAGTGAAACTGCTCTAGGCATTACTACTATTACTAGCGGGTTTTAAAAGTTTGTTACAGTCTTTAATCTTAACAATTAAAACTGAAGTCTGTAGCTGTTTTAATTGATATTGTATTTTTGTAGTTATTCTATGTAATTTCTTGTATTGTTGTTGTAATAAATTAGGGTTTTGGCCAGGGCTCCCCTTGTAAAAGAGATGTAAATCTCAACGGGACTCACCTGGTTAAATAAAGGAGAAATACAAATTTAAAAACAACGACATGCTTCACTACTCATTTACTATGTGCACCAGTAGTAATTAAGTAGTGAATAAATAGGGTTTGGGTAGAGATTGCGTAGTAGTAATTTAGTACGATTTTTTCATTTAGCACGTGAGCGTTCGCTACAGGGTGTGAGCTCATCCCAGAGAAGCAGCGTGAGTATGGTCAGTTCCCTCAGCTGGGACCTGGGTCTTTAGCTCAGCGGGCTAATCGTACCGCTTGTTGTGCTGGGCAGCCAGCTTTGGCCCTGATTCGAAAACTCACAGCAGGCCGGCCTACCCCTGTTACACGCTCAAAACATTTTCCAAAAAAGGACTCAGAGCAGTAGACACAATTATAAGACAAACTTAGGTGTCTGTGAGAATTGAGACTTAGCAAGAAGCAGCACGCATGTGTTGATTTGGCCTGGCCGCCCTGCTCACCGGACATGAGAATGATGACATGATGACATCAGCAGGCAGTGTGGTGTAATGGTTAGGGAGCTGGGCTTGTAACGTGAAGGTTGCAGGTTCAATCCCCAGGTGGGGACACTGCCGTTGCACCCTTGAGCAAGGTACTTAACCTGAATTGCTTCAGTTAATATCCAGCTGTATAAATGGATTGTAAAGAAATGTAAACTGTGTAAGTCACTCTGGATAAGAGCGTCTGCTAAATGCCTGTAATGTAATGTAATGTAATGTAGTGTGATGTAATGTGATGTAATGTAATATAATGTGATGTAATGTAGTGTGATGTAATGTAATGTAATATAATGTGATGTGATGTAATGTAATGTGATGTAATGTAATGCACACAAGAGGACCTCTCGGTAGCTCAAGAGCGGTGAGCCCGTTGCCAGGCAACCAGGTACACCGGCTGACTGACTGGCAGGGTGCCTATGGCTCCATGGGAAGTCACATTTCTGTCAGTCAGCCAGCAGGTGTACCTAGTCACTTATAGCTCCTGGTTGTCTTTATTCACAAATATATATATATATATATATATATATATAAAAACTTGAAGTGTGCCTTGCCTTATTCTCAATTTTAACACGCTCAAACTTGAAACTTGTGTCACATTGCACGGCCTACACGGCTGGCAGTGTAGTGCAATGGTTAGGAAGCTGGGCTTGTGACTCAGAGGTTGCAGGTTCAGTTCCCAAGTGGGGGCACTGCTGTTGTACCCTTGAGCAAGGTACTTAACCTGAATTGCTTCAGTAAAAATATCCAGCTGTATAAATGGATTGTATGTAAAAGAAATGTAAACTGTGTAAGTCGCTCTGGATAAGAGCGTCTGCTAAAATGTAAATGTAATATAATGTCAAATGTTCCACACAGCAGACGTAAAAATAACCTCAGCAGTGGTTCGCTGTGTGCATTTTCTCAAACCACACACTAGGGGGCAGTATTTCATATAAGATTTACATTTTTCCTTCTTGGTTTGGTCTAAGGTTTTGGTACACTAGACTAGAGCATTACGTGATTTTAGCCTCGTTTCCATGTTTCTTTGGTAGGTGATCTTCTGAAGGCAGCGTGCTTGTCTCGAAAAACCGATCTGTCTGTGTAAGCTAACTAAATACATGAATATATTAAACAACCAAGGCAGCGGCGCTAACAAAGGCAACTCATATGAATAAATTATAGGCTAATACATTCACTCGAATCGAATGAAAAAAAAAAAAACGTTTTCAAAAAGAAAGTGCCAACTCATCTTATACTGAAACTGCCGTCTCTATCTCACATTGTCCGCATACGTTGCCCTTTACCCCTCCGCCTTTCGCTCCAGTCTGTCTCTCCCTCCCTCCCTCTTTTGTCATTCTCGGTCACTAATCCCTGTTACCCTCCTCCTCGCTGTGTCTCATTCCTTTTTTTGCTGTACAATGCTCTCTCTCTCTCTCTCTCTCGCTCGCCCTCTCTCTCTCTCTCTCGCTCGCCCTCTCTCTCTCTCTCTCTCGCTCGCGCTCTCCCTTTCCTCCGTATCGCGTTGAATTTTGAAACGCATTACCTTATATGGCGCTCGGCGTCGGGAGCCGCCTGCTGTGCGCGAGGTGGGGTGAGGCGCGTGCACTGCCGCAAGCATTCGTTTCCTTATTTGGAAGCGAGTTCAGCTAACCTTACAGGGAGAGAGAGAGAGAGAGAGAGAGAGAGAGAGAGAGAGAGAGAGAGAGAGAGAGAGAGAGAGAGAGCGAGAGAGAGACAGCGAGAGGGTGATGGTGTTGACGACATTCTCATGGAAACTGGCCGGCCGGAGCACAAACGGCGCTAGTGTTTGTCTGGAAAAATGCGCTGTTGCGGAAATACGGGCGTAACACACGCGAGTTGACGCTGCGACTCCAAACATTCAGAGTTGACTGACTGATTATTTTGTATGATGGGACAATCGGTTCCTCCAGTACTAAAAGCAACTTTGTATTAACTTCCACGCCCCAATCCTATAGTGTCTTGACTCATCGCAGTACTGCAGGGCTCGATTTATGGACCAGAGGGTGGATGAAAAGCTTAAGCACATTTGTGGGCTCACGACAGAGATTTGACAGGGGGCGCTTTTATACCCTTTTACCCTCACCCATCACAACAGCTCAAACACTCCTTTCTTTCTTTCAGGCTGAGATTTCAAAATTCTATTTTTTTAATTTTTTTATTCATTAAGTTAATTAATTTAATTCACCTTTTGACTGCAGATCTGAATCATCAGGAAGCGGCCAGAGCCAAACTTTAAAAGTCAGTTTTTGTGTGTGTGTGTGTGTGCTGTGCGCGTTAAGTAATCTTCTGGGGTTTGCGATAAGACACAGTTTCGTAAAGACAGCCTCCTGTGAAAAGGGGAAGTGCACATGACCGATCGATTCACACATTTAGAAATAAGACATCCACACACGGCTACATGTTTCCGGTCAGCATGGCCACACAAACGCACATATTTACATAAAGTATTGCACATAGTATTTCTGTGCAATCAAAAAAATTTTTTGTTGCAATGGAATGTTGTCTTGCACGAGACGTGCAGTGCCAGCGCCGACTTTGAACTAACCACGTCTTTGCCACTTCCCAGGCCCACGGGACCACCGGCACTGCTCTCGTCTCGTCTCTGAAACGTGTAATTTAGGCTGTTTCTTTGACAGCGGATTGCCTCACCTGTTGCAAACAGGTGTAGCGCCGCCTCTAAGATGAATGACTTCACTGACTTTAGTGTGCCCTTAGGGTAGGGGTGTCCCGTCTTATCCGAGAAGGGCCGCTGTGGGTGCAGGCTTTTGTTGTAGCCCAAGATTAATTGAACACCTGACTCAACCAATTCACTAATCACAATTCTAAAATCAAGACCTTGATTAGTTGATGAGTTGAATCGGGTGTTGTAGCGCTGGACTACAACAAAAACCTGCACCCACACTGGCCCTTCTCCGATAATATTGTGCATTCCTGCCTTAGGGGAACTCTCTTGTGCTTACATGACATTACATGACATTATAGGCATTTAGCAGACACTCTTATCCAGAGCGACTTGCATGGTTTACATTTCTTTATGTAGAATCCATTTAAACAGCTGGATATTTTACTGAACTAATTCAGGTTAAGTACCTTGCTCAAGGGCACAACGGCAGTGTCCCCACCTGGGAATCGAACCTGCAACCTCTGAGTTACAAGCCCAGTCTTGTGGTGTAAAAAAACCCCCAATATAAATACAAAGAGAACCAATACAAACATGAGAACATTTTTTGAGAACAGTAAAAATACGATACACACTTCAAACATACAGACACATTCAGGCTACAGACTAGGACCACTGCTCCTACTGAAGTGGTTTAGTCCTAAAGAGTGGGATAGTGCAAAAACATGTAATGTTAAACAGTTATTTCCCCATGAGATTTAGAAGGGAGTCCGTATTTTAAAGATGACTCGGCAGTGTTTTGGTGAGACTGTCTTAAAACTGAATTGCTCGGCTGGCTCCTTAAAGAAAGGATGTTTGGCGGTGTGCAAGACTGCCTGGGTGTGCAATAAATCGAGTTTGATCAACTTGTTATGCAATCCTGTATTCTTTCGACTGTGTGGCTGCAAGATAACCTTTGATGTGAGCCAACCACAGTTGACCCCCACTTATCAACGAAAGCGCTTCCAAGTCTGCAGAATCACTTTGCTACTGAGAAGTTTTTTTGTTTGTAGATTACCCAAATGAGATATATTGCTACGTGTTCTTTTTCCCCCTTGTATAAACATGCAGGTTTTCTGGATAAGGGTACCTGTTTTGAAAATAATAATCAATTAAATTAATAGTTATAGGAACTAGGATTCAGGAACTAGTGTTACTTAACCAATTCTTCTAATGTGTATTACCAATTTATGTATGGCACACAACGTGTTTGTTAGCTCAAACGTACCTCCAAAATTATATTTTACAATTCAGTTATGGCAGAAAGCTGCTTCTAGATGTCCAACCTAGACCGGCCATGAAATTATCAGGTCAAATCGAACGTCCAACACACACACACACACAAACGCACAGACACAGCGATAAAACTTCTGTTCCCATGATGCCCTTCGCTCGAAGCTCGTGCCCCATCCCTCCGGATGCCCGCGGCTCTAGTTGTCGTTGGGCGCGCGTCCGCGTGTGTCACTATCAGTGTGCGTGCGAGAGCGAGACTGCATCGCTGCCCATTCAATTCTTGTTCAGACGCCGACACACACAGATACAACCATGGTACGTCTATATTCGAACAACTTCTATATATCGTTAATGTTCTTACCGTTGAACCGTTATTCGTGTGTTGCATTTTTAAAGGTGGATGTTATGGCTGTGCGCGCGTGTACCGTTAACTGTATTTTTTTGTACAAAAAAAAAAAAAAAAATGTCTTTGCTTTTTAGCGAACTCATTTCTAACGGAAATCCAACGCATAAGTAACGCTACGACGTTTTTTTTAACCATAGACATAATGTTATGCGGGGGGGGGTTAATACATTTTAAAAAAGCGAACCCTGATTCACCATCGCAAGAATGCTGCATTTTCAAGTGCGTTCTCTCCTCCCATTGATGGCTCATGTCGGCAGAGGGGGGGAAGAAACCAGCCAGCAACGTAAAAACCAACTGGCGCCATTTCCTCTCTTTCTCTCTGTGCGACTAGGCCTCGCAATGTTGGCCAGGCGTCCCGCCGCCGCGATAGGTAACGTTAGCCGCTTTAGTTGGCTCTAGTTATGCGCTGGCTTGTGTTGGTAACCTGCCCGCTTGCCAGATGCCGTCGTTTCATAGAAAAGGAGCCAACGCTAGTTAAGGAAATTATGTGCCCCCGGCTTTTAGAAAATGCAAATGAGTGCCACTGCTTACGCAATTGAATCTGTTCGCCTCTCCCTTTTGTCGTCTGTATTGGCTGACCGCGTGCATGATGGGTTTTAGCATCGACGAAACAAACTTAATAATACGGTTTGAATGAGGGGGGAAACGAGGGGTATGCCCAGCCGAGGCGAGAGCTCCGGGGGTCGGCGAGGCGGGATCTGGGGGCGATGGCAGCCCGGTGGGTGTCGCATTGGTTTTGAGCAGGTTGGCTAACGCTCGCCAAATAGCGCCTCTAAACGATCGTTTCGAAGCAAGATTTTATTGCTCTTGTGCGTGTGTGTGTAGTGTGCGTGTGTGTGTGCCTGTGTGTGTGTGTGTGTGTGTGTGTAGTGTGTGGTCAAATGTCTTTCCTTGTTGCATTCGGCCCCACCCCGATCTGTTATCAGGAGCTAACGTTAGCCAGACGGGCTAGGGCGAGCTATACGAAGACGGGAGATCAAATAAAGTCAATGTAGCGCCAACGTTGGCTAATCAACACAAAATGTAGACGCCTTGTCCTGGAGATTTTGTATGCATTTATTTATTTATTTCTCCATGAGATTGGATAACGCGCCGCCTTGTGTAAACCACTGTTCCCTATGTGGGGTATTTATTGCCTGCCTGGAAATTGCAAGCGAACGCAAGTGATCAGAGAGAGAGCTCCTGGCCAGCGTCCCAAACACTTGCTCCTAGCTATCTAGATTTTTATCTCGCATTGCGTCTTCCCCCTTTCCTCTAGCAGGTCTCACTAGCCAGGGTTAGCTCGCTAACGGCGCCTCGCATGAAATAATGTCAAGAATTCACCGTGTAGTACATCTCGTAACACGGCTGTCTACCTAGATGGCCAGGGAGATGTGTATATATATATATATATATATATAGTAGCCTTGAGGCATGAATTATTCATAGAAAAATGGCGCGTTTGTGCCATTGTCACGAAACGGTGTCCTTTTATGAGTTATTCTACGCATTTCATATAAACTAGCTACGCAGACAATTTATTCACGTCGGTTGGTTCTAGCTGCCTTGTTAGAAAACGTAAATAACGTACACCAGCACACCGATATACGAAGGACATATAATTGCCATAGCTAACTGGAATTGATTTAATTTAAAAAAAATTATTTACCTAAATGCATTTTCTAGCCAAGTAACGTTACCAATGTTTTGTCCCTTCACCCCTCCCTCCCTCTCTCTCTCTCTCTCTCTCTCTCCTTTGTCCAACGCCTTTAGGTTTGCTAACGCAGCTAGCTATAACATCTCCCCGTTTGCGCGCATGCTAGCGTAGCTTCACCTCGCCGGCGGTCTAACGTTATACACTGTTACACGGCGAGTATACTGCTCGACAACTAGGCAGCTCACACGAACTCAATTTCGCCTCGTTTTGATGTCCACCTCTCGGCGGGTTTTTTTGAGTCGTCTAGCCCCCGGTCGTGTCCTCGCTAGCGGTAGCGCTAGCCACGCCGAGGAGACTATCTCAGTTCCGGAGAAAATGGATGTGTCACCCCCGTGCGTGAGATGTGTGTGTGTGGCCACACCGTGCGTGAAATGCGTGGCCCGCTCGCGCTTTGCCGGTTGCCCAGCTTTTTGGTGGGTGCTGCTTGGGGTGTGGTTTGTTGCAGTCCCTAAAACACGTTGGAATTGACGTGAATGATTTTTAAAATATATATTGAATGCTGTGTTTGCCCACTCCACTATTCCGCGTGCCAGCATTGTCTTTTTTTGAAACACTGTCAACCGTTTAAACTGTGTAGCCCTGCTCCGAGGCTGGACAAAAGCCCGTGATTTAGATGCGGCGTTGCTCGCCGTTTTAGGCATTGCAGTGTCCTCGCCTGTGGGCTAGCTGACGCTAGTCGTAGAGGGCTGGCCGTTACGGCCTATCTCCTGCCGTTTCCCGTTACTCTCGTCTTGAGTCGTCTTGCGATCCGGTATTCTCATTTAACCACTTTCCTTCCACAGAAATCCGTATTACAGTTGGGTTTTTTAAAAAGAAGAAGAATGCCCCTGTCTCGTGGCGTGGTAGTGTCAGATTAAGATGCAAGCTGTGACACTGACTCGATTCGATAACTGGATTCCGACGGTACATTTATTTTGCCGAATGCGCACGGATTTAAATAACCTGTACGTGGTTTCGAAACTATGTCCATATTGTCCCCTAAAGTGTCAAGTACGATGCTGATTTGGAAGAGTCTTTAGCATTGGGAACTGTGATTTCAGAAGTCCTCGTCAGCGCCTAGTGAGTTACTTTAAATATTTCTGCGTATGAAATTCGTGGCCCTCGTGCCATTGAACAAGTTATTTTCTTATTCTGCACGCAACCTCTCCAGTCTCCTGCGAATGTGGGTCAGTGCTGAAAAGATGTTTTGTTGTAATTCGGCGCCATTGACTCGGCCGTGGCTGACTCGTGTGCCCTAAAACGCTGGTGGCTCTGAACCCGTCGTTCTGCGACTACTGTAGTACTCTTTAACCTTGTTTGATTAAGCCGCCTTGTCCGCAAGCGTCGGTTTGGAACAGGTGCTGCGCATGTCGCCTCGTCTTGCTCAGTATCCGTAGCCGGCGGGTATAACAGCGCATCGGGTCTCTGGTGTGGGTGCACACCTGCGCCGTTAGCAGTGTCTTACAGTATCACTCTTCCGCGTGACACACGTCTCCGTGTGGAACGCGCTTGGCCGTGGTGACGTCGGCAGCGAAACGAACTTCCTGAATCGATGTCTAAGTCTGTCAGGCAGGAGCCGAGCGCTTTTGGCTTGATTTATTTTAGATCATTAATTTTACACACGTTAGTACAATTTATAGCGATTGATATGCCACGGAGAGGAAGTAGAAACGACACACTTTCACCCTCCTTATTAAATTAGTGGTTGTGGTCAAAAATAAATGGCCGATTACGTGAGAGTTGTTGCAATCCACTGGGCACAACCCGTTTTTCAACTGTCAGTTTCACACGTACTTAAAAACACTGATAACATCACGCTCCACTTCCTGCATTGCTTTTTAATCTTATGAATGAAAATGGAAAAACACTGCACGTGTGTGAATTTGTCTATGCAATTCCTGTCATGTTAAGGATGCACGTTTGCAATTGCATTGGCAAGTTTGACGTTTCTAGCTATTTGTTTTTGTCTTTTGTTCATCAGGTAAAACTGACCGCAGATCAGTCTTAATGTAAACTTATATTTGCACATTATATTTGGACTTCAGCTGCAGCGCAGGCAACACTAAGACATTTTACAGAGATGGCAAAAACACTGCTAAAGCATAATGATTTGAGCCAGTTCAGGTCTTACTCATAAGCAGGGTAAATTTCCACCAAAAGGTGGTTTCCACTCAGTGCACTGACCTAGTAAAGCCTGGAGTCGCTCAAACTGCTTTGCATTAGGGGTGTTATTCACATCCCTCGATTCATGTCTCAGATTTTACACATTAACCCTCAACCTCTGCCCTCAGATTTACCATAGTGCCCGAAGCTCTACCCTCAGTTTTCAGGTTTACCGAAGGGCCCTAACCTAGACCATGCATTTCTGCCCTCAGGTCAATTACAGCATAAGCCACACATTCATTATAGCGGCCTAGCCTTTTCTCCGCATTTGTAACATAACATAACGTATGCCATTTAGCAGATGCTTTTATCCAAACCGACTTGCAGTAGTGAATGCATACATTTTTCAGTATATGTGGTCTCAATGGGAATCGAACCCACAACCTAAGCGTTGCCAACGCCATGCGCTACCTACTGAGCCACACAGAACCACTTGTGCCCTGTTAGTTGAACGACGGCAGGGTGGATGGGCTGAGAGTGCGTTCCCTGGTGATGTTAGGGCCCTCTTAGAGAGTGCGTTCCCTGCTGATGTTAGGGCCCAGTTAGAGCGTGCGTTCCCTCGTTCCCTGGTGCTGTTAGTGCCCTGTTAGAGCGTGCGTTCCCTGCTGATGTTAGGGCCCTGTTAGAGCGTGCGTTCCCTGCTGATGTTAGTGCCCTGTTAGAGAGTGCGTTCCCTGGTGCTGTTAGTGCCCTCTTAGAGCGTGCGTTCCCTGGTGCTGTTAGGGCCCCGTTAGAGCGTGCGTTCCCTGTTAGAGCGTGCGTTCCCTGCTGATGCTGTTGGGGCCCAGTTAGAGAGTGCGTTCCCTGGTGCTGTTAGGGCCCTGTTAGAGCGTGCGTTCCCTGGTGCTGTTAGGGCCCTGTTAGAGCGTGCGTTCCCTGGTGCTGTTAGGGCCCCAGTGTTCCCAGGTTGAGCTCTAATGGGAGTCAGGAGACCTCGGGCAGCTCGCGGCGCGAGCGTGACTCGCTGATTTGGAGGTGTTCACAGAGGGGCTGTTGTCTCGGGAACCTAAAGCCGCTCCTCTGCAGCAGGCGGTACACCAGGCCCTCCGGGCCCTCCTGCCACGCCCTCTCCCCCCGGGTCCCGACCCGCTGGCCGCAGCGCTCCCGATAACCTCCCGTCTCTGGAATATGCGGAGATGCCTTGGCCCCGCCCCCACCCGGCGCCCTTCAGGCCTCCGTGCGGTTCCTGGTTCGTAAGGAACCGAGGCGCGTCGGGTTATTTTTTTAATTTTTTAATTTTTTTGTTGCCTTGGCCGTTGCGATCGTTCTGTGCTCCCTTTGTGAAGACGCCCTTGGGGGGAGGGGAGGGGGTTTAATGCGCCTGGCGGTTTGGTCACATCTCACCCAGGATGCTGTCACTTTCCTTTGTTACTCGGATGTAGTGTTTTGAGACACGCGTCAGCGAAATCTTCACAGCTGAGCCGAAGGAGGGGCAGAATGTCTGTAACGCAAAACGTCATTTGAGCTTCGCCGGCAGGCAGCGATGCCGAGGCCCGACCGCCGGTCTTTTGAAATGTAACACTGTTGCGCGACGCCATTTTGTCCCGTGTGCTACCGCTGTTACGACGTTCCGTAGCGTGTCTGCTGAGCCGAGTGTTGGCCTCTGCTGCGACTGTGACCACAGATAAGAGATTGTGGGAAAGCAAATCAGCGCCTGCCTCGATTTGAGAACCCGCCAAACGCAAACTGTGCTGAAGCAAATGAAGGAGGGGAATGAAGAAGAAAAAAAACAGGCGAGGCGTGTTTGTCTTTGGTCCCGACCACCTGAAAGAATGGCGGCTGTTAGCGGGGAAACGACCTTCGCCAAGACCGGGAGGAGGAGTGATCCGGAGGGTTCACTGTGCTGGGCCACGCCCTGCGTTGCACTTATGGCACACTTCCCCTTTTTAAATAAAAAAAAATAAAAAGGTTTATACGTACTATCCTTTTACAAGCTGTATAGTTACTGAAGCAGTCCGGGTTTAAGTACTTTGCTCCAGGGCACAACGGCAGTGACCCACCTGGGGTTTACACTTTACCTGTTACTTAAGCAGCTAGGTCCGTTCAGAACCACACTGAACTGACCGGTAACCGGAAGTTAAAGGCACACAAGGCAATGCCACAAGCCATTGTCCTTATCCTCTCCACCAGTGGTTCCCCACCCTCTCCCAAACGGTACAGGCATTTGTCAAATTCCACCGCCTGATTCACCTAATCAACGCTGGTTGAGTAGTTAATAAGTCTGGTGCGCTGGTGGTGGAATTTGTCAAATACCTGGACCGTTTGGGAGAGGTTGGGTAGCCACTGCTGCATTTTTTGGTGATTTTCACCGGATGCCATCTAATCTCAAACCCCCCTCCCTTTTTTTTCTGGGCAGGCCTCCGGAGTAACCGTGACTGAGGATGTGGTGACAGTCTTCAACGAGATGAAGGTGCGGAAGGCCCAGGCAGGCGAGGAGGAGAAGAGGAGGAGGAAGAAGGCAGTGCTCTTCTGCCTGAGCGAAGACAAGAAGAACATCGTCCTGGAGGAGGGGCGCGAGATCCTGCAGGGGGATCTGGGTATCTCCGTGCAGGACCCATACCTGCACTTCGTCAAGATGCTGCCGCCCGACGACTGCCGATACGCCCTCTACGACGCCACCTACGAGACGAAGGAGACCAAGAAAGAGGACCTGGTCTTCATCTTCTGGTGCGTGGGGAGCTCTTCTTAAAACGAGGGGCGTGTTGGGACAGTTACTGGCCGGCCCTCCGAACAGTTGTTGCTGTGGGTCACTGTTGTGTTGGGGGGGTGGGTGGGTGGGTGGGGGTTGTCAAGTGGTTGGTTTTGAGGTTTCTGTTGGTCCTATTTGCCCCTCCCCTGTACGCCATAGGAAAGCTTTACTCCCTCTTGTTTTTGTGTGTGTGTGACAAACCTACAAGTTTCTCTCGTTCTCTCATAATAAAATAGTGAGAGTAAATCGCACATGCACAAGCCCTGACTAAGCTCTCTCCTCCGTGTGTCTCTCAGGGCCCCAGAGAGTGCTCCCCTGAAGAGCAAGATGATCTACGCCAGCTCCAAGGATGCCATCAAGAAGAAGTTTACAGGTGAGATGGCCACTGTGTTGCCTGCCTGAAACGGAACTGTTCAAGCCTCACCCCGGCTGCACTGCCAAACCCAGGGAATAATACACCAGTGTAGTCTAACCGCCCTGTTGGGACCTACTCCTGAATTATTTCCAACGCAGTTTGTCGTATGCCTGACATATTGATTAAATATTTCTCACTCTCTCCATAATTCGCAGGCATCAAGCACGAGTGGCAGGTGAACGGTTTGGAGGACATCAAGGACCGGCGTACCCTGGCAGAGAAATTGGGAGGCCAGTCGGTTATCTCTCTCGAAGGGAGCCCAGTATAAATCTAGCCCCAGGCTTCACTTGAGGCCTGTAGGAAAACCAGAATTCAGAATTCCATGAGGTTTGGCTGTTCATTCCAATACAGGGAGGGAGCGGGGTGGGGCAGGGGAGGAAAATGTCAGAGGGGGAAAAGGGTGGGGTATCATTTTTAGGGTGGGCAGGGGGGGGACGTCAAAACGTCTGACAATTCCACATTGTTGCGGGCTGTCATTCCAATTCAGGAAAATAATGAACAAAAAAGACGGTGATTTAAAAAAAAAAAAAAAAAAAATGAAGGACGAAGATAAAATTAAGTATAAATAAGAAGTTACAATTTTGAATGAAGGTGGGGGTGGGGGGGTAGGTGTGTGTTCTTGTGCGGTGAAGGATATATGTTAGCAATGGAGAATGAAGTGATATTTGAAAGATAACTCAGACTCGATACAATTCGGAAAAACTATTTTGTTGGATAAGTTCAGACTGAATCATATATAACCTTATTTTGCCAAATTTATAACACTTGAAGCACTCATGACTGAATCTAGGTGTAATTTGCACAACCCTATTCTGATGATTTGTTAAAATCTTGAATTCCTGAACTTTTTTTTTGTTTTTTTTGGAAGGCTGTGATTCCAGTGAATTATTCGTCAACATTACCAAGGCATTTCAACCAAATAAATACATTTTAAAAAACGCATTCCGTTTTGTTTTAACAGACAGACAAAGAACAGGAAAAACTGAAGTGGGAAAAGTTGAGTTAACGAGGTGGCACGAAGGGCATTAGAGGGAGGGAGGGATGTAGATGGAACAGCCAGTGATGGAAGCAGCATAAGTGTGGGGGGGGGTGTGGGGCGGGGGGACTGAAGGATTGGTGGGTGTTTTGTTTCGTCTCCTTATCTCTAATAAAAAAAAATGTAAAAAAAAGCACTTAACTTTATCTCCAGTTGTCTGTCTATTTGTTTCTCCTCTGCATTTTAAAGGGATTTCAGTATTACTTTAAAAAAATATGTTGCCAGTGCCCAGGTCTGACAGGACTACTTCAGCAGAGTCGGGTTGTTGGCTTAAGGCAGTGTTTCTCAAATATGCGCCCCCTGGCGGTGCGATGCCAGGGGCCCCAGGTCGTGGGGGTGCAAGAGGGGCGCAAAATTGAAGAAAACGTTAAAAACAACAACCTTTTTAGCACCGTGGAGGTTCCGAGGGCGTAGCACCCGGTCCGCGTTAAACTGGTCTCAGCTTTTTTTTTTTTTGCGAAATGTTTTCTTCTTCCTAGGGGGCGTAACAGAAAATAATTGAGAAGCACTGGCTTAAGGGTAAGAACTTGCTTAACGTGTAGAATGAGATTTGGTGCAGTTGACTCATTAAATGCATTATATTTCATATACACCCAGATTAATGAACCCAGACAATTTAATTGCTACACATATTGCACTTTGTTGGACTTAAGCTCGCCATGCCACACCCTTGTGAGGTGACCTCATTTCTAGTCTGAAGAATGCAGCAGTTTCCTGCTGGGTGTAGTCCTTTATGCAATATCTAATTTAGACCACTTGGTGGCAGCACTACCTTTTTCAGAAATGGGGACTCCAGAGTGAAGCAAGTTGTGTGGAGGTGGCACCTGAAAATCCTGTGTTTCATTGACATTTTTACATTTACGTTTGACATTTTAGGCATTTAGCAGACGGTCTTACCCAGAGCGACTTAGAGTTTACATTTCTTTACGTACTATCTATACAGCTGGATATTTTTACTGAAGCAATTCAGGTTAAGTACCTTGCTCAAGGGTACAACAGCAGTGCCCCACCTGGGAATTGAACCTGCAACCTCTGAGTTACAAGCCCAGCTCAATAACCATTACACCGCACTGCCAGTTTCAGGAGTGGAACTGTACCAGTCCTAGCTATTTATAATTGCAAGTGGTTCCACTCCAGATCAGTACTCAATTTACAGCTTTCAATCAAGCCTAATTGGGTGAACTTGACTAGCAACAAAGAGGAGCAAACAAGGTGTTCCCCTAGGGCAGGGGTGTCAAACTCATTCCATCGTGGGCCGAGTGTATGCAGGTTTTGTTGCAACCAGTGCACTACACCAGGTGATTTCACTAATTAGCTTCCTTCTTCAACCAAGGAGGGGAACTAATTGAAATCACCTGGTGTTGTGCATTGGTTGCAACAAAAACCTGCATACACTGGCCCTGATGGAATGAGTTTGACACCCCTGCCCTAGGGGGTGGCAATCTTACCCTGTGTGGGCGGTGTGGGTGCAGGCTTTTGTTCCAACTGAACAGTGACACACCTGATTCCACTAATCAAAGCCCTGATTGAAGACTTTGATTAGCTGATTAGTCAAATCAGGTGAGCTACTGCTTGGCTGGAATAAAAGCCTGCACCCACACCGGCCCACACAGGGTAAGATTGCCCACCCTTGCCCTAGGACCAGTGTTCAGAAGCACTGCTGTGGAACGGAGTGGGAATCTTGCCAAACGTGTGTGTGTGTGTGTGTATTCCTTCAGTGTGAAATTCATGTGCATGGGGTTCGTGTATGAGCGCATGCATTGTGTACAGTCGTACGAGTGTGTATTGTGAGCCTGTCTGGTGTTTGGTATGTGTTGCACTGCGTTTGTGTCTTTTTTTGGCCGTCTCGCCAACAACTTTTAAATGACAAAAGTAAGGCTGTGTAATACGATAAAATAGTAGTGTACTTCAGATGGTATGTTTTGTGGCTTATCACAGTTCCTCAAAGTGTAGTTCATTCAGGGTAATTTGTCTGCTGACGGTACAATAAAAGCCTTTTGACTGGAGAGGCTTCAAAGCTCTGTTGTAAATGTTTAGCAAATGGATCCTGTTACTCACAAAGCATAAAAAGCTTGCCGTTTATTTTAAATGAAACTTCAAAAACAGGAACACTATTTTCAAATGCATGACATCACAAACAAGGGAATTTCTAATAAAAGTTCATAATATATTTTTTAATGCACAATTAGCGAAAGGTACTCAAAGCACTGGACAAGTACAGAACGTTGAGTAACAAATGCGGCATTTGAGCATTTCATACAACCTACACATGGAAGCATTTTAATGTGCTTAGTTTTAAAACTAGAAACTTTCATATACCGGATGGAAGAATGTTGGCTAGTTGGCTAACATTAGCTGTATGGTTAATTTCAGGTTTTTACACTTTGACATTTTTTTATTTATGGTGTCCTTGATGGGGACAGATACAAATGCACATTGACAAATTGAACACACAATTATCAGATGTGTTGTACCATAGTGTCTGTAGCTTATGCTAATTTTCAACACCCGGCCCTACATTTCAAAAGTATCGTTCCAGTCTCGATTTTACTCCTCACTTCCTCCATGTTTTTAAAAACCTTTTTTTTACATTTTTGTTCATCATTTTATCACATTTTTCCTCCCAATTTAGTAGCCATTTGTACCCTCTTCATGTCAAATATCCCCCCCTTGTACTGTGAGCTCACCACCGCAGCTCTGGTGCTGGCAGTGACAAAGGCAATGTGCCGCCTCCTCCGAGACGGAGCTCTGCCGAGCCGTCGACTGTAACCGCGATATACACAGAACCAAAATTATACGCGGTGAGCACTTGCCGGTTTCCCTCCCCCTCTCCCACAGGGCAGACAGCCAATCACCACCCCTGAACAGGACTCCTGGCCAGAGCCAGGCTGCAGTGGGCAACCTGCACTCCAGGCAAGTGCCTTTACCGTTATGCCACTCGGGGGTCCCTAATAGAGGGTGTTCAGAAGGCAGGTCAGTCACTTGAATCCCTAGTTTCCCAAATTTGAAAGGTTTTGGAAAGTACTCTTCTCCTTCCCCCAGCTTAAAGGGGAGAGCTCCCATATTTCTATAATTTTATGGGGTTTTTTCCTTACCTCAAAAAAACATAGTTGGATTTCTTTCTGGCAGTCTCATAGCTGCTACTGTAGCCAGAACTGTGATGTGGGGCCAAGCACTGCCTATGTAAGTTCAGAGCAGGAAGTCCTGCTGCTCCCTTGTGAATGTATAGGCCACTCTCACTTCCCTGAGAATTGTAGCAATACGATATAACAAAAATTGAATTGACACCTTGATGGCCAATATTTTCTGACACTTATTGATTGTTTGTGAATCAGGAAAATGTATACATTGTCCATGAAAATACTATACATGTTTCAGAAATCTTGTTTGTTTCAGACAACTGTTGCGAGCAGAGGGAGTCCCAACAGCGCACGTGTTCTTGCTTTCCAGAGGAATCCCGGAAGCGCAGGGATCGTACTTCACACGTCTCCCTGGGTACACTGAGAGTAGAGGCGGAGTGATACTGTCATTACGCACATCTTTTTTTAGTCACTTTTTAGTCAAACCTTTTTGTGATGAGTGAAATACCAGCATAAAGAAAGGATGGAAATGGGTGCAGTGCTCCACACTGAACTGGATCGAGGCAGAGGTACAGAATACAGTTAGGGCAAGAACACATCAGGCATACAGAAGAACCTGAGGGAGACCAAGACCTGCAAAGTACAATCCAAATGTATACACTACCGGTCAAAGGTTTTAGAACACCCCCATTTTCCAGTTTTTACTGAAATGTAAGCAGTTCAAGTCCAGTGAATAACCTGAAATGGTACAAAGATAAGTGGTAAACTGTCAGAGGTTAAAAATAAAATAAAATAAAAAAATAAAAGTTTAGGTTACCAAAAACTGAAAAACAATGTACATTTTTTGGCAGTGAGTAGTTTCCTACACCATCAAAAGGCACTTGGAAACTGCCTGACAGGAAGAGGTCTGGCAGACCCAAAGCCACAACAAAATCAGAAGACAAGTTTCTGAGAGTCAACAGCTTGTGTGATAGGCGGTTCACAGGACAACAGCTTCAAGCACAGCTTAACACTGGTTGCAGTAAGGAAGTCTCAGTTTCAACTGTGAAGAGAAGACTTCGAGCTGCAGGTTTGACAGGTCGAGTGGCAGTAAGAAAGCCATTGCTAAGATGGCAAAATAAGAAAAAGAGGCTTGCCTGGGCCATGAAGCACCACCAGTGGACTACTGAAGACTGGAAGATGGTCTTATGGACTGATGAATCAAAATTTGAAATCTTTGATTCATCGCACAGGGTTTTTGTACGCCATCAAGTAGGCGAAAGGATGGTTCCTCAGTGTGTGACACCAACTGTCAAACATGGAGGAGGAAGCGTGCTGGTCTGGGGCTCTTTTGCTGGATCCAGAGTCGGCGACTTGCAGAGTGACTGTTAGCCCATTACTTGTTCCCTTTTTTTATAACTCTGACATTGACATTATTTTTCAGTTTTTGGTAACCTAAACTTTTTTTTTTTTTTTTTTCTCTGTAAGTTTACCGCTTACCTTTGTACTATTTCAGGTTATTCACTGGACTTGAACTGCTTAAATTTCAGTAAAATCTGGAAAATGGGGGTGTTCTAAAACTTTTAACCGGTAGTGTACGTGGCACTGCCTTCTTACCAAAATTAGTCTGCCCTTTGTGCACCTATCTTGCTTCCTGGAATGTAGTCTGCTTCAGTGTGCGATCAGGACCTCCAGTTGTGAAACACAAGAATACACTGTGCCAGGAATGAACAAAACAAACACCCTCTGCAAATGTGTAATTACAATACTCAAAATACAAGTTTTACTTTGAAATAACAGTGCCCACAGTGTGCATAAACCCATGACACTCCTGCTGGATCCTAAAAAACAGAAACGTGTCGATATGAATCCATTTCAAATTTCAACTGTTGTAATTAAATACATATGACATAACTGATAGCCAACATACAACAGCAATAACATGATTATTGCATAAAACTGATTTCCCAGCGAATTAGCTAACGTTATATTGATTTAATACAGTACAGCTACAGCAATGCTTAATAAGTAAACTAACTTTGCCCATTTAGCGTCTACATGTCTAGTTAATTCTACCAGAGTTGTATCAAGAAGATACCGCAAATTAAATACGTTACAGTCGGGACTATAAAACAATTACTCATAAAATACCGTTGAATTTGCGATAGGTAACGTTAACATTAAGCATTCTGTAAATACTTTGCGTTATACCTAGTACTTGCATACTTCTAATTTCAAAAGGCTGACTGTTCGTTGATTGTATTTTTTAACCACACGATGACAGTATTTGAAAGTTGGGTCATCTATTCGTCTAGTGACAGCACAGGATCTGAGGAGCACATTACTATATTACTATATTTTATTTAAACTGTCATACTATTTCTTCACTCGCTAACAGTACACCAGGGCTCCTCAAATCACGGTCGTCGTGGGCCGAGCACTGCTGTTTGTCCACTCTCCCTTTACCTGGGAGTCAGGTGTGAAGGCACTCTGGCCAAGCAATCGCATTAACTGTTCAATTAAGTACCTGAGAGAAAGGAAAACCAGGACCGGATTTAGATTCGTGGGCCAGATTCGAGGATACCTACAGTAGACACTTGCTCGCTCGAGTGTCGCTGCCTTCGGCTTTATGGCAGTCGCGCATGCGCACGAGTGGAAATTCGCGTCAGGCCAGTCTCTCCTGAATTGAATCTGTCGTCTCGCTCCAAACAACGCGATAACTGAAGATAGGTACGGTCGCCTTGCGCAAATTACCACCAGAAGGGTTTGTTTTGCACCAAAGACTCTTCCCGGACGATATAATCTGTTAGGGTCTACTCCGTTTAGGCGGTACCTGCGCCTCGATTCGAATGGGGGGAGTCCTCCTGTTGTGTTCTCAATCAACCGTGTGATTCTTGTCGCATCAGGTGGACAGGTTGCCTACAATTATGGATATCCTAGATGCCAAAAGGGACCTCAGCGACTTTGAACAAGGGGTGATTGTTGGGGCGCGCATGGCGGGAGCTTCAAGAGCCGAGGCAGATAAAATTGCTGAGCAAGTTTCACGAGCAACTAATATGCCGAAGGTGATGTCAGCCGGCGTCGCATTATTTTTGAGGTTGGCCAAGATGGCTAACTCTAGCTAATCAATACGAACTAGTTGGGACATCTTGTCCCGATATATCCATGGCTAAGCACTACGTCTGTATTCGTTTTCTTCCCTGTTCTCTCTACGCGCCGGTAACGAGGTACTTGGCAAGAAATCGCATCCAGAGTTGGCATTATTCGCTGCTCGGTCCCATTGTTGTTACTGCAGACGGCTGGGTGTGTACCCCGCCTCCCTCCACAGTCCTGCAGTCAAACGCAGCGTTTCCTGGGTTTGATTAGCATGGCCGTGCAGACCTCGAGTTCTCAACCCATCTTGAGTATTTTAACCCTCGGGAACAATATGTTTTTCGACAGTAGTCAAGACAATCCCCGAAGAACATCTAACAATGTATATTTGGCCATTGCTCTTTACTTTAAGGATGTGCTTTTGTAATGGCACGGGGTTATTAATTGTCGCGTTGAGAAGCAAACATTTCGAGCAAAATTAAACGATTTCTTCCTCTTTTTTTTCGTGAAACCGCTTGTTTGTGTTCCAGTGTGATTTCCCTTCCTGCTGCGTGCACTGCCCTCGTGCCTACCTTAGCAGAACGATTGCAATGCAGGAAGACAAGGGCAGAAACCACATTAAATGTCAAACAAACTTTATTATTATTATTGTTACGTAAACCTATTTATACCGCAGATCAGTCTTAATGTAAACTTATATTTGCACACACAGGCTGAGTTGCAACGCTTGGGACTTCAGCTGCAGCGCAGGCAGCACTTAAGACATATTTACAGAGATGGCAAAAACACTGCTAAAGTATAACGGTTTGAGCCAGTTCAGGTCTTACTCATAAGCAGGGTAAAGTTCCACCAAAAGGTGCTTTCCACTCAGTGCACTGACCTAGTAAAGCCTGGAGTCGCTCGAACTGCTTTGCATTAGGGGTGTTATTCACATCCCTCGATTTATGTCTACCCTTAAACCTCTGCCCTCAGGTTTACTATAATCCCCGAACCTCTACCCTCAATTTTCTGGTTTACGTTAGTACCCTAACATAAGCCCCACATTTCTGCCCTCAGGTTAAATATAGTGTCCTAACCATTACTCCACACTGCTGCCCCATTAGTTAAACACTGGCAGGGCAGGTGGGCTGAGTGAGAATGCACTTGGAGTATTGGAATGAGCTTTAAGAATGACCAGTTTGAGTGTAAGGAGGGGATTGGACAAGTAAGGAGGGAATGGGAAAACAAGCCCAGTTCCTTAACCTCCACACTGTAGTTTTTGTTGATTTTCACCGGATGCCATCTCACCTTCTTGTCAGCCTCCCGAAGTAACCGTATCTGAAGATGTTGTGACGGTCTTCAACGAGATGAAGGGGAGGAAGGCCCCGGCAGGCGAGGAGGAGAAGAGGAAGAAGGCAGTGCTCTTCTGCCTGAGCGACGACAAGAAGAGTATCGTCCTGGAGGAGGGGCGTGAGATCCTGCAGGGGGATCTGGGTAACTCCGTGCAGGACCCATACCTGCACTTCGTCAAGATGCTGCCGCCCGACGACTGCCGATACGCCCTCTACGACGCCAGCTACGAGACCAGGAGGAAGAAGAGGGAGGACCTGGTCTTCATCTTCTGGTGCGTGTGTGAGAGAGAGAGGGAGAGAGGGAGAGAGGGAGGGAGAGGCCAAACACTGATTCTGAGTCAGGACATGCACTTGAAGATATTGCCAAAGTGTACAGCAGTATATATAAGTATTAATTTGGATTAATAATCTGTAAACATGATATAACTGATACAAAAAAATAAATATACATAATTACAATAATATAATAATTCTAGTAATAAAGTAGAAGTTAAATGAACAGTGATTGTGGTAATGCATATCTCTCAGGGCCCCACAAAGTGCTCCTGTGGAGAGTCGGATGATCTACACCAGCTCCAAGGGTGTCATCAAGAAGAAGTTTACAGGTGAGGGAGCGGTACAGGTGAGGGGGGGCCGGCGTGTCACAAGGACATGTGTTGTCCAATCAGAAAAGTCTACTATGTGTTCTTTAAAGGGTTATGATTGGACAACATGATCATGTGATCAGGTCGTCCCTGTGTTGTTGCCCGGCTGAAGCAGAGTTGGTCAAGCAGCTCCACGGCTGCAATCCCAAACCCAGGGAATAATACCAGTGCAGTCTAACCGCCCTGTTGGGACCCACTCCCACTCTTGATTGATTTGCCTGAGCGTGACTCATTGAGAAAACGTCACATACTTACTCACCCCCCCTCCATCGGTTTTAGGTTCTTCAGGGTATTGGCAAGAACTTGAGGGATTTTCTCCTCCATCAATTAGTAACTATAGTGTAGATAACAATGGCTCTGTGTTTTTCTTGTCTGGATGTTTGAATAGACTTTGCCTTTTCTTTATCTCCATAATGCCCAGGCATCAAGCACGAGTGGCACGTGAAGGATTCGGAGGACATCAAAGATCGGCGTAACCTGGCAGAGAAACTGGGGGGGCGGTCGGTGGTGTCTCTCGAAGGGAGCCCAGTATAAATCTAGCCCCAGGCTTCGTTTGAGGCCTGTAGTGTCGTTTTTGCACCGCACAGTACAACATGGCACAGAAACAAATCTGTGCTCCCACGTTTTGTCGATTTTTCCACCGCCAAACGAACCGTAATGAACCGAAGTACCCGTGCTGAATTTAGCTACTGCTCTGTTTGGGTACTAGCAAGCCGAACAGAGACCTAAGGGTGGAGCTAGCAATACTGCAGACCATAGCGCAATGGTCAAGCGCAATCATCACAGAATCGTCACGCTAAATCTCAGACACAACCGCCATGTTTTTTTTCAGCTTCACTTCATCATTATTGGTATTATTCGAAGAGTATTGTAGAGTTTGGCATTATTGTCAGGTTTGCGTGATTCTACATGGGTGGAAAATGTATCATTGACATTATATGTGTTACAGACATCATAGAATAGGCATTATATTAAGTGAATTAAGGGAACCCAAACAATACAATTTCCCCAATATTAGTTTAGCCTACTGAAATGTTGAAATGTAATGTATTCAACTGTTTCTGTTGAACTTCTTAATCACATTACTGAATGAACACAGCTGTCCTACTGTTTCTTTCACCACAGCACTGTTTATAAATAAAATAAGTACAGAAACAGATTAAACCTTAAAATATTTTTTCTTAAGTGGTGACTGGAAATATGACATAAATGAAAATAAAAAGTCGGTAATCAAAACAATATTCAATCTTTGTTCTTCAGCAAACAAGCTCTGTTTTTTTGTTTGTTTTTTAAAGTGCACCGTTAAACTTATATGGCTCAGCTGTCTGCCTGGACCACAGGTCTGTTGTGGTTGCTTTGTTTGTTTCACTTGTCAAGCCTGTGGATCATCTCTTTGCTTACAATATACAGTGAAGGAAATAAGTATTTGATCCCTTGCCAATTTTGTAAGTTTGCCCACTGACAAATAAATGAACAGTCTATTATTTTAATGGTAGGTTTATTTTAACAGTGAGAGACAGAATATATTTTTTTTAATCCAGAAAATCACATTAAATAAAATATATAAATTGATTTGCATTTGATTGTGTGAAATAAGTATTTGATCCCCTAGCAAAACATGACTTAATACTTGGTGGAGAAATCCTTGTTGGCAAGCACAGAGGTCAGACGTTTCTTGTAGTTGGTCACCAGGTTTGCGCACATCTCAGGAGGGATTTTGGTCCACTGCTCTTTGCAGATCCTCTCCAAATCCTTAAGGTTTCGAGGCTGTCGCTTGGCAACTCGAAGCTTCAGCTCCCTCCACAGATTTTCTATGGGATTAAGGTCCGGAGACTGGCTAGGCCACTCCATGACCTTAATGTGCTTCTTCTTGAGCCACTCCTTTGTTGCCTTGGCCGTATGTTTTGGGTCATTGTCCTGCTGGAAGACCCATCCATGACCCATTTTCAGTGTCCTGGCTGAGGGAAGGAGGTTGTCGCCCAAGATTTCACGGTACATGGCCCCGTCCATCCTCCCCTCGATGTGGTGAAGTCGTCCTGTCCCATGCAGAGAAACACCCCCAAAGCATAATGTTTCCACCTCCATGCTTGACGGTGGGGATGGTGTTCTTGGGGTCATAGTCAGCATTTCTCTTCCTCCAAACACGGGGAGTCGAGTTGATGCCAAAGAGCTCGATTTTGGTCTCATCTGACCACATCACGTTCTCCCAAGCCTTCTCTGAATCATTCAGGTGTTCATTGGCAAACTTTAGACGGGCCTGTACATGTGCCTTCTTGAGCAGGGGGACCTTGCGGGCGCTGCAGGATTTTAATCCATTACGGCGTAGTGTGTTACCAATGGTTTTCTTAGTGACTGTGGTCCCAGCTGCCTTGAGATCATTAACAAGCTCCTCCCGTGTAGTTCTGGGCTGATCCCTCACCTTTCTCATGATCATCGATACCCCATGAGGCGAGATCTTGCGTGCAGCCCCAGACCGAGGGCGATTGATGGTCATTTTGTCTTTCTTCCATTTTCGAATAATCGCACCAACAGTTGTCTCCTTCTCACCAAGCTGCTTGCCGATGGTCTTGTAGCCCATTCCAGCCTTGTGCAGGTCTACAATCTTGTCCCTGACGTCCTTAGACAGCTCTTTGGTCTTGCCCATGGTGGAGAGGTTAGAATCTGATTGATTGATTCTGTGGACAGGTGTCTTTTATACAGGTAACGAGTTGAGACAGGTGTCTTTTATACAGGTAACGAGTTGAGATTAGGACTAAAGCGAGAGGACTAATCTAACTGGTCTGTGGGAGCCAGAATTCTTGCTGGTTGGTAGGGGATCAAATACTTATTTCACAAAATCAAATGCAAATCAATTTATATATTTTATATAATGTGATTTTCTGGATTTATTTTGTGATATTCTGTCTCTCACTGTTAAAATAAACCTACCATTAAAATTATAGACCGTTCATTTCTTTGTCAGTGGGCAAACTTACAATATCGACAAGGGATCAAATACTTATTTCCTTCACTGTATATTAGCATCTTGTTTTTTGCAAGGTGGAAAGTGATTTCGTTGTGCCTTCGAGAGCTTTTCTCATAAAACGTTGCATTTTCAAGCACACACGAGATGTGATTTTTGTAAATGAGTTCTGGAAAGCTTGTCTGCGAGTATGTGTGGGAAGCAAATGTAAGACAAAACATGCCCAGCGTCGAGCGTTGCTATAGACTTATATCGCTAACTTTGGTGGTATGATATTGCAAATGCTCATATCGGAATAATTATCGGAAAACGATATATCATTCACTACTACTCATAGCTCGTGCTGGATATATTTTTGCAGCGACAAGCTACACAAAAGCACAGATGTAAACACAAAGACAAATATAGGTAATGTCTTCATTTTTATATGATTGAAAATGTAGGCTACAGATATAACAAATATGGGCCTCCCGTGGGTTTCAACGTCCGGTGCTGGCCACGGCGACCGGGTTCGATTCCACTGGCCGCACCAGAGTCTGCTCTGGCCGGGAGTGCCACCGGGGGTGGCAATTGGCTTTCCGCCCCAGGGAGGGGGGAAGGAAGCCGACAGGGCGTTCACTTCACACAGGGATGGTTCTGTAGTACCGGGTTGCGGTCTACGGCATGGCGGGTGCCGTCTCGGAGGAGACGATACTTTGTCACTTCGTCACTACCGGTCACAGGGCTATGGCTACGGCTACGGCAGCGAACTCACATTACCAGGGGGATGGACTTGAAAATAGCGGATGTAATTGGCTACCAAAATGGGAGAAAATCTGAAACAAAATTATTCTACAGATATAAGAAATATGAGGTATTAAATGTGATCTTTATAAATTGCAATTCATTGGAGGGCCAACACCGAATAATAAATATAGCCAAATATGAAAGATTATATAGCCTAGTGTGAAGTCACTGCACTCGTAGTCCCCACCATGACTCCCAAACGCCTCGGTAGAGGTAAGAAAATCCCAAACGCCTATGGGGAAAGCCGTAAGAAAATTGGAGAATTTGTTTATTATGTCAAGCCTAATGTCACCACAGCGGTCATTCCTTTTTGTCACATCAGATAACTCCTCCTATCTTCACGGTTCTGTTGTGTGGTGGAAAAACGACAGGGACTCGACCCGTGAAGGGGATAGTTACGGGTATGGATGGTTACCATACCGTACTGTGAGGTGGAAAAACGCCATAGAACCAGAATTCCGAATTCCACAGGGTTTGGCTGTTCATTTAATTTAATTCAATTAATATTTTTTTTAAATACATTTTTTTCTTCTTAAAATAATAAAAAAAAATAGTTTAGCGCAGTTGTCTGGCTCTCATTTTAAAGAGGGTGAAAGGGTGTCTGGTTTGGCTGAAAATTATGAGGGGAAAGAATGTAATGAAGGAGCTGGCATTGTAACTTCACATTTTATTTTCTTATTTCATGGTATCAAAAGGTTTTACATTTGGAATTTCTTGCCACTGATAAACACAAAATACTCTAGAATGTCAACTCAAGCTTTTTGTTAATTAATAAAAATTAAAAAAGACTAATTGATTGCATAAGTATTCACCCCTTTTTCTAAGCCACATCTAAATAAAGTTGTGCAATAAATTGTCTTTAGAGGTCACATAATTATTTGTGTACATGATGTTTAGTCCACTTGTGTACAATGGTGTTTCAAATGACTTCAAATGAAATACACCTGTCTGTGAGAGGTCCCACAGTTGGTTACTATATTTCCAAACAACTTAATCACGAAGACCAAAGAACATTCAAAGCAAATCAGAGAAAAGGTTCTCAAAAGCAACAATCAAGACTTTGAATATTCCCTGGAGCACTGTCCATAATAAAGTAATGGAGAGAATATGGCACAACTGTCTGAAGAGGTGTTGCCTAAGAGCAGGATTCCCAGCGGTCCTGACCGGACAGTGGGAGGTCTTTCCGTCCTCCAAAACTGAGCATCCATGCGAGAAGGGCACTTGTTAGGGAGGCCACCAAGAGGCCTATGGCAACTGTGACGGAGTTACAGCCTTCCATGCCAGAGGTGAGAAAAACTCCATGGGACAATAGCCCGGGCGCTTCACAAATATGCACTTTAGGGAGGGTGGCAAAAAGAAAGCCATTGTTGAAGAAAACAAATTAAATCTCACCTAGAATTTGCCAGAAGGCAGGTGGAAGACTCAAACCAAGTGGAGGAAGATTAAATGATCTGATGAGACTAATCTTCGAGGAAAACCTGCTATTTTGAAAGAGACCAGAATGGGAGAATATTTAAGATTTCAGTGTCCAGATGTGCAAAGCTGGGACTGGCCTAGTTAAAGCCCAGACCTCAATCCCAAAATCTGTGGAAAGATTTGAAAATTGCTAACCACCAGTCCCCATCCAACCTGATGGAGTGTAAGCAATTTTGTAAAGAATGTTGCATTAGATGTCAAGGGGGATACCCAAATAGACTAATCAATTGTCTGTTTTTACTTATTTGTCTTTTTTAATTTGTAATTAAGAAAAAGGCTTTAGAGTTGTTTTTTTATTTGACATTATAGAGCCTGTTGTGTTGGTCAGTGGCTCAGTTGGTAGAGCACAGCGTTGGCAACCATTTTGAAACCATATGCTGAAAATGTAAAATAAAATGTGAAAAAAGCGCCAAATGGCATATATTATTGATCAGTGGCAATACCAATTACATCCATTTTGATTCCATTGTAAAATTAAATATGAAAAATGCCAAATGGATGAATACTCTTTATATCCACTGTATATATATACTGTATGTGTGTGTGTGTGTGTGTGTGTGTGTGTGTATAAATATATATATATATAAGTAACTGCCAAAATAAAGGGAACAGCAACATAAAGTTTCTTGCAGTGCGCCGCCACGAGGTGCCAGAACAGCTGCAGTGCACCTTGGCATAGATTCTACAAGTGTCTGGAACTCTATTGGAGGATGCCATCATTTGGTGTTTTGTTGATTTGTTGAACGGAAAACGCTGACTTAGTCGCTGCTCCAGAATCTCTCATAAGTGTTCAGTTGGGTTGAGATCTGGTGACTGAGATGACATATGGGTTTACATAGTTTTCATGCTCATAAAACCATTCAGTGGCCACTCGTGCTCTGTGGATGGGGGCATTGTCATCCTGGAAGAGACCACTCCCATCAGGATAGAAATGCTTCACCATAGGATGAAGGTGATCACTCAGAATGGCTTTGTATTTATAGACATTTACCTTGCCCTCTAAGCATGTGTTTCCTTTATTTTGGCAGTTGCCTGAATATCCAACTGTATGTATGTGTAGTATGTATGTAAGAAGGGTAGGTCACTGTATAAGGAAGTAGTTGGTATGTAGACATAACTTGTGTTATGATGGTGACACCTAGTGGTATGGAATGGAAGTGCGTCATCTGACTTGAGGGACATTTGCCCAATATTTTCTCTGCAGTTACCAAATTATAAATTATTATATGCCATTTAAATACATGAAAATATCAAGGGATGTAAAACTTATCAAGGAGTGAAAATTATTTGTAATTATACCCTCTATTTATTTCAATTAACCCTCCCCCAGTGATTTTAGTATTACTTTTCTAAAATATGTTGAACTTGCCACCCCAGCAGTGTCTTATTAGCATAAGGCAAGCTACTCTCGAGGCAGTTGAGATAATCCTCCTCCTTAAATGAGATAATTTCGGAACTCCACAGTGACCCCATTTCTGGAGACACCCTTTGTAATTATACCCTTCACAGTGAGTTCGGGCAAGCCACCCTGCCCCATCCCTCAGGAGCGGACAGCCAAACACCGCCCCGATCGGTGCCCCCCCCTCAGGAGCGGCCAGGCCCGATCGGTCTGTCAGAGACGGGTTTTCAACCGCATCCCTGATAGGCAGCTCACACTCGTACAGGACCATCCAAAATAAATACGAGTGCGTTAGACCAGGGGTGGGCAATCTTACCCTGTGTGGGCCGGTGTGGGTGCAGGCTTTTGTTCCAGCTGAGCAGTAGCTCACCTTATTTGACTAATCAGCTAATCAAAGTCTTCAATCAGGGCTTTGATTAGTGGAACCAGGTGTGTCACTGTTCAGTTGGAACAAAAGCCTGCACCCACACCGGCCCACACAGGGTAAGATTGCCCACCCCTGCGTTAGACCGCCAGCCCATGGTGACGTAATTGGCTACAACATTCACCACTAAATACTGTGATTGGTCAAAACTCCCATTATGTGCATATGTGCAGAATAATAATATTTTAATACAATCCAGCAAATATATGAGAGAACGTCATAATAATCTCACATGAGGTGTAAGCTATATTTCAGACTGTTGAAAAGGAAAAGGGATACTGGACAAAGACATGACTGTCGTAGTCTTAACTGGAAGCATGAGCAAGGATATTATAAAAATGGTTTTATATCAAATTCCTAATTTAAACTATATGGAGCCAGCGTTAAGGGTATACATGTGAAAGGTTCAAGGAGAAACTTAATATTATATGTGATATGTTTATGTTATATGACCTACTGCTTTGTCTATTTTATATGCAGATGAAGTTGGCCTTTTATAATAGGTAAGTTACTTATTTGTGCAATGGTTTCTGATTCACAAATGAAGCTTTTTTTGTTTTCTAATTTAATTCATTAAATTCTAATTGTGTTACCAGTTCAAGGTGTTTCTGCCTGCGTGACATGAGGTCACCCAGTTTGGAGAACTGTTGGGGTCAGGTTAAAATGTTTGGATGAAGCAACCTGAAACGATTTCACCCTTAGAATGTTAGAGCACAGCCTCCCAATTGGCAATTGGCTGTCCGCCCCAGGGAGGGGGGAGGGAAGCCGTCAGGGAGTTTGCTGCGCACAGGAGTGGCTCTGTGGTACCGGAGTTCGGTCGACAGCCTGGCGAGTGCCGAGGAGACGATACTTCACCTTAGTCACTCCCGGTCACAGGGCTACGGCAACGAACTCACATTACGAGGGGGGTATTGACTTGAAAGTAGCGGGTGCAATTGGCTACCAAATTGGGAGAAAATGGGATAAAATCTGAAACAAAATGTAATATATAGAACATTAGAACACAGCCTCTTTAAAAAATAAATGGGGAGTATATACATAATATATTAACTATACTTATGAATAAGATATGTTCACTCAAAATGTGTAATCTGAACAGAACTTGACCCTGAACTGAATCAGAAGAGAAGTTGTGAACAAGTCAGCATAAGCCTCCTCCATATCTTGTGTATCCAGGGCACATAAAATGTTGAACAATTAAAAAGCCAAAGAAACTATTAAGATCTTCAATCAGCTCAATTTCTCATTTATATAATATGTACCATTGACTACGGTGGTGTTATGTGTCGGCTACTCTTGTTTGTACGACTGTTCTGTCTGTGTAATGTTCAATAATAAAAACTAATAGAAAATAATTATGAAAAAGAGATACGTACCGGAAGTTGCTCGACTTCCGTTTCCGCTTTCCTAGTGTATTCGGCTTCTTTGTCCTCTCGCTCCAACTAACGCGACAATTGAAGATACACTGTGTGCTAGCGCAAATTATCATCAGAAGCGTTTGTTTTGGACCACATGTTATTTGGGTCTACTTCGGTTAGGCGGTACCTACTCCTCTATTCGAATAGGGCGAGTTCTCCTGATGTATTCTCATTCAACAGTGTGATTCTTGTTGCATCGGGTGGACAGGTTGCCTACAATTATGGATATCCTAGATGCAAACAGAGAACTCAGCGACTTTGAAAAAGGGGTGATTGATGGGGCGCGCATGGCGGGAGCTTCAAGAGCCGAGGCACAAAAAATTGTTGAACAAGTTGTACGAGCAACTAATATGCCGAAGGTGATGTCAGCCGGCGTCGCATTATTTTTGAGGTTGGCCAAGATGGCTAACTCTAGCTAATCAATGCGAACTAGTTGGGACATCTTGTCCCGATATATCCATGGCTAAGCACTACGTCTGTGTTCGTTTTCTTCCTAGTTGTCTCTACGCGCCTGTAGCTTAGCAATAAATAGCATCCAGAGTTGGCATTATTCGCTGCTCGGTCCCATTGTTGTTACTGCAGACGGCTGGGTGTACCCCGCCTCCCTCCACAGTCCTGCAGTCAAACGCAGCGCTTCTTGGGTTTGATTAGCATGGCCGTGCAGACCCGTGTTTTCAAACCATCTGCAGGTACACCTCGATTTACAAACGGGTTACGTTCGTGAGGAAACCATTCGGAAACCGAAGGTTAATAAATAGAATTGATGTAGTAGGGCTCGCGTTCCAGACAGTCACAATATCGGCAAGAGCAACGGTTGCGCTTTTTCGCATTGGAAATATAACATCGGCATCAGCACGTTTATAACCTAACATGATCAGTGTAATGACTAATTGAAATGCAACGAGAAGTCCATAAATATATCAAATTGTAAATAGACTGTAGCCTACTGTGAACGAAAACATGAGTGAAACGAAATGTAGGCGTAGGCGGCCTCCATTTAGAGTAGTTTTAATTATTGTTCTCATTTAGGCAGATCAGACATACACTGTTCCTAATGAATCCACTAGATGGTAGTTTTGCTCTGTGCACGTGTTGAATGCTTGAGTGAAATAGTGAAGTATTAGACGTGTAATACAGTTTTAACGCATCTTGTGTACCATTTCGTTAGCGCGAAAATTATATTCGATTAACGAAAAAATGGCGTTAAATGTGACTAAGGTGACTAATGTAGAAAGTTCGTGACTGATTAATTTCCTAAATAGGACGTTGGTAAATTGGGGTATACCTGTACTTTAGCCCTCGGAATAGCTCTATTTTATGAGCGAAAATAGTCAAGACAATCCCCGAGAACATCTACAAATGTACATGTGGCCATTCTCTGTATTTTTAGGATGTGCTTTTGTAATGGCACGGGATTTTTACTTCTTGCGTTGAGAAGTTTATTTCAACACATTTCGAACAATTTGGTGTAGTTTTTTGACCATCTGGTTAAACATCTTGGTGGTTTACCCTTGATTCTGTTTTAATTCAATGCTTTCTTCCTCTTTCCCATTAAACAGCTTGTTTGTGTTCCAGTGTGATTTACCTTCCTGATTAACCTAGTAAAGCCTGGACTCACTCAAACTGCTTTGCATTAGGGGTGTTATTTACATCCCTCTATTTATGCATCTCAGATTTTACACATTAACCCCCAAACTCTGCCCTCAGATTTACATTAGTACCCTAACATAAGCCACTCAAATTTCTGCCCTCAGGTTAAATATAGTGTCCTAACCATTACTCCACACTGCTGCCCCATTAGTTGGAACACTGGCAGGGCAGGTGGGTTGAGTGAGAATGTACTTGGAGTATTGGAATGAGCTTTAAGAATGACCAGTTTGAGTGTAAGGAGGGGATGGGACAAGTAAGGAGGGAATGGGAAAACAAGCCCAGTTCCTTAACCTCCACACTGTAGTTTTTGTTGATTTTCACCGGATGCCATCTCACCTTCTTGTCAGCCTCCCGAAGTAACCGTATCTGAAGATGTGGTGACGGTCTTCAACGAGATGAAGGGGAGGAAGGCCCCGGCAGGCGAGGAGGAGAAGAGGAAGAAGGCAGTGCTCTTCTGCCTGAGCGACGACAAGAAGAGTATCGTCCTGGAGGAGGGGCGTGAGATCCTGCAGGGGGATCTGGGTAACTCCGTGCAGGACCCATACCTGCACTTCGTCAAGATGCTGCCGCCCGACGACTGCCGCTACGCCCTCTATGACGCCAGCTACGAGACCAGGAGGAAGAAGAGGGAGGACCTGGTCTTCATCTTCTGGTGCGTGAGGGAGAGGGAGGGAGGGAGGGAGGGAGATAGAGAGAGAGGCCAAGCACTGATTCAGGACATGCACTTGAAGATATTGCCAAAGTGCACAGCAGTATATTAAAATGTAATACAGATTTATAATCTGTAAACAAGATATAACTGATAGTAGAAAATATATAATACAAATAATGACAATAATATAGTAACAATAAAGCAGAAGTTAAATGAACAGTGGTTGTGGTAATGCATATCTCTCAGGGACCCAGAGAGCGCTCCCCAGGAGAGTCGGATGATCTACGCCAGCTCCAAGAGTGTCATCAAGAAGAAGTTTGCAGGTGAGGGAGCGAGACAGGTGGAGACGAGGGGGGGTCAGGACAGGAGAGGGGGAGGGCTGGGCGGCTCCACGGACCAGTTTGTCTAACATGGTTCTGGATGGGTGTCTGCATAGCCCTGGTGTCACATGGGCATTTTTATGGGTTATGATTGGACAACCTGATCATGTGACCAGGTCGTCCCTGTGTTGTTGCCCGGCTGAAGCAGAGTTGATCAAGCAGCTCCACGGCTGCACTCCCAAACCCAGGGAATAATACCAGTGCAGTCTAACCGCCCTGTTGGGACCCACTCCCACTCCCACTCTTGATTGATTTGCCTGAGCGTGACTCATTGAGAAAACGTCACATACTTACTTAGCCCCCTCCATCGGTTTTAGGTTCTTCAGGATATTGGCAAGAACTTGAGGGACTTTCTCCTCCATCAATTAGTAACTATAGTGTAGATAACAATGGTTCTGTGTTTTTCTTGTCTGGATGTTGTTTGAATAGACTTTGCCTTTTCTTTATCTCCATAATGCCCAGGCATCAAGCACGAGTGGCACGTGAAGGATTCGGAGGACATCAAAGATCGGCGTAACCTGGCAGAGAAACTGGGGGGGCGGTCGGTGGTGTCTCTCGAAGGGAGCCCAGTATAAATCTAGCCCCAGGCTTCGTTTGAGGCCTGTAGTGGCGTTTGTTCCACCGCACAGTACGGCACGGAAACAAATCTGTGCTCCCACGTTTTGTCGCTTTTTCCACCGCCAAGCGAACCGTAATGAACCGAAGTACCCGTGCTGAATTTAGCTACCACTCTGTCCACCTGAGGGTGGAGCTAGCAATACTGCAGACCATAGATTGGTCAAGCGCAATCATCACAGAATCGTCACGCTAAATTTCAGACAGGCTCAGACATAGCTGCCATGTTTTTTTCAGCTTCACCTCATCATTATTGGTATTGTTTGAAGAGTTTGGCATTATTGTGAGGTTTGCATGATTCTACGAGTTAGGTTTGTGTTACAAAAAACGAAATAAACATGTTTATAAACACAGGACAAAGTATAGCATTGTCATTTTCATTAATGCAATTAGAATATAAATTTTCATAGTACAACATTTGCATTCATCACATACATAGATTTTTAGAAAGATAAAGGAATCGCTTCCATGCATTCCAATGCTCGAGCTAAAACCAGGCCTTTGAAACAAAACGGTCTTGATGATGATCAATGATTGATTAAACCATGTATAAATCCACATATTGTAAGTCGCTCTGGATAAGAGCGTCTGCTAAATGCTTAAAATGTAAAATAATCAGAACTGGACAGTGTCAAATGACAGTGTTTGAACAAGCTTGCACCTTTGATGGAATTTTTTTAGCTTGTAGTTAGGGCTGCATAATATGGGCAAAATCTCATATTGCGATAATCTTGCTACATATTGGATTGCGATATAGCACGCTGATGTAACAAAACACATGGGTGGAAAATTGATCATTCATATTATATGTATTACAGACATCATAAAATAGGCATTATATTAAGTGAATTAAGGGAACCCAAACAATACAATTTTCCCAATATTAGTTTAGCTTACTGAAATGTTGAAAACATTTATTCAACTGTTTCTGTTGAACTTAATCACATTACTGAATGAACACAGCTGTCCTACTGTTTCTTTCACCACAGCACTGTTTATAAATAAAATAAGTACAGAAATCTTAAACCTAAAAGATTTTTTTCTTAAGTGGTGACTGGAAATACATATGACATAAATGAAAATAAAAAGTCGGTAATCAAAACAATATTCAATCTTTGTTCTTCAACAAAGAGCAAACGAGTGCTATGTTTTCCCTGTGTGATCTGTTAAACTTATATATGACTCAGTTGTGTGCCTGGACCACAGGTCTGTTGTGGTTGCTTTGTTTGTTTCCCTTGTTAAGCCTGTTGATCAATTTTTGGAAGATCTCTTTGCTTACAGTACATATTAGCATCATGTCTTTTGTGAGGTGGAAGGTGATTTTGTTGTGCCTTCAAGAGCTTCTCGTAAGATGTTGCATTTTCAAGCACACACAAGATTGATGGTTACTTGGGCTGGGTCCCAATGTGTGTCCCAAAATGAACCAATGTGATATTGGTATCGCTTGTCTGCGAGTATGTGGGAAACAAATGTAAGACAAAACATGTCCAGCGTTGAGCGTTGCTATAAGTTACATTGCAAACTTTGGCGGTATGATATTGCAAATGCTCAGATCGGAATAACGATCAGAATACGATATATTGTTCACTACTACTCCTAGCTTGTGCTGGATTTATTTTTGCAGTGACAAGCTACATAAAAGCATGTTTTCGTTTTTATATGATTAAAAAATTTTTGGCTACAGATATAAGAAATATGAGGTATTAAATGTGATCTTGGTAAATTGCAATTCATTGGAGGACCAACACAGAATAATAAATATAGCCAAATATGAAAGATTATATAGCCTAGTGTGAAGTCACTGTATGGTACCTCATGCACTCGCTGCCCCCGACATGACTCCAAAACACCTAGGCAGAGGTAAGAAAATTGGAGATAATATTATGGGGAAAGCCGTGTTCTGCTTTTGTGAATTTGAACTGGAATGTTTACAATGCCAATACTAATGTCACCACAGCGGTCGCATTCTTTTGTGTCACTTCAGATAACTCCTCTTATCTAACTCCTATCTTCACGGTTCTGTTGTGTGGTGGAAAAACGACACAGGGACTCGACCCGTGAAGGGGATAGTTACGGGTATGGATGGTTACCGTTCCGTACCGTACTGTGCGGTGGAAAAACGCCATAGGAGAACCAGAATTCAGAATTCCACAGGGTTTGGCTGTTCATTCCAATTAATATTTTTTTTAAATACATTTTTTCTTCTTGTTAAAATAATAAAACAAACAGTTTAGCGCAGTTGTCTGGCTCTCATTTTAAAGAGTATGAAAGGGTGAAAATTATGAGGGGAAGGAATGTAATGAAGGAGCTGGCATTGTAACTTCACATTTTCTTTTCTTCATGGTATCAAAATGTATTAAATTGGAATTTCTTGCCACTGATCAACACAAAATGCTGTATAATGTCAAATAAAAAAACAACTCAAGCTTTTTGTTAATTAATTACAAATAAAAAACACTAATTGATTGCATAAGTATTCGCCCCTTTTTCTAAGCCACATAAAATACATTTTTACATTTACATTTTAAGCATTTAGCAGACAGTCTTATCCAATGCGACTTACAAGATGTGCATTAATACATGGTAGGAACAATCATAGTTCGCGCAATAATATATGCCATATGCGCAAGAGATCAGTGCAGTAATACAGCAATATACATTGTTGTAGGCAGCTGCATACCATACCTGTAACACTGGGAAGGAAAAGGTTATTCATTATTATTTTTTTTATATATATAAATGTATGAGTAAGCAGGGATACATATACAAGACGTATTGAGCAAGTAGGCAGTGGTGATGACAATTGGGTAGATGTACAGAATTCAGTGGTAGTGGAGTCTGAAGATGTGGGTTTTTAGTCTCTTGCAGAAGTGATTCCACAGTCCTGACCGATTGCAGAAGGTCGTTCCACCACTGAGGGGTCAGGACAGAGAAGAGGCGAGACCGCAAGGAGCGGCTGCCAGGTGCCCGGAGGGATGGGACAGTCAGTTTGCCAGAGGAGGCGGAGCGGAGAGGTCTGGCTGGGGTGTAGGGTGTGATGAGTGTCTGGAGGTAAGGGGGAGCAGTTCCTCTAGCCGCTTGAAAAGCAAGCACCAGTGATTTGAATCTGATGCGTGC
This sequence comes from Aldrovandia affinis, assembly GCA_029706075.1. Lineage (NCBI taxonomy): Eukaryota > Metazoa > Chordata > Actinopteri > Notacanthiformes > Halosauridae > Aldrovandia > Aldrovandia affinis. The sequence continues at coordinate 283,108 of JAINUG010000409.1, read as the reverse complement.
TGCGATGGGGAGCCAGTGCAGAGAGGAGAGTAGAGGGGTGACATGGATGAACTTAGGTTGATTGAACACCAGACATACAGCAGCATTTTGGACTAGTTGCAGTGGCTTGATGGCACAGGCCGGTAGGCCTGCCAGCAAGGAATTGCAGTAGTCCAGACGTGAGATCACCAGGGCCTGGACCAGGAGTTGTGAGGCCTCTTGGGTGAGGAACGGTTGGATCCTCTGGATGTTGTGGAGGGAGAATCGGCAGGTCCGGGTGAAAAATAAAGTTGTGCAATAAATTGTCTTTAGAGGTAACATAATTATTTGATTGGAGTTCACTTGTGTACAATGAAGGTGTTTCAAATGATTCCAAATGAAATACACCTGTCTGTGAGAGGTCCCACAGATGGTTAGTGCATTTTCAAACAAGCGCCTCATCATGAAAACCAAAGAACATTCAAAGCAAGTCAGAGAAAAGGTTTTCAAAAGCACCAATCGGGAAAGATAAGATTTCAAAGTCTTTGAATAACCTCTGGAGCACTCGCCGCCATCCGCCAAGCCGGGCTGCGCCTGAACCCTGAAGAAATGGCAGTTGTTTTCCGGAGGGAAACCGCGTTCCTGGGACACGTAGTGAGCGCCGGCTCCGTATCCACCGACCCGGCTAAGATCGCTGCTGTTTGTATCTGGCCGCTCCCCACCAACGTCAGTGACCTGCGAAGCTTCCTGGGACTTGCATCGTACTACATTTGACATTTACATGTACATTTTAGGCATTTAGCAGACGCTCTTATCCAGAGCGACTTACACAGTTTACATTTCTTTACATACAATCCATTTATACAGCTGGATATTTGACTGAAGCAGTTCAGGTTAAGTACCTTGGTCAAGGGTACAACCGCCGGTACGTGCAGGACTTCGCCACCATCGCCAGTCTGCCCGGGGCGATGCCATGGCAACGCGGATGCCCTCTCGTGGCGGCAGGCTGCGAACACTGCCCTCGGCAAGAGGCACGGGCTCAGGTGGCCACCCTTCGAGCGGTCCACGGGGAGGCCGGCTGGCTGGCTCCCCCTCACTCCGTCCCAAGTCCAGGAGGAGCAGGAGCGGGACGCGATGCGCGAGGTTGGCTGGCGGCAGGGAGATGGGTGGACGCGGCCGCCCTCTACGCTGAGACGAAAGCGTACCTCTCCCAGTGGGGTGGCCTCGAGGTGCGAGGCGGTGTGTTTTACCGGCGGTGGCGGGTCTCAGGCCGAGGGGCCGACCTGATGCAGCTGTTGGTGCCCCGTGCCCTCCAAACGCAGGTCCTGCAGCTGGTGCATGGAGCAACGGGGGCGGGGCACTTCGGGAACAACAAAACCCTTCGCCGCCTCAGGGGGCGGTTCTATTGGCCGGGCTGTCGGCGCGACGTGGAAATGCACGTTCACTGCTGTGACTCCTGCACGGCCCAGAAGGGGCCCACCCGGCGTTCGCACGCCCCATTGCGTCAGTACCTGGTGGGGGCTCCGATGCGTCGACATCCTCGGCCCGTTCCCCGTCACTGACTCCGGCAACCGGAGCGCACCGCCACATTTCCAAGACTTTGTGATGGACGGTGGGGTTGCTGACCCCTTACGGGGGGGCTCTGTGTGCGCGGGGCATTGTGGGGGGGGGGACACTGTTGCATGTTTGTTGTTCCCCCTGTCTTAATTAGAATTATGTTTGTTAAATCATGTGTTGATTGTTATCATTTGTGTGTGTGAAACCGATGGTCGCGGTGAGCCAAAAGGTAGAGCCACCACGACCGATGTTCGTTTACTGTTTAGTACCGTTGCCTGTGATTTTCTGTATTTGTGTTCTTTTGTTGAATGAGTGTTCTTGCATTGACTGATGTCAGTTGAAGAGACTAGTTAGTTGAAGAGGCTGATGGCCCGGTGTGTCCTTTTAAGGATGCGTCTGTACCCAAAGAAAGCTCTCGAGACAATATCCGGGGTCGTGCGGTGTATGGGGAACGGATATTGTCACCTTTTATTAAAGTGGCTATTCACATAGCCACATTTAAACTGCTGCCTGACTCCATTTGTCTTTTTGCTGCACTGCACCACGAATGCTCGCTACAATATATATATATGCATAATATATTCACTTCACTTATTAATAAGATGTGCTCAATCAAAATCTGAACAGAATTGACCCTGAACTGAATCAGAAGAGAAGTTGTGAACAACAAGTCAGCATAAGCCTCCTCCATTTCTTGTGTATCCAGGGCACATAAAATGTTGAACAATAAAAAAGCCAAACAAACTATTAAGATCTAATTGTTAATTTATATAATATGTACCATTGACTATGGTAGTTGTATGTGTAGGCTACTCTTGTTTGTACTACTGTTCTGTCTGTGTATTGTTGAATAAAAATTAATAGAAAAAAAAAATATATGTACTGGGAGTTACTCGACTTCCGTTTCCGCTTTCCTAGCGTATTGGGTTTATCTGTCCTCTCGCTCCGAATAACGCGATAATTTAAGATTAACGGTGTGCAAGCAAATTATCATCAGAAGAGTTTGTTTTGGACCACATGTTATTTGGACTACTTCGGTTAGGCGGTGCCTACTCTGTTCTCAATCAACCGTGTGATTCTTGTTGCATCGGGTGGACAGTTTGCCTACAATTATGGATACCCTAGATGCAAAAAGAGAACTCAGCGAATTTGAACAAGGGGTGATTGTTGGGGCGCGTATTTCGGGAGCTTCAAGAGCCGAGGCACAAAAACTTGTTGAGCAAGTTGTACGAGCAACTAATATGCCGAAGGTGATGTCAGCTAGTGTCGCATTATTTTTGAGATTGGCCAAGATGGCTAATTCTAGCTAATCAATACGAACTAGTTGGGATATCTTTTCCAGATATATACACGGCTAAGCACTACGTCTCTATTCTTTCTATTCCCTGTTCTCTCTACGAGTCTGTAATTAGCTACTTAGCAAGAAATAGCATCCAGAGTTGGCATTATTCGCTGCTCGGTCCCATTGTTGTTACTGGTGTACCCCGCCTCCCGCCACAGTCCTGCAGCGCTTCTTGGGTTTGATTAGCATGGCCGTGCAGAGCTCGAGTTTTCAAACCATCTGCAGGTACACCTCGATTTACAAACGGGTTACGTTCGTGAGGAAACCATTCGGAAACCGAAGGTTAATAAATAGAATTTGTGTAGTAGGGCTCACGTTCCAGACAGTCCAAATATTTGCAAGAGTAACGGTTGCGCTTTTTCGCATTGGAAAACATCGGCATCAGCACGTTTATAACATGAAATAATCAGTGTAATGACTGATTGAAATGCAACGAGAAGTCCATAAATGTATCAAATTGTAAATAGCCTGTAGTCTACTGTGAACGAAAACATGGGTGAAACGAAATATAGGCGTAGGCGGCCACCATTTAGGCTACGTTTACACTGCAGGTCTGGATGCCCAGTTCCGATTTGTTTTGACCGCCCGTTTACATCTACTTTTGAAAGTGACCCATATCCGATACCTGTGTTTACATGGTCTACACTTGAAACAACCCGCATGCGAACACGAGATTTTGGTTACCAATACGGAAATAAACAACAACCACGCCGGCATAGCCACATCGCCATCTGCAATGGACACAAACGAGACAGTAATAGTAATTCAATCACGTTTTATCTACTTATTTATTATCTCCGGTGTTCTCTCTGGACGAGGCGGTTGTCTCACTGGCCTGAGTCTTCGTCCTCCATGATTTCACTTCGTTCACTTCTGGTTGGGCACGTTAAACGTTATGCGAAAAAGTATGAGAGTGTCGAATTTTGAATGACGTGTGAATCGGAATGACGAGGAAAGTGTGGTTTCCCTTCCTGATTAGTGCCCTGCACTAACCTAGTAAAGCCTGGACTCACTCAAACTGCTTTGCATTAGGGGTGTTATTTACATTGCTCAGTTTATACGTCTCAGATTTTACACATTAACCCCCAAACTCTGCCCTCAGATTTACATTAGTGCCCTAGTTTAGCATTAGGTGTGTTATTCACATCCCTCGATTTATGTCTACCCTTAAACCTCTGCCCTCAGGTTTACTATAGTTCCCGAACCTCTACCCTCGATTTTCAGGTTTACGTTAGTACCCTAACATAAGCCACACATTTCTGCCCTCAGGTTAAATATAGTGTCCTAACCATTACTCCACACTGCTGCCCCATTAGTTGAACAATGGCAGGGCAGGTGGGATGAGTGAGATTGCACTTGGAGTATTGGAATGAGCTTTAAGAATGACCAGTTTGAGTGTAAGGAGGGGGTTGGACAAGTAAGGAGGGAATGGGAAAACAAGTTTTTGTTGATTTTCACCGGATGCCATCTCACCCCTCCCTCCCCTCTTTTTTCAGGCTCCCAAAGTAACCGTATCTGAAGATGTGGTGACGGTCTTCAACGAGATGAAGGCCCAGGCAGGCGAGGAGGAGAAGAGGAAGAAGGCAGTGCTCTTCTGCCTGAGCGACGACAAGAAGAGTATCGTCCTGGAGGAGGGGCGTGAGATCCTGCAGGGGGATCTGGGTAACTCCGTGCAGGACCCATACCTGCACTTCGTCAAGATGCTGCCGCCCGACGACTGCCGCTACGCCCTCTACGACGCCAGCTACGAGACCAGGAGGAAGAAGAGGGAGGACCTGGTCTTCATCTTCTGGTGCGTGAGAGAGGGGAGGGAGGGAGGGAGAGGCCAAGCACTGATTCTGAGTCAGGACATGCACTTGAAGATATTGCCAAAGTGCACAGCAGTATATTAAAATGTAATACAGATTCATAATCTGTAAACAAGATATAACTGATAGTAGAAAATATGTAATACAAATAATGACAATAATATAGTAATAATAAAGCAGAAGTTAAATGAACAGTGGTTGTGGTAATGCATATCTCTCAGGGACCCAGAGAGCGCTCCCCAGGAGAGTCGGATGATCTACGCCAGCTCAAAGAGCGTCATCAAGAAGAAGTTTGCAGGTGAGGGAGGGAGACAGGTGGAGACGAGGGGGGGTCAGGACAGGAGAGGGGAGGGCTGGGCAGCTCCACGGACCAGTTTGTCTAACATGGTTCTGGATGGGTGTCTGCATAGCCCTGGTGTCACATGGGCATTGGTTCCCTGTGGCTCAGTTGGTAGAGCATGGCGTTGGCAACACTTAGGTTGTGGGTTCGACTCTCACTGGGACCACATACACTATATGGTCAAAAGTCAGTGGACACCTGACCATCACACCTATATGAGCTTGTTGGACATCCCATTCTAAAACCATGGGCATTAATATGGAGTTGGACCCCCTATGACAGCTCCCACTCTTCTGGGAAGGCTTTCCACAAGATTTTGGAGTGTGTCTGTGGGAATTTGTGCCCATTCAGCCAAAAGAGCATCTGTGAGGTCAGGCACTGATGTTGGACGAGAAGGCCTGGTTCGCAATCGGCATTCTAATTCCTCCCAAAGGTGTTCAATGGTCAGGGCTCTGTGCAGGCTAATCGAGTTCCTCCACACCAAACTCGTCTAACCATGTCTTTATGGACCTCACTTTGTGCACAGGGGCACAGTCATGCTGGAACAGCAAAGGGCCTTCCCAAACTGTTGCCACAAAGTTGGAAGCGCCCAATTAGCTAAGATGTCTTCGTATCCTGTAGCATTAAGAATACCCTTCACTGGAATTAAGGGGCCTATCCCAAACCCTGAGAAACAGCCCCAGACCATTATCCCTCCTCCATCAAACTTTACAGTAGGCACTATGAATTCCGGAAGGTAGCGTTCTCCTGGCATCCGCCAAACCCAGATTTGTCCATCAGACTGCCAGATAGTGAAGCGTGATTCATCACTCCAAAGAACACGTTTCCACTGCTCCGGAGTCCAGTTGCGGCGTGCTTTACACCACTCCAGCCGACGCTTGGCATTGTGCATGGTGATGTGAGGCTTGTGTGCAGCTGCTCGGCCATGGAAACCCATTCCATGAAGCTCCATGACGCACAGTTCTTGTGCTGATGGTGCTTCCAGAGGCAGTGATGCAGCAGATGATAGGCGATTTTTACGCTATGCGAGTTTGCGTGGTCTACCACTTCGTGGCCGAGCTGTTGTTGCTCCTAGGCGCTTCCACTTCACAATAATAGCACTTACAGTTGACCGGGGCATCTAGTAGGGCAGAAATTTCATGAACTGACTTGTTGCAAAGGTGGCGTCCTATGACAGTGCCGCGTTTAAAGTCACTGAGCTCTTTACGAACCATTCTGAATTCTAAATGTTTGTCTGTGGAGATTGCATGGCTATGTGCTGGATTTTATGCGCCTGTTGGCAATGGGTGTGGCTGAAACACCTGAACTCAATAATTAGTAGGGGTGTCCACTGACTTTTGGCCATATAGTGTATATTGAAAAATGTATGCATTCACTACTGTAAGTAGCTTTGGATAAAAGCATCTGCTAAATGGCCTCCCGCGTGGTCCAGTGGTTACAACGATCGACACTGGCCACGGAGACCGGGGTTCGATTCCCCATCCCGCCAGATTCGGCTCTGGCTGGGAGTGCCACCAGGGGGCGGCAATTGGCTGTCCGCCCCAGGGAGGGGGGAGGGAAGCCAACAGGACATTCGCTGTGCATAAGAGTGGCCCTGTAGTACCGGGTTACGGTCGACGGCCAGGTGAGTGCCGTCTCGGAGGAGACGTTACTTCGCCTTCGTCACTACCGGTCGCAGGACTACGGCAGCGAACTCACATTACTAGGGGGGATTGACAAATAGCGGGTCTAATTGGCTACCAAATTTGGAGAAAATGGGATAAAATCTTTAAAAAAATATATCAATTTTTTTCGTGCATGTCTTTGGACTGTGGGAAGAAACCGGAGTACCCGGAGGAAACCCACGCGGACACGGGGAGAACATGCAAACTCCGCACAGAAAGGCCCCCGGCCTGGATTCGAACCCGAGACCTTCTTGCTGTGAGGCGACAGCGCTATCTACTGCACCACCGTGCCGCTTATTATATTATATTATGGGTTATGATTGGACATCGTGATCATGTGATATGGTCGTCCCTGTGTTGTTGCCCGGCTGAAGCAGAGTTAGTCGCAGCTCCACGGCTGCAATCCCAAACCCAGGGAATAATACCAGTGCAGTCTAACCGCCCTGTTGGGACCCACTCCCACTTCCACTCTTGATTGATTTCCAGCGCAGTCTAAAGTTGCCTGTGTGCCTGAGCGTGACTCATTGAGAAAACATCACATACTTACTTACCCCCCTCCATCAGTTTTGGATTCTTCAGGATATTGGCAAGAACTTGAGGGATTTTCTCCTCCATCAATTAGTAACTACATTGTAGATAACAATGGCTCTGTGTTTTTCTTGTCTGGATGTTGTTTGAATAGACTTTGCCTTTTCTTTATCTCCATAATGCACAGGCATCAAGCACGAGTGGCACGTGAAGGATTCGGAGGACATCAAAGATCGGCGTAACCTGGCAGAGAAACTGGGGGGGCGGTCGGTGGTGTCTCTCGAAGGGAGCCCAGTATAAATCTAGCCCCAGGCTTCGCTTGAGGCCTGTAGGAAAAACATTATTTAGAATTCCGTGGGGTTTGGCTGTTCATTCTTGTTAAAATAATTTAAAAAGTTGTGTGGTTTTTTTTCTCCAGTTGTCTGGCTCTCATTTTGAAGAGGGAGAAAGGTTGTTTTGTTTAGTTTATTCGACATATCAATTTAAAATACATGTCAGTGCAAGTCATGCATCAAAACAATGTCCAGGATAGCACAAAAAGTTGTGGACTTATTTCCGTTGTGGTCCTTGGTCTTAACATATTCATGCGTAAGACACTTAAAACAGGTAAAGACACATAACACATAAATACATAAATACCTAAAACTACATAATACATCATTTACACATCCTAACAATCCCTCCCTTCCCTGCCTGTCTATTCTTGGACTTTGGCTAGTAGCCATTTCCTAACATTCACCTTAAAACTGTGTGGGTTCGTGCTCTGTTTGATGGTCAAAGGCAGTTCATTCCACTCCTGTGCTCCTGTGTAGGCAAATGAGCATTGCCCCATTTTGGTTCTACACCTCAGGGGTTGCTGGTTGGCTAAGCTGGACCTAGTCCTGTGGTTGTGTGATTCCCCGACGCTGGAGAAATGGCTGCTTAGGTACACTGGGGCCCTGTTGTTAATGACCTTGTGTACCATGTTGAGCCTCAGCTGAGTCATTCTAGCCTCAACTGGTAGCCAGTTGAGCTCTAGGAAGTGCCTCCTTCCAACATGGTCTCGAGGGCCTAGCCCCATCACAACCCTAACTAGCTTATTTTGAGACACCTGCAGTTTCCTTTTTAATGAGGTTGACAGACCTGCTGACCATGCTACAGTGGCGTAATCAAAATGACATTGCACTAGGCTGTTGGCTAGTAGACGTAGGCTTTCTCTGTCCAGCAGATTGGCCTTTCTGGCAAGAAACTTTGTGCGGGCATTAACTTTACCCAGCACCTGTAAGGCCATTCCCTCCCCACCCAAACTGTCATCTAAAACACACCCCAGGTACTTCACTAGTGTCTTTGCAGCTATCTCCACAGACCCTACCTCTACTCTTAGCTCCTGGGCCTTCTTTAATCTGGGCTTAGACCCAAATAGAATAGACTCCGTCTTCCCTAAATGAAGTGACAGCCTATTGTCACACAGCCAGCTGCTTATCTTAGTGAGTTCCTCTGCTAGCCTACTTTGGAGTGTATTCTTGTCTTTGTGCGAGATGAGCAAAGCTGCATCATCTGCGAATAAATACAAGTTACAGGAACACGCATCTCTCATGTCATTAATATAGGTATAAGTAAAAATAGCAGTGGTCCTAAAACACTTCCTTGCGGAACCCCACATACTACTAGTTTGGTGTCTGTCATAAAGCCGTTTACCTCTACTCTCTGATCCCTGTCTGTCAGGTATGAAGTGAACCACTCGATAGCGGTGTCATTCATCCCTAGAGCCTTCAATTTTTTAAGCAGCAAACTATGGTTAACTGTGTCGAAGGCTTTCTGAAGATCAAGGGGCCTCTTTGTCTGGTTTGGCTGAAAATTATGAGGGGAAGGAGTGGAATATAGTGGAAAGGAGCTGGTGTTAAATTAATTCAGGTAACTCAGGTGACAACCTCAGGTAGCAGGTGGGGCACCCTTGAGCAAATTGTTTTTTAGTAAAAAAAAAATGTTCTTCCCATTTTCTCCTAGTAGCCAATTAGACCCGCTATTTTATGTCAATCCCCCCTAGTAATGTGAGTCCTCCGAGACGGCACTCACCAGGCCGTCGACCGTAACCCGGTACTACAGATGCGCAGCGAACATCCTGTCGGCTTCCTTCCCCCCTCCCTGGGGTGGACAGCCAATCGCCGCCCCCTGGTGGCACTCCTGGCCAGAGCCGACTCTGGCAGGACGGGGAACCGAACCTACTCGAATCGAAACATACTTATAGGCCTCCCTGGTGGTGTAGCGTTAAGAACGTTCAACTCTTTCATTCCTAAAAGGGATTAATAAAGTGAACGATCAAATATTTTTTAGGATAAGTGGGGTCAGCAGAACAAGAGGCCCCAGGTGGAAATTACTTAAAGGCAAATTCTCCACGGATATTAGGAAGTTTTGCTTTACACAGAGAGTTGTCAGTGCCTGGAACAGCTTGCCAGGTCAGGTAGTAGAGGCAGAAACACTTGGGCTATTCAAGTCTAGGCTAGATGCAGTACTGGACACTCTTAGGATTAGGACATGATGAGCCTAGATGGGCTGAACAGCCCGTTTGTGTCATTATGTATTCTTAGATTCTTATGTTTTTAAGTCACTCTGGATAAGGACATAATTGTGGGATGTAGCCAAAATAATGGAAACACCAAACAACATGAAAATATTAACTAATAAGGAGTTGGGCCACTCTTTGCCTTCAGAACAGCTTCAATCCTTCTTGGAATGCTGGTATACAGATTTTTAACTCTGTCCAGTGGGATATTGGACCATTATTCAAGAAGGAAAGCCTCCAGGTCTTTGAGAGATGAAGGCAGTGGAAATATACTCCACACTCTACGTTCCAGAACATCCCATAAAAGTTAAATGATGTTTAGATCTGGGGATTGGGGAGGCCATGGAAGGTGTTTGATGTCATCCTGGTGTTCATGAAACCACTCTTGAATCCGTTTAGCAGTGTGTATGGGGGCGTTATCATTTTGGAATATGGGAAAATTGTGAGGAAACAATTTGCACCATAGGTACACCAGGTAGACTAAAATAGTTTTGTATTCCTTGGCTGTAATTCTACCATGCAGAGTAATAATCCAAACCCAATGACTCATGATGGCTGCCCATACCATAACAGATCCACCACCGTGTTTAACAGTTGGGAGCAGGCAATGTGGGTCGCAGGCTTCCTTTGGCTTTCTCCAAACATTAACTCGTCCAGATGTAGGAAAAGGAGTAAAAGACGACTCATCAGACCACGTTACTTTCTTCCGCTGCCCAGAAGTCCAGGATTTGTGCTCATTACACCAGGTTATGCGTTGTTGCACATTGGCCTTGGTTATAAGCAGTTTCAGAATGACAGCCCTACCATAAATATCAGCATTGTGAAGCTCATGACATACAGTTTTTGTTGAGACTGAGTCACATATTTGTATATTTAGTTCTGTGGTAATTTCTCAGGACGTTGTTTTATGGTTTGAATATTGAATATCTTATTAAGTGTTCATCTATTCCTGTCAGTGAGTTTCAGTTGCGACCACTGTTCCTCTTTCCTGATGCAGTTTTTCCTTGTTTGGCGTATGCCGTCATGATTTTCGTTACTTCCCCTTGACACATTCAATAATTTTGATATGCCTGTGACTGAGGTACCAGCTATTTTACCTCTTTCAAAATGGGTTAGATCTCTTATGTTGCTTTAGAAACTCACATATTAAAATGTTGATTTTAAAACGTCTTTCATAGCAGAATCACATCGGTAATTAATATCGATATTAATACGTAACGCGTGTGTAGACTGCTTTTTAATTGCGATTTAGTTACTTTTTCTCCTGGTGTTTCCATTATTTTGTCTACCCAATGTAACTTGTTTTATGAGGGCGACACCTAGTGGTATGGAATGGAAGTGCGTCACCTGGTTTGAGGGGTATTTGCCCAATAATTTATCTGCATTTACCTCTGTCTGCAGCAAGTGTATCCGTTGCTTGATATAACTCATGAAAACCACAAATGAGATCAGTGTGTGAATTTTAATATAACTGAACTATGTGTGACTCCTAAGATCTTTCTAAATTTGCTGAATCCTGAAATGAATCTCCTCCTTTATCTAAATTTATACCTGCAAATTTCAAGCCCATCGTCAAAAATACTGGTTTTAAAATGGCTTTTAGTTACTCTGCCCCTCCACTACATCTGTTAGAAGTACTGAAATCGTATTCCCTCTACTGCAGTGGTTCCCTACCTCGGTTCCAACCATAATTGCAGCCTCTCTATTGTAACCAGCTGTTAATTGTTCTTAATTAGACACTTTTAATTTCTAATAAAGCATGATTTACTCTCTTAAGACCATATGCCAGAAATAGCTATGCATGCCATGACCAATAAACGTCCCATGTTCACATCCCAGGACATTTAATCAGTCAGATCAACTATTGCTCTCATTTTCTGTAATACGTTGTGTGACACATGGTTCCTTTAAAAATAGGTTATGTATTTTAATCGATTCAATTGTAGACAGGTGAAATCAGTGTGGGGCCTAATTTTTGAAAGTGGACAGCTGGTCACTGAAACCATTTGTGGAAAATGACAGAGCAATTGGCAATAAGCCAAACCTGCATTTTGTTAAAATAAGTTTAAAGAAAAATATTATGGTAGAACTTATGCAGATGTTTTCAACAACTTTAATTGATCAAGAGACTGGCAGTAACAAAAACCAGCACACACAGTGGGCCCCCAAGACCGAGGTTGGGAACCACTGCTCTACTGTATAATTTAATTCTTTTTTATTCTGTAAACCCATTGTATTTACATTTTTAGGCATTTAGCAGACGCTCTTATCAAGAGCGACTTACACAGTTTACATTTCTTTACATACAATCCATTTATACAGCTGGATATTTTACTGAAGCAGTTCAGGTTAAGTACCTTGCTTAAGGGTACAACAGCAGTGCCCCACCTGGGAATGGAACCAGCAACCTCTGAGTTACAAGCCCAGTTCCCCTGTCCAATCTTATCCGAGGGGCCAGTGTCCAAGGCTTTTGTTGTTATCCGAAACAACTGATTAAATCAGGTGTTTCAGGTGTTTTAGGGTGCAAAGCCTGCTTTTCTCGGATAAGATTGTTGTAGCCATTACACCACACTGCACTAAACAACTGATTAAATCAAAACCAGTTGTACAAATCAGTAATTAAAAATAAATACAAATATCAAGGACACATCTTATATATGAGATTTTTATTTCATTTTTTATTTGTAAAAACAGAATGAGCACCTTGACTTAAGAAAGATGAATAACAGCATTAAGTCTAAATTATTAAGAGCATAAATTCTGAGTAAAACTCGCACACTGAGTCAAAAAATAGGACAAAAATATTTGAACAATAGTACAAACAGACACTCTTATCCAGAGCGACTTACAAGATGTGCATTAATACATGGTACGAATGAACATTGTTTACACAAGAGATCAGTGCAGTAATAGAGACAGACATCACCATACCTGTAACATTGGGAAGGAAAAGGTTAATATATATATATTAGAAAAAAATAGTATTTTAATATTGATTTGCTATTTTATTTTCCACAGTGATTTTAGTATTACTTTTAAAAATGTGTTGCCAGTGCCCAGGTCTGACAGGACTACTCCAGGAGAGTAGTCCTGTCAGATTAATCTTACAATGTTTAAATGCACTTTTTGCTCTGGATAAGCTCTAAATGCCGTAAATGTAAAATGTAAACGCATAAGGCTAAGAACTTGCTTAATGTGCAGAATGAGATTTGGTGCAGTTGAGTAATTAAATGCATCATATTTCATATACACCCAGCTTGATGAACCCAGATAATTTAATTGCCATAAAGAGTGGAGTTTGTTGGACTCGCCATGCCACACCCTTGTGAGGTGACCTCATTTCTAATCTATGAAGAATGCAGCAGTTTTCTGCTGGGTGCAGTCCTTTATGCAATACCCGATCTTTACCACTGGGTGGCAGCACTATCGTTTTCAGAAATAGGGACTCCAGAGTGAAGCAAGTTGTGTGGAGGCGGCACCCGAAAATCCCGCGTTTCAGGAGTGGAACTGTACCAGTCCTAGCAATTTATAACTGCAAGTGGTTCCAGTCCAGGTCAGTACTCAATTTACAGCTGTTAATCAAGCCTAATTAAGTGAGAACTTGTCTAGCAACAAAGAGGAGCAAACAAGTTGTTCCCCTAGGACCAATGTTCAGAAGCACTGCTGTGGAACGGAGTGGGAATCTTGCCAAACGTGCATGTTGGGTATATATGCGTGTGCTTTGTCTTCTATAGTGTGTGTGTGTGTGTGTGTGTGTGTGTGTGTGTGTGTGTGCATCCTGCAGTGTGAATTTCATGTGCATGGGGTTGGTGTATGAGAACGCATGCATAGTGTGCAGTCATATGAGTGTTTAGCCTACCTTAACATGAGGTGTTGAGTTTTTGTGCATGTGAGTGTGTGTGTGTGTGTGGTTGTGTGAGTGTTTTCCTTTTTTTATTATTTTGAAACTAAAGAAATTAAATAAAAGGTAATCTTGCTTTAAAATTTGAAGAAATTTGTCATTTTTAACTTTGTACCATTTAGAGGTCAGGTTAGCTTCTATTCACTTAGATATTAATTGTAAAAGGCATTTTGACCAGAGGTGCCCACATTTTTGCACCCCACTGTATATGTGTGTGTGTGTGTGTGTGTGTGTGTGTGTGTGTGTGTGTGTGTGTGTGTGTGTGTGTATGTATGTGTGTGTGTGTATGTACTCATCAGAGTTCCGACGTGTCATGGAAAAACCTTGAAAATCATTGAAAATTATTCTGTCATGGAAATGCCTGATTCCATGTAATGTTATATATATTTTCTTTTCCGATAACGTTACCGCAAAATGTCGGTTCCCCTGCCACCATTGTTTCCAACTGCCACGGGTGTAGTCACACACACACACACACACACACAATGAGATGTGTATTTGCACTGGCAACAAAACGTTATAAGTTAGTAAAGTCCATTTTTGCATCAGTCACAAATAAGATGTATTTGAAAACCTTACATTTGTCATTGAAATGTCATGGAAAATGGACATTTTATTTGAGTGGGAACCCTGACGTGTGTGAGTGTGTGTATATGTGTGTGTGTGTGTGTGTGTGTGTGTGTGTGTGTGTGTGTGTGTAAGAGAGCAGAGATCCAGGGAAAGGCTCTGACTCCCTGCATGTCTGTGCTTGTTTTCCCTCCGTCTCTTTTTCCTACACTCTCATTTTTTTCAGAAATGTTTAATAGGGCCCGCTAATATCACAACAGCAACAATTAATTCAATGCCTCTCCTGCTCAGCCACTCCCTTTCTCTACCCTTCCCCACCCAAACACTCCCTTTCCAGCCTGTTACCTCTCCCACGCAATTCTCTTTCTCCTTTTCTCTGTCTCTCTCTCTCTTTCTCTGCCCTCCATAGAAATCCTAACGGTATTTTTGGACCGCATTCTCTCCACTGCCCTCTCTTGTCTCGACATGTCCCGAGTCGGAGCGAACTGAAAGCGGTAAACGAATGAAAACGAGACAGTTGTGCGCACTATGGCCGAGTGTCCGCCAGGGGGCTACCCCCCCCCCCACCCCCGTAGCAACGCCCAACGTATTTTCGTTTTCTCCCATGAATGTCATGTTTATGTACAAAAACAAATCTGATCAAACAGGATCATTTAATATACTAAATACTAAATATAGCAAAAATAAAACGAACTGGTTCTAAGTGAATCAAGTATTTATAGATTGGGCTAGGACTAGGCTTCTTTAACCCCTATTTAAACTGAACAAAAGTTCATACTAGCATATTTTACCCCAAAAACTTTATTATTATGTGAGTTTAATAACAGCTATTATGTTTCATGTCAATTTGACCCAATCCGCTAAAACCAGTCAAATGTTAAAAAAAAAAAAAAAATTTATTGTCAATGTGTATTGTTTTACTCTGTTACATTCACAAAAATGACAAGAACAGTTTTAATCAATGTGCAACACATTACAGTTCCATAGACTTACCACCTATAGTACAGCGTCACACTTCACATGATAGATATGTGTTTGTGTGCGTGTGTGTGTGTGTGTGTGTGTACATGTTTGTATGTATGTATGTGTGTGTTTGTTTGTGTGTGTGTGCGTGTGTGTGTGTATGTGTTTGTCTGTCTGTGTGTGTGTTTGTCTGTTTGTGTGTGTGTGTGTGTGTACATGTTTGTATGTGCGTGTGTGTGTGTACATGTTTGTGTGTGTGTGTGTGTGTTTGTTTGTTTGTTTGTGTGTTGTGTTGCAAGTTGAGCAGTCTTCATCATTGGCCCGCCAAATCATCCCTCCTTCAAAGTCACTGAGGTCTCGTCTTCCAGCCATAATTATAGGCACCCAGGCCGGCCCAGCATTTTCTGCACACGACCCTGAGCATGCTGGGATGTCAATCGCTTGATTAACTCAGTAACATCACCTGTGTGGAAGCATCTGCTTACATTTACATTTTAGGCATTTAGCAGACGCTCTTATCCAGAGCGACTTACACAGTTTACATTTCTTTACATACAATCCATACAGCTGGATTGCGTCTGCTAAATGGTATGTTCAGTTCTGGGTAATTTCCCCCGAGAACCATGTACCATCGCTTATGACCAAATTGAATGTTTGAATGTGTTGTTTTGTGTCCCCTGTCCTTGTGAAAAATTGCCATTTTGTGTACATTAATGTATTTTCCTTTTTAAAATTTTTTAATTTAAAATTTAAAAAGAAAATGCTTTTAGACTGTGAATGAAATGATGAAAACCAATAAAAGACAAAACTGTAACAGACTCTAATTGGAGGACACCCTTTAACCTCTCTGGTTAGTCCTCGTTGTCTTTCTGATGAAGATATTTTAACTGAAGCAAGTCAGGTTAAGTACCTTGCCCAAGGGTACAACGGCAGTGCTCCACCTGGGAATTGAACCTGCAACCTCTGAGTTACAAGCCCAGCTCCCTAACCATTACACTACACTGCCAGCCCAATGCTTCCACTCCAGAGCGACTTACAAGATGTGCATGAATACATGGTATGATTAATCATTGATCATTGATAAACAAACCATCGCCATCATCAGCCCCTGATAACGAATGCTCTTTGCTTTCTCCTCCTCCCTGTCGTCGTATAATACGTCACGGAAGCAGGAGACCACTGGGGACACACGGACCACAACCGTCAAAACGTTTTTCGCCCAACTATTAACAAACTAATGACAGGGATAGTCGTGTTTTTCGTTTCGCCAAAGACCCCAAATTGAGGAAATTCTGGTAGAAGCAATGCGTGTCAATGCAGTTATATTATCAGAAACATTTGTAACAAATTTATTGTATGAATTATAATTAATACTCAACAACTTCTAGCTAATGTGTTACCGTGCACCAAGTAGCTAGTGCTATAGCTAAATTAACGTCCATTCGCTGCTGACATCAGTAGTTGCGAAGTTAATTGAGTGAGACGATAAGGTGAAAATGTTAACACACTTTAGCGGAATTTAAATGAAATGAAATGAACCGCACTAACATGGCCGACATCGTACGCCAGTTCAGCGCGCTTTATTCGTTTAGTGCTCACAATTAAAAAGCGATAAGACGTCATATAAACTAACTAGAGGCGGCATTGTGTTTGGATTGTGCGTCTCCATCTGAACTTTCACGGTGTATTTTCTACAAAATGTCAATAATCCGGGCCTTTCCCTGATGACATCACCTCCACCAGCCATGACAGATTTCACCCTCTATTATACAACTCCCGTGCGTTTCTGCGTCATCTCACGTCAACACAAAATATTACCACGAAAACGTGTGTATTGGCCGTTGGCAGATTGTACGCTGGGACACACGATATGATCTTTACTCATTCCACAGCCTCGCGATCCTCTGCCCTCGTTTATGAAACGGATAAAAGCCCTTTGATGAGGTGACTAACGTTAACCTTCAGCCACCGAAATTAATGCGGCAACGATTTGCGTCTACGATGCAGCAGCCAGTCAGCAATGTTCCTCAATCATTAAATTCCACGTCTGCAGAAGGGAAACTGGTCAACTGAAATGCATAGTACACAGCATGTTAGCCCGGGTGGCATGGACGGAGGGGGCGGTGAGGGACAGAGAGAGGGAGACTGAGAAAGAAGTAGAGAGAGAGAGAGAGAGAGGAAGAGGCCATGACAGCATAGTAGATCAGATCGGATTACTGCCACGGCCACACAGAGTGATGGCGTTATCGCAGTGAGTAGTCCAAAATGAGTTAATTTGCATACAGGGGGCTGGGAGCGGGCCCCTCAGATGAACGGATTTTCAGCGCTGGGTGTGACGTCACCACGATCGCTGCACGCGCTGCGGGTTCTGACCCGATATGCGCGAACAGACGTGAGCGTGCGCGCTTAACGGCGAGAGACTGCAGGAGGAAAACGCTGCGTCGCTCCAGAATACCCCATAAATGCTTGGTTGGTTGGTTCAGGTCTGGTGGCTGGAGAGGGCAGTAGCATGCGGATAACGTCAGCACCATGCTCCTCAAACCACTGGGTGACTGCTCGTGCTCCGTGGATGTGGGAGACATTGTCATCTTTATCTGGTCTGTTAAGCCTCATGAGCCTCAAGGACTATTTGTTTTGTTTTTCTCTGTAACCCACAATTTTCCAGGAGTTCATCTCGACCGCCTTTTAAGGGGTCAGGGAATAATTTTCCAGTCTCCCACACTGGTTCCAATGGTTTTCTGGTTTTTTGATTCCCTCTGGAAAATACCAATTGTGAAGCGCTGTGTGACAACCTGTTTGTAAATGGCGCTATACAAAAATAAAGATTGATTGATTGATTGATTGATCTTTGACTAAATCAGTGCGTTCTGGAATCTAGCCAGATAAAAAATATCTCATGGGGTGAGATAACGTGACACTCTGTAAACATTAACAGTATCAGAGTATCAATTATAATTGTTTGTTTTCTTTTTTAACATAAAATGAAACAGTAAGTCGCAAAAAAAAGATCTGAAATTGACACACAGTCTCTATCATCTACACACAAAGGGTCAGGAATATGCAGTCATGCCTACGGGTCAGGTTTACTGTGACATCATCTGTCAGGTTCTGTCAGGTTTACTGTGACATCATCTGTCAGGTTTACTGTGACATCATCTGTTAGGTTTACTGTGGCATCATCTGTTCCTAGGCAATCCAGACATTTATTTTGCCTTGGTGATGAAGAGTGTTCCCATCTCTTGTTTCCCTAGGCCACACTCTGCATGGCCCTGCAGTAAAAGGCCTCTGGTGGCGTAACGGTGGCATTGCAGGCTGCCTATTGCAGCCGCCGGTCAAAACCCGACTGCGCCAGACTGGCCCTGGCCGAGAGCCCTGATCGGAGGCAGCGATTGGCTGTCCTTCCCAGGGGGAGGAGGGAGGGTGAGCCGAGAAACGCGAAGGGCGTCGCTAGAAAGTAGGTGGGCGAGTTCCGGCTTGGAGGAGGTGGATCACCGCTGGCTTCAGGGGAATTAGCTTGACCCGGAGGACGGGCGGCGAGTTCGTGGGGGAGGGAGAATCGAAAGAAAGAGAGGGTATAATTGGATACTAAATTGGGAGAAAAACGGGAAAAATATCAAAAATAAATATCACCTTTTTTTCTTTTCTTAAAGGGAACAGAATGACGGGGAAATGACGTTTCACACCTGTTTCAACGCTCCAACCTGCTCTCCTCATCTTGTGTAACCTCTGTCATCAGCTGCCCCCTGCTGTGTGTGTTTACAGCCTCCCCACCTTACAAACAATGCCCCTTGTCTTTCTAATTACCCCAAACACACCCACTCCCCAAAGCACACCTCCCCCCGCCCCTGAATACAGACACACCCTGAAAGTGACACATTTGAGCAAACAAAAGAAGACCCCCAATCCCCAATCCAGTGTCCATATGATAAAAATAAAAAAAAGTACTAATCTTTTCCTTCCCGGTGTTACAGGTATGGTACGCAGCGGCCTACAAAGATGTCTATCGCTGTATTACTGCACTGATCTCTTGCACAACTGATTGTTCCTACCATGTATTTATGCACATCTAAGCATTTTGAGCGCCTGCCAAATGCTTAAAATGTAAATGTAAAAATGTAGGAAAAGTACAAACTGCCTTTTTTTTCCCCAACTCACTTTGAAAACGTTTTGTGATTTTTTTCCCGGTATCCACCTTTGAATTTAAAATGATTATTTTTGGATGTCCTTCTCAGTTTTCACATTGGTTTAATTGTCTCGATTGTAGTTCTGTGTGGCTCAGTAGGTAGAGCACGGCGCTGGCAACTCTTAGGTTGTGGGTTTGATTCCCACTGGGACCACATATACTGAAAAATGTATGCGTTCACTACTGTAAGTCGCTTTGGATAAAAGCGTCTGCTAAATGGTATGTTCAGTTCTGGGTAATTTCCCCTGAGAACCCAGATGTACCATCGCTTATGACCAAATTGAATGTTTGAATGTGTTGTTTTGTGTCCTCTGTCCTTGTGAAAAATGGATCGCTGGCCATTTTGTGTACATTAATGTTGTTGTTTTTTAAAGAAAATGCTTTTAGACTGTGAATGAAATGATGAAAACCAATAAAAGACAAAACTGTAACAGACTCTAATTGGAGGACACCCTTTAACCTCTCTGGTGAGTCCTCGTTGTCTTTCTGATGAAGAGGATCACATCACTGCCCCACTGGAGGGGCTATGTGATGCTACAGGGAGGGAAAGTATCCACCCAACACCTTCCACACCTGCAATGCCACAGCTAACTCCCAAGTGATAAGGGCAACTTGGTTAACCAAAAGGGACAACAACAAAGTACCTACCTAGGCTGAATAATTTAAACAAACCTGGTATGACTGTGTTTATAAATATTTGAATGAATGTGTATGTTTTCATGCAGTGTGTGTGTGTATGTGTGTGTGTGAGAGAGAGGGAGAGAGAGAGAGTTTGTGTGTATGGAGGTGTGTGTCTTTCAGTAATATACAGTATGTTGAAGCAATGCAAAAGGCCTATAGGCTATGTGTGCATGTTCCTCTGCACGTGACACATCTGACATGGTCCCGTTTTCAGGTGAACACGCAGCTCCCCAGGCAAGATTAACGTTTTGGCGCAGGGTAGGGACCACAAAACACGTTACCTGGTTCCGCCTTTTTCTCGAATAAATTTCATTTATTCAACTACTAAAACTATTACGTTTCAATTCAACTTCTCGCTTCCATAACCTCCACGTTGTAGCCTATTTCTCTCTCTCTCTCCACCTCCCTCGGTCTCATTTCCCACCTCGAAGCGGAATGGTGAAGCGAAAATAAAAACCGGTCGGACAGGTAGAACTTAGACTCGCCTTGGTTGGGTTTGTTGTCACCGTTATTTCTCGACGCATGCGCGGTCTTACCTGTTTCCTGCTCAAACACTGTTACCTGCTCAAGGGACAACCTTCTTGAAGTCGCCGTTTTGTGCGCGGCTTGTTTGTGTGTGTTTTAGTGAGCGTTTGACAGCGTGTTTGTGTGGTTGCGTGCGTACAACACTGGCGATTTTGCATCTTGGCGGTTTCTACCTTAGCTCACCTGTCCGGACACACCGGATCTCATTTTTCACCTGAGACACTCCCGTTTTTCAAAGCGGAAAGGAGTCTGAAGAGAGGGGGGACGCACTCGATAAGAGGGAAAAGGAGAAAGAAAGAAGCGGACCAAATGCGCAGCGGTTTTTAGGTTCTTTAAATTAAGAGAGGTTCGTGAACGAAAGGAACGGCATTTCTTTTAGAATTATTGCACAAGATAAAGCGAAGAGTTCGTCGTGTAATTTGAAGATAATTATTCCGAAAAACCAAGCAAATAATGGTATAACCTCTCATCTCTGTGAGCTTTGTGAAACTTGAGTAGACATAGTTCAGAAATCTTCCCCCAAACTTTGTGAACTGGGGGAAAAAAGGTCGGAGTGAGGTCGAGCTAAAGAGGCAATTATAACGGTGTGGAGGGGGGGTGCAAAAACGGCTAAACCATGCCACGAGCATTCCTTGTGAAAAAGACGAATATCTCACCTGGCAGGCGGAACTGGAACCAGGTCCCGGACCGTGAACGTGGGGAAATCTATATACCAGGTGAGGTGCTAACGTTTTAACTCTTTGTGTTAGAACTAAACGGCAGCAGAAGCCTACCTTTTAAATTAATGTACTGTTACATTCCTCAAAACAAAACACCACCAATGGTGGTCGCTCTCAAAATTGGAATACCACTCTCTATCTGTGGTATTAAAAAAAAAATAGATATTAACTAAAAATGTTTTTTAGAAAATAATGATTAAACATTTTCTGGGGGGCTGAGATGAAAGACAGGGGCTAAACTCGCCACATAACCAACCCTACGTGCAATTGACCGGAGTTAAACATAGCGGTAGACTAAAGCGTTCGGTGGTTATTCGTGCTAGAAATCGCCTCACGTGTAGTTATGTAACCAGTTATGATATTAGCTAGTTATCAGTTGGTACTTTATTAGCTACATAGGCCTAAATTGATTGGATATCTGTGTATTGGTTGGAAATGTTTTTTTAAAGTGTTATCTGTAGTGGTAAAGATTTAGTTTTAAATTACTACCTAGCGACGGTCTTGACTTTTGAGATGTAGTTAAGTATTTGTGTGACAATATATGAGACTGACTCTGTGTGTGTGTGTGTGTGTGTGTGTGTGTGTGTGCCTGTGTGCCTGACAGTATGAGAGAGAGCCTCTTGACTGTCCCTTATGTCGACCTTCAGACCCTCTGTTCTTCCGTATTATAGTATGATATCAACACGGCCTAGCCTTTCTCGGGGCAAACTACTCTCCAGGTAGGCTAGTAGATGAAAAACTCTGTGACAAGACCTTTTTCCCAGACTTCTTTCTGAGTGAATGTCTACGAGTTAGGTTTCGGGCCTCCATTCATGACAAGCACTCTATGAATTTGCTTTTGCAAATTAGGCGCCCGAAGGAGAAGGTCAATGGCCGACTAAGGGAGAGACTTGTAGCTTTGGTCTCGTATGGTCTCATTAAACGCGTTTGGCCATGTATGGATGTAGTGATTTTTAAGTAGAAACTAAAATATATATTTTTTAAATCAATTGTCAGTTTGAAAGTAATCGCCACTATGAGTCAACACATGTTTTGGAACACAGGCAACTAGCGCGTGCAGCTCCTTCCTATGGAATTTTGAACGTGGCCCGAGTAACGTTCTTCCAACGGCAGATCATAAAAAGCTAACGGCGGGTCTGTGGACGCCCACCCCTCAGGCGACAAATTGAAACTAGACTTCAATTTGTTCACGACGCTTTACCTGTACATTTACCTCCCCGTTTACAGTAGGCGGTTGAGTCATTCACGACTTTTCACGTGTTTACGTTTTGATATGTATTACTTGTCCCGTGTAATGACGGCTGGATGTTGTGCCGTTATTCTTTTAATGCGTTTTATGAATCCTTTCCTTCCGCGTGGCTTTTAAAATCATTCTCAATACACCTCCTTTTTTAAAAAATACTTATATAATTCTAATGTCTTGGCTCATTACAATTCAACCCCCAGACAACACTGAGAATACAAGTTGAGATGACCATTTAGCTTAGCATTTACTGCTAATAGTGGGGCAGTTATATCAGAAGTTATATCTACCTCTGTAGAATGGCCTGTATATTTATTTGGATCACTTGGTGTAAGTTGATTTAATTGATCTAATGTATCAATTCAATCGTTTCATATAAATGTTATTTTTGAAAGGCTATTAGCTTGTTGTGTTTTGTAAGCACAAGGGTGAACCAACCGCCCATTAAAGACACAGCATAGCCTATTGCCACGCGAGATTGACTCGGATTTGAATAATAAAATCGCTCATTGGCACGAGGGGAGTTTCCAGACACTTTGGACCCACTGAGCTGTTTGATCCACTTACCCGTTAGGGCACACTGTATTCCAGTTAAAGTGACGTTTAAGTGAAGCCAGATACTTAAATTGTTGCCCTTTATACCAATTTTCTCATTTGTTTTTAAGTAGGCTGACATTACTGCCCGTCTAATCGCCTCTCCCCACCCCACCCCAGCTGCGCGTGCGTGTGGTTGGCTGAGCGACCGGTTCATGTTTACTGTGGAGCGGGGAATAACGGATTTACGCGCTGCCATATCTTTAGCAAACAATTCGCGGGCTAACACAATTCGCTTGCCCGTACCATGCCTTTCATTCTTATACCTTTTTCCCCCCCAGTGGCCTATATTATTTCTCACCCACCGGTCCATCCCCTCTCTCGTGTATACCTGCCCACCCTCCCTGTAACGCCATTGTTTGTCTTTCTTTCATTGTTCTATCGCACCTACTTCTACCGGCCTGTCGGCTTTCAACGTGACAACGGCTCACACCGTGTTGTGTTCGGGGACTGAAACCTTTCCAGGAACAAGTTCGTTTTATCGCATGCATTTCCCTCGCAGCACCATCAGCTCCGTGCCATGCCCACACACCCAAACACACAAACACACACACACACACACTCTCTCTCTCTCACACACACACCCAAAAACACACACACCCACTTGGATGTCATTGTTCTACTGTTAGGGATGGGCGCGTGGGTTATGGGAAGGCCAAGCAAACTAAACAAGATTACATCGGAAAAAAGGCAACAGGTGGTTTGCCTGTTTGCCTGAAAATGAACATTTTCATTCATGTAATTTAATCACCCTACTTACTCGTTGTTTCATGGATTCGTTTTATAGCCAGACTTCGACTTTAGAACATTAGATTATATTGTCTGTATCAATATGCTGTAGGCCACCTGTACGACACCGTCCTTGTCTTGTCGGTATTGAATCACATCTTCCTCCGCCGGTCTCCACAGGATTAATTAATTCCTTTACACGCGACGTTAATTTGAAACGGCCCGTGACCCCCGGCTCGCGCGAGCTCGCTCACTGTAGCGCCTTTTTTTTTTTTTTTTACTGTGAACCGTTAAGTGGCCTCGGGGGGGGGGAGCTCATCAGCATTCTGAGAGGGGCCCCCGCCCGCCCGCGCGCAAGAGCAGACATGTCCATCGGATCGCGCGGTACTGCCTGTTGAGCGAGTAACAGGCTCGCCTTGCGGGACGATTTATATTAATCACCAAGAAGTTATTTGAATAACGTTTCGTGCTGCTGTACCTCACAATGGCGCAGTGTGTACTGTGTGCAGGTAATGTTGTTGGGATTGCTTTGCCATGGCTGGTCTGAATAGTTGAACAGGAACCTGATCATTGCATGCAGAGGCGTTGTTTGTGAACAGGCAAGGCAGGCAACTGCCTGGGGCACCCAGGCCGTTAGGGGGCCCCCGAGGGCTGACAAACTTTACCCCACAGCAATGTCCTTTGAATTGTTATTTGTATGTTTATTTTTTAATTTTTTTGCCTAGGGCCCCACCAGACTCTAGCAACGCCCCTGATTGCATGCATGCATGCACACATGCACACACCCCACCTTACCACACACACACCCCACATTACCACACACACATATGCACACACCTCAAAATGACAACACATGCACAGACCCCACATTACCACACACACCCCACACACACACACACATACATGCAGACAGACAGACCATTTACTGAAGGAATTCTCAGAACTCTTAGAATGATTGTATTCCGGGGGTAATTGGACTCACCGTAATGTAAGATGCTTAACAAAAGTTTGTCCAAATGTATGATACTTTTTTTTTTCTATCACGCCATTGCATTAAATTCCACTCATATTGCCCCGTCAGGCTTCACCTTACCACACACACACCCCACATTACCACAAACACACACACACACCCCACGTTACCACAAACACACACACACACCCCACATTACCACAAACACACACACACACCCCACATTACCACGCCCCGCCAGGCTTCACAATTTGTACGTTTGAGGTGTATGACCAATCAGTGCCCCCGTATTTAACCAGAGTCTGGTGTCCATTAAAATGACAGCTGCGAGTAGCGAACGTAACAAAAATCAGACTACATAATCATTTATTTTATTTATTCAAAAAAAGAAATTCACATTTGCAGCTCACAGAGATGACCGTACGCAGATTACAAAGCACTCCCAAAGTAAGACGATAGACTATCACAGGCGCTTCTACATGACAAATAATATAATATAATATATGCCATTTAGCAGACGCTTTTATCCAAAGCGCCTTACAGTAGTGAATGCATACATTTTTCAGTATATTTTGTCCCAGTGGGAATTAAACCCACAACCTAGCAGTGTAGTGTAATGGTTAGGGAGCTGGGCTTGTAACTCAGAGGTTGCAGGTTCAATTCCCAGGTGGGGGCACTGCTGTTGTACCCTTGAGCTAAGGTACTTAACCTGAATTGCTTCAGTAAAATATCCAGCTGTATAAATGGATTGTATGTAAAGAAATGTAAAACTGTGTAAGTTGCTCTGGATA
>JAINUG010000409.1:247500-252500 GCA_029706075.1 Aldrovandia affinis | reverse complement strand
CGTGTTCTGGTGTATTTATCTAAGGAATGTTTGGATGTGTGTGAGTGAGTGAGAGAAGGAGTGTATGTTTGCATATGTTTGTTTTCCATTTGGAAGATTGCAAGACTATTGTGCATGTGTGTGTGTGTGCCATTTTGTGCATTTATTTACATTTTACATTTTAAGTATTTAGCAGATGCTCTTATCCAGAGCGACTTACAAGATGTGCATTAATACATGGTAGGAACAATCATAGTTTACGCACAAGATCAGTGCAGTAATACAGTGATAGACATCATTGCAGGCAGCTGCGTACCATACCTGTAACACCGGGAAGGAAAAGGTTCATAATTTTTTTTACATTTTTTAAAAATTATTAAATGAGAAGGCAGGGATACGTACACAAGAAGTGTTGAGCAAGTCGGCAGTGGTGATGACAATTGACTAGATGTACAGAATTCAGTGGTAGTACAGAATTCGGTGGTAATTTATGACTTTATATGCAGTGTTTGTGTGTTTATGTGTGTGTGTGTGTGTGTGTGTGTGTGTGTGTGTGTGTCTGTGTGTATGTATCTGTGTGTCTGTGTCTGTGTGTGTGTCTGTGTGTCTGTGTGTGTGTGTGTGTGTGTATTAGTCTGTCTGTGTGTCTTGTGTATTAGTCTGTCTGTGTGTGTTGTGCAGATTTGCAGGGCAGTGTTGAGTCTTGTCAGTGGAATCTATTTCCTGGATTGTGCCGGGGGTGGGGGAGTTGTCGGGTTCGAGTGGCTCTTTGTGATGTGGGCCCAATGCCCAGAACAGGCCCCATCAGCACCTACACGAGCGTGCTCGCGCTCCTGATGACGGCGTTGCCGCAAGGTCGAAGGAACGAACATTATAAGTGCGTAATTATCCGGGATTCCGCCCTGCACAGCGGCGCAATAACGGCTAGTGGTGAGAGGCACGGACGCGCTGTGGTCCGCCACAGGGTGGCGCTGTTTGACCAAAGATTGTGACTGAACTGTTCCCGTTACCGCTGGAAATGGTGGCGTATCACCTGGGCTGCTCTCGCTGTCTGTATGTAAAGACAAAACCACGTGGCTGTTCTCCTCCCATCTAGCCGCCACCGCATTGACACCTGGGAGTAAGATTTAGCCCAATTTCATTTCTGTGGTTGAGTTTCACAGCTCTGTTTGGCTCCTGTCAGACCGGGCAGTGCTTGTGTTCCGGGCCTCATCGCCATGGGTTACGATCATTTCCCTGCTGACATAACCGCGCGAATGATTCCCAACTGTTCCGTCAGATGGTGTGATGAACGGGATTTATGTTCATCTGTCGCCTGGCGTCACTCGTGCTTTTTTAAACATGATTATTCTGGTGTGAAGGCCCTCTGGTCTGATTATTGAATGCATTGATTCCATCTACGTTGTGTTCATTCAGTTGCCAGACTCGGCTGATCGGAGTGACGGTGGCTGTCGCGTGCTTACATTTACAGTGACAGCTTTGCTCCTATGGACAGGTGAATCGGTCTCCTTTGATACAGCGAGAGCAACGCTTATTGCCCATGGCAGGCACTCAGAAGTGTATGTGTAGACTAACGTGTGGGTATAAGCACGTCTCTCGCTGTACACAAGAACCAAATCCAACAGTTGATGACTATTAAAGGGACGCGTGAAATGCCTTCACGGCACATACGAGTGTATATTTTGATATGGTTGCCATGACTGCCATTCACAGGGCTCGTGTTGAATACGTGACGGTGACCCGCCTGTAGCAGGGGACCCTGGTCCTGCAGTTCTGTGACAGGCCGCCAGAGGCACTGCTCCCGCCTAACACCAGACTCTTGATCACACCCCAGCTCGACCTCTCTCCCTGTTTTATAGGCGAGGTGTGCATCTGTTTACGATGGCATCTCTTGCTCTGGCTGTGATCATTCTTGCCATTTTAAATGCAACTTATTGTAAGTTGCTCCGGATAAGAGCGTCTGCTAAGTGGCTAAAATGTATATAGTAAAAATGTTCGGCCATGAGCGAGGTGCAGTACTGGTACGGTACAGATGGCACCTCCTGTCTGTGCCAGTCTGGTCTTTCTGGCTGGAGTACCACCATGTAGCTACCAGCTGTTAAGGATCACGGCCCCACGCACAAGCGCAAGCGCGCGCACACACACACACACTTCCACGAGCGCGCGCGCACACACGCTCCCCCTCCCCCCCCCTCACCCACCCATAGTTAATTTATAGTGTAAGTGACTTGTAAATGGTAGGGCATCGCGGGGTGTCTGTGTGTCAGCTCAGGTGAGTGACGTCAGCGCGGCGGTCGGTCAGACGTCGTGCAGGTGCACGCGGAACAGGCACGCCGCCGGAAGGAGGGGAAAGCGGGACGGGGGGTTACTCCGAGGAAAACACCGAGGAGAAGTCACGGAGAGACAGACCAACCTTGGCTGAATTGAACGATGTTCAGTAGAGCTATTTCAGCCGAATAGTGTTTTTGAATCCGTCGCGGAAAGATATGCCAGGGAAAGTGAGAGACGTTGAAGGGCCGCCTTGATATACCGTTACTCTCCTCTCTCGCGCTCGTCCCATCATCAACCCATCTCTCTCTCTCTCTCTCTCTCTCTCTCTCTCTCTCTCTCTCTCTCTCCCGGCTCAGCCTTGATCTAACGTGCGTGTGTGTCGACGCTGCTCCACACACACACACACACACACACACACACACACGCACAGCTCCACCTGCGATTCGTTGGATCGCGAACGTCTGGAAAGCATCGCGCGCCGCTAGAACAGGAAGAGCTACAATAAGAGAATTGCGAAGGGCAGAGGGGGTTAGCGGGCAAACCAAAAAAAGGAGAGCGGTGCGAGAGAACAAGCGCTCGGAGTCGGGACGAAGAACCAGGGGAGGAGGAGGAGGGTGGGGAGGAGGAGGCGGCGGTGGATATTATTTGGACTTGGATGATGCCCGTTTGTCACGGGTACTGCTGCCGGAGAAGTGGACCAGCGGCGGATGGGGTGACGCACAGTGCGTGGAGGTCCCTACGCCGGGCCCCCGTGCGCGTCCCGGGCCGGTCTGCGGCGCTAGCGAGCGCGACACGGAGAGGAGGGGGGCAGACAGAATGCAGGGAGTGACGGTGACCGGAGAGGCGCCCACTTTGAGTGGAGGCGGGAGGGAGGAGGTAAGACGTGTTGGTGTTTGTTTTGTAAATGTGTGTGTGTGTGTGTGTGTTTTTGAGCGGATGTAAACGTACACCGGCGGTTCTCTGTGTAACCTACGCGTGCGGTTTGTGTTGTGTTTTTAATATACAGGAATACAGTACTCACCCTACCCCGTGGTTAGCTATAGCATCAACACGCCTGGTGTTTATTTATGTAAGTGGGGGCGAACGTAGCCTACTCATGTCTTACGGACCATCCGCGCCGGCTGTGAGGCGAGATTACCTCCCCAGGACTATTGTCACTAAAAAATCTGCCCGCAAGGAAATTGTAGAGGGGGAATTACATGACATGGAGATATTACAAAACGCACGCAGCACTGCTTCTAATCAATAATTCACACGTGCTATTACGTTTTTCATAACGAGTGCAACTGTTATGTATAAGCCACTTACAGTGTATATCGTGTCTGTGTAGTAGGCTATACAGGCTTGGCAAAAAAATATCCAGGTGTTACGCAAATGACAATATCATTGCGTACGTGCGTGCAGGCATACAGACCCGCTGTGTGCAGGTGAGCGACAAAACCAGTGCTTCTGTTTACTGTTCGTCTCCATCGAGACCGAATTTGAGTAGACCAGGGTCACGGGAAGGAGAAAGGAGGAGAGGGTGGGGGGGGTGTTATCGACTCAACTAGAAACGTGAAAACAACCTGGCCTACCCACAAAGACGAAACGAGTTTATATAGGGAGGGAGTTTATTGAATTAAAAGAGACAAGAGAGCCCCTAATTAACGTCACGTGTCGGTAAAAGGGCAGTGGCGCTGAGCGCGAGGTGTATCCCCCCACCCCCAAATCGCTCAATTAACCCATAACCGCCGCTGTCACCTTCGATACATCCGTGATCCATCACGAGCTCACCACTCAAATCAAATCAAATAGAACATGTTTTGATTTTTTTTTTTTTTTTTGAAAGTGAAAAACGGTGTAGCAGTTTAGACGTCCAGGGCGCCGTGTATAGAGCTAGGTCCTGTGGGTTTTTCTCGCATGTCTCTGGCCCGTCTCTCTCTCTCTCTCTCTCTCTCGTGCGGGTCCGTGCTCTGCCGTAGACCGCGGACAGGCCTCGCGTCGCAGCTGTAACGGAGTGCTAGCGCGAGGCGCATGCTTTACGATCCGCTGGCCGCTGCCTCCCGTCTTTAACCTTCATTCTCCTGCGGCACGCACGGGACCTCTTGTCAGTCTGAACCCAGAACAGCAGAGAAGGGGGGGGGGGAAATATCGGGACATCGATACGTCAACACGCACGTTAATCATACTATTGATAAGAGGACGCTTACAGATGATCAATGCCTTCATTGTAATTACATTAAAGCCCGAGGCCCGTCTGTATAACCCGCTGTCATTTGATTTATGATCAAAGAAGTAATGATGTGCACACAAAAAAATTCCCTCGCAGCCACAGGTTCCACGTGCCGGCGCACTGCTTCTCCTCGTGCTCCTATAGGTCAGCCCCCTCACGTGGTAAGGAGCGTGGTAACATTTTAGGGCGTAAGAGCGAACTTTACTTTATATTTACGTCTGCTTAAAATGTAAATGTAAAACCTGTAAATAAATGTTCCCTACCAAAGGCGCACTCTTTACATTTACGTCTGCTTAAAATGTAAATGTAAAATGTAAATAAATGCACAAAAGGCACACACACACACATGCACAATAGTCTCGCAATCTTCCAAATGCAAAACAAACATATGCAAACATGCACTCGGCCAAGCTGAGACTATTTGGTTCCATTGTTATGAAGGGGAGACAACACGTAGGTTCACAGATCTGTATAACCAGGAGATGTGCTGAATATGCCAGGACTTTGCATCCAGTTTTGTGTGGACCAGTGTAGGTTC
>JAINUG010000409.1:227500-242500 GCA_029706075.1 Aldrovandia affinis | reverse complement strand
GTGTTCAGAGTACAGGTGTGTTCAGAGTGACTCATATGTACAGGTGTGTTTAGAGTGACTCATATGTACAGGTGTGTTTAGAGTGACTCATGTACAGGTGTGTTCAGAGTGGCTCATACGTACAGGTGTGTTTGGAGTGGCCCAGTGGAACATAGTGAAATGGAGCAGAATCGGGCGTGCCGTCCTGAGGAGACCCCAGGTGATGAGCTACACCTGTTCCTAGAACAAAGAAAGGTATTTTCTGTGCAACGGGGGCAGGAGCCCTGTGTGCATTTATGTGTAGAATCATATGATCCTGGAGGGGACGCGTTATGCTTCACACGTCCTGGGTTTCTTCTGCTAGTTTTTTAATCGTGTGTTATTCATTTCTACTGCTCTTTTGAGAATTTCATCAATTAAGACCTTGTGAGATGAAGATGAGAGAGAGAGAAAGAGAGAGGGAGAGAGAGAAAGAAAGAAGGAGAGAGAGAAAGAAAGAGACAGAGAAAGAAAGAAAGAGAGAAAGAGAGAGACAGGCTGTTGTTTTCTAACAGCACTTTATCCCTAGGGATGGCCTTTCTCCTCCCACTCAGGGTGTTCTCTCTCTCTTATCTCTCTCTCTCCATCCTCCATTTTTACTGTCCTCTGTGTGCAGTCCCCCAATCAGGGGCGCTGCTGTGTGGGCTCTGTGTTAAAATACGGCCCGCTTGTGGGGATGTAGGACACTCACCACCGTTGTCGTGGGGTGCAGTAGCTGTAACTAAGGAACTCAGACTCCCTGTGGGCTGAAAGGCTATTCTAGACCTGTAGGCATTTTAAAGTGAGGAATAGGCCCAGTCCAGGATAATACGCAAAGTAAATGGCTTCATACAGTTTCATATCAGCTTCATACTGCTTCGCACAGCTTCTGAAATACGGTTGCTTTCTGCTCTGAGCCATTCTAATTTTAGAGCCATCCACCAGTCCTCCTTTCAGTAGAAACACTCGTCCCTCTCTATCCTTCTCTTTCATTCTGTTCTGTCATTCCTGGCTGCTGAGTGAACCTCGCAGATCCTGTTACACTCTGATCAATAGAGAGAGAGAGGGAACGAGGCAAACAAAGAGAGAGAGAGACAGGGAGAGAGAGGGAGAGAGAGATACGCTGTGAGGGAGATGGAGAGAGGGGGAGAGAGAGAGGGAACAAGGCAGACGGAGAGAGGGAGAGAGAGAGGGGGAGAGAGAGAGAGACTGAGGGAGAGAGAGGTAGAGAGAGAGAGGGAACAAGGCAGATGGACAGAGGGAGAGAGAGACACTGTGAGGGAGAGAGAGAGGTGGGGAGAGAGAGAGGGAATAAGGCAGATGGAGAGAGTGAGAGAGACAGAAAGAGAGAGAGAGACACTGTGAGGGAGATGGAGAGAGAGAGAGAGAGAGAGATGAGGCAGGAGGCCTTAGTTTAATAGTAGAGGAGTGAAGGCTTTGTACTCTTTAAAGACAGACGCCTTTAACAGTTTGTATTTCATCGTGCCCCCCACAAGAAGACGTGGGCCAACCCTTGAAAAAAATGATCTATGGTCAATGGACCCAGCACCCCATTTTATGAATCTTTAAATAGACTTCACTGTTGGCATGCCAACACTGTGTTATGTTGGCATGTGTCAAAATACAGGAAACACCAACATAAAGTGACTTAATAGGGTGTTGGGCCACCATAAGAGAACCATCAGAACAACTTCAGTGCACCCTGGCATAGATTCTGCAAGTGTCTGGACCTCTGTTGCAGGGATGCAACACCATTCTTCCACAAGAAATTCCATCATTTGGTGTTTTGTTGATGGTGGTGGAAAACGCTGTCTCAGGCGCCGCTCCAGAATCTCCCATAAGTGTTCAGTTGGGTTGAGATCTGGTGACTGAGACAGCCATGGCATATGGTTACATGATACATGATAATGCACCCCACACCATAACAGAGCCACCAGAACCCTTCATTTACTCAAGTGCTTCATTTATTCAGGCAGTTATGTGTGTGTGCTTATTAATCAAACAGCCTTTCTGAACACCCTACGGCCCCTGTTTTGTTTTTGAGTCTGGGTTGTATGTTAATACGTGCTTGGAGAAATACTCTTTTCCTGCTCTGGTGGCGCAACCAGTAAAGGCCCCTGTTAGAAAGGCAGGTTGCCCACTGCAGCCTGGGTTCAATGCCTGGCTGTGCCAGCCTGGCTCTGACTAGGAGGTGATTGGCTGTCCACTCCCAGTATACAGTGCTGCTTGAAAGTATGTGAACCCCTTGAGCAGTTTAGAGTTTTCTGTTGTTTTACCATGATTTTCTTATTTTATCATCACCAGTTTTCTATATATGAAATGTCAGGTTTATGTTTATCAATTGCATGTACTTGTTTAGAGGGAATTGTGTGAGTAGCCAAAAAACGACATGAAACATGGAATTAGTGTATGTGCAAAAGTAAGTGAACCCCCTGCTGCATTGGTAAAATCAAGTAGGTAATAGATTCAGTTGAAACACATTTGGGTGCTTAATTAATCAATTAAGCAGACCAATCAAATGAGACATCCTTAGGAAAAGGGTTGGGCAACACAGATTAAAAAGAAAGAGGAAACCAACCAAACCACTGTAGTGCCAAGGTGTACCTACAAAGATCAACAATGCAGAGAGGAAAGGAGATATCCGAGGACATCAGGAATAAGGTACTGACAGACCATCAGTATGGGGAAAGCTATAAGACCATCTCCAAAAGATTCCACCTCCATCCATCCATTGTATGACAAATAATTTACAAATGGAGGGCATTCAACATGACCGCAACTCTGCCTAGAAGTGGACGCCCATCAAAACTATCACCAAGAAGCACCAGAAAAATAATAAATCAGGTAAAGGCCAACCCACACATCACCTCTAGAGAGTTGCAGACCTCTCTGGCAGCATCTGGGGTAAATGTACATGTGTCTACAATCAGACGAAAATTGAATAGACATGACATTCATGGGAGGGTTGCTAGAAAGAAGCCTCTGCTCTCAAGAAGAACAAAGCTGCCCGTTTCAACTTTGCCAGAGAACACTTGGACAAACCAGAGGCCTTCTGGAAGTCCATTCTCTGGACAGATGAGTCAAAGATAAAATTATTTGGTCACAATCAAAACCGCTATGTTTGGAGAAAAGCCAACACTGCATACCAAGAAAATAACCTCCTCCCAACAGTGAAGCATGGTGGTGGAAATGTGAAGGTCTGGGGCAGCTTTTCTGCCTCCGGACCTGGACAACTCCATATTATCCAGGGAAACATGAATTCTCATGCCTATCAACAAATTATTGATCAGAATCTCCTGCCATCAGTCAGGGAGTTGAAGCTGGGTCGAAAATGGGTTCTGCAACAAGACAATGACCCAAAGCATACCAGCAAAACTACCAAGGAATGGCTTATAAGAAAGAGGATTCGTACTCTGGATTGGCCTAGTCAAAGTCTGGACCTCAATCCTATAGAAATTTGCGGCTAGACCTGAAGCGGGCGGTACATGCCAGATGTCCCTCAACCTCTCTCAACTGGCTGAGTTCTGAGAGGAGTGGGCAAAAATCCAACAGCAGATGCGAGAGACTGGTCAGTGGTTACAGAAGACGTTTGGTTGAAGTAATGGCTGCAAAAGGAGGTGCCACAAGCTACTAACTAAAAGGGTTCACATACTTTTGCACATGTCAAATTTTCAGTTTTTGTGAGATAAACCACTTTTGTTGAATAAATAATGAAAATACATCTTTTTTTTTGTTTGTGTCCATTATTTGGAAAGTCTACTTTACAAATTGGTGTTTGGATATACATTTAATAAGGTTTTTTTAGTTTTTTTAACAAAAACAATGACCATGTCTGGAGGGTTCACAAACTTTCAAGCAGCACTGTAGGTGTAAGGTGTAAGTGTGGGGGGGTGTAGGGGTTTGTCCTGACTCTTCACCCAGACACTAAAGGAATAGGGAAATTTAATTTAATTTTGAGAACGTCTTGTCTCTTTTTATAATTGTCTCTTTCACCGTCTGTATCCCTTGTTTCTTTCCTCTCTCTCTCTTTCTTATCTGTCTTGAGAGACACACTTAAACCTCACAAGGCATGCAGGTTATCCTTCTCTGTGTCTCTCTCTCTCACACACACACACACACACACACACACACACACACTCACACACATACACACATGCCTGAGGGAGGCTGCAGCACACAGGATGCAGACTGAGTTCTTCTGAAGGAAGCTAAATAATTAATTTTATCAGAGTGCCACTGGAAGTACACATGCCCTTTCTATTTTAAATTAGTTTCTAATAGTTTCCCTGTTTTTCTCCCAATTTAGTAGTCAATTCAACCCTTTATTTATTTCGATTCGTCCTCCCCTCACGAGCCCGCCACCCTTTCTCCGAGTCAAGCTATTACCCCCGAGGCCGGCAGTGATCCACCTCCTCCGAGACGGAACTTCACCCACCTGCTCTTTAGGAATGTCCTACTGCTCCTCGGCGAGCTCATGCCGACTATCCCTCCCCCCACCCCCTGGGGCGGACAGCCAAAAGCCACCCTGGATTGGGGCTCCCAGCCAGAGTCAGACTGACACGGTCGGGTTTCAAACCGTGACTACAGTAAGCAGCTTGCATTCGCGGCGGAGTGCATTAGACCGCTACACTACGCGGGGCCCCCACACATGCCCTTTACATTTTACATTTTAGGCATTTAGCAGACGCTCTTATCCAGAGCGCGTACACAGTAGTTTACATTTCTTTTTACATACAATCCATTTATACAGCTGGATATTTTACTGAAGCAATACAGGTTAAGTACCTTGTTCAAGGGTACAACAGCAGTGCCCCACCTGGGAATTGAACCAGCAACCTCTGAGTTACAAGTCCCGTTCCCTAACCATTACACTACACTGCCGGCCCTTTCTATCTGGACACCTGCTTGGGTATTCGAGCACACAGAACAATCAAAACAGATGTATTTGTATGGCGCTTTTCATAAATGCATTGTCACAAAACACTTTAATAAAAGGGAACCCAGGCCTACACCCCCAAAAGCAAGCCTAAGGCGACAGTGGCTTGACAAACTTCCTTGATAGGGAGAAACCTTGGGAGGAACCAGACTAAAAGGGAGGGGAGGAGGAGCCCATCCTCTTCTGGCCAGCACAGGGTGTGTTCCAGAAATGACTGTATCATGGTCAGTCCAAGGTGACTCAGGGCTGAAAGACTTTGCGCCTCCGAGTTATATAGTCAGTGGGGGGCTAAATCAGGTCCAGATCCAGGGACTGGGGTAGGTGTGGGAGGACTGGTCTGGAATTAGTTAATGGATGAGGGTTGATGGGGGCAGCTCACACTTCTCGCAGGATCTAGGGCTCAAGTCAGAGGCTGAGGCATGGATTCAAAAAAGCAGTGCTATATCCAGTAGCATTATGTGAGAGCAGGGGAGCACAAGCATAGGAAATATACAGATAGCCCCGACAGGTGTAAGCTATGGCAGCATACCTATTAGGAGAGGGACAGAACACATGCAGCCAGGAGGGAGTTCCAAACCATCCACACCTGATCAAGGATAACCAGCCTAACAGTGGTTTTGACACGTTGAGGAGGTGACAGTATGGAAGGTTTCTCACTCCATAAGACACTAGGGCATGGCCTTCTCCATCTCTACATCTAGACTATATTTGGCAGTAGGCCAGGCTGAAAATATATGTTTTTAATCTTGACCTAAAAATTGAAACCGTGTCCGAATCCCTAACATGTTTTGGTAAATCGTTCTGCAACAGAGGAGCTCTAAAAGAGAAGGCTCTACCACCAGCTGTGCTTTTCAAAATTCTAGGGAGTAATAGATGGCCGGCTTCTTGTGAATGAAGCAGTCGTGTCAGCTTATAAGGGGCAATCATTTCGGTCAGATATAAAGGTGCAAGTCCATGCACTGCTTTAAAAGTTAGCAGCAGTACTTTATAATCAGCCAGATATTTAACAGGAAGCCAATGTAGTGATGCTAACACAGGAGTAATGTGCATCTAGTCAAAATACATACCGCTGTATTCTGTACTAGTTGAAGACTCTTAAGAGAGCTACTAGAGCAGCCAGATAGTAAGGGATTAC
The DNA here is from genome assembly GCA_029706075.1 of Aldrovandia affinis. Lineage (NCBI taxonomy): Eukaryota > Metazoa > Chordata > Actinopteri > Notacanthiformes > Halosauridae > Aldrovandia > Aldrovandia affinis. The sequence goes on along the minus strand of JAINUG010000409.1, from coordinate 236,432 downwards.
AATATTCTAGCCTCGATGCGACAAAAGCATGGAGCAACGTTTTTGTATCCTCTAATGACAGAAAGTGTGCAGTTTTAGCTATGTTTCTTAGTTGAAAGAAAGCCAACCTGGAAGTGTTTTTAATATGAGTGTCAAATGTAAGATCCTGATCAATAACAAAACCAAGGTTAGATTTGATGCGACCAGGCAATCACCTGCATTTAACTGCAGATCCAACTTATTCCTGAATTTTTTGGGGCCCAAAACCATCATCTCTGTTTTATCTTCAAAAGCAGGATTCAAAAGCAGGAAGTTTACACACACACACTCACACACACACAACACACACATAGAGTACAGCTCACACACACACACACACACACACACAAACATAGAGTACAGCTCATACACACACACACACATACACAGTACAGCTCTCACACACACACATACAGTACACCTCCTATTTCTGGTCCCTTTAGTAACGAGGCCACTTCTCCGTGTCTCAGCAGAGGCTTGTGACACATTCCCCTCCAGAGTGTGTGTGAAGCACAAAGAGCTTTATTGAGAAATACACTTTGCATTTGAAACATTTGAGATATTTGAAGTTGGGCTTGGAGTCCAGGGTTGGGACCTGGCTGTGGGGACGAGGTTGTTGACCGTGCGTGTAAAGAAATATTTGGAGATAGGAGGAAAGAGGCGATGCTGACACTATAGAGGGGAGGTTTGTGCTGATGCTTATACCTGTAGAGAAGCAGGGTGAGGTAACGCTGAGGTAACGCTGAGGTAACGCTGAGGTAACGTTAGCTCCAGGCGATGGAGATACTGAAGTGGTATTTGGACAAGATGCTTCAGTCATACTGGCACTACCTTTTGGGGGGATTTATTTCCTGTGTGTCTTCCTCGCACACACTCAATATCTCTCTCTCTCTCTTTCTGTCTCTTCCTCCTTCCTTCTCTCAATCCCTCTTCCCCTCTCTTCCTCTCTGTCTCTTCCTCCCTCCCTCCCTGTCCCCCTCTCTATCCCTGTCCCCCTCTCTGTCTCTCCCTCCCTCCCCCTCTGTCCCCCTCTCTCTCCCTCCCTCCCTCCCTCCCTCCCTCTCCTCCCTCCCTCCTTCCCTGTCCCCCTCTCTATACCTCCCTCCCTCTCTCCCTTCCCTGTCTCTTCCTCCCTCTCCCACCCTCTCTCCCTCTCTCCCTCTCTCCCTCCCTCTCTCTTTCTCCGGTGCTCTCGTGATGCTGTTATTTAAATGTACTTTAGATGAATAATAGATTGGTCATAATGTAACCCATTTTGCTGTAGTGGAGTGAGTGGGAGGCAGGCATGTTGTTATTGAATAAGGCACCGCTCTGTGCGTTAGCATGGGAAACATTCATGTTCAATTATGACTACATGGGAAAAATAATATATTCACATATTCAAAATATAAGGCATGTCTCCAATTGTATCAATCAACGTCACTTTCATGTTCAGAAAAGTGTGCATATATTTAGAATAGTGTGGACATTTTCACATTCATGTTTAACATGCTTACTTTTATATATTGTGGCAGCCCAAGGGGCTGCACAAGGAAATGGCTGCTTGGCCTCCAACACATGGGAGCCCAAAAACACTACATTTCCCAGCAGGCCACAGTCACACCTGAACGGAGTCAAGGGATTAGGACTAACGAACAGCTGAAGGCCGTTTGGAAGCCTATTTAAAGGACTCATTCATGCTACACGTAAGAAGGAGTAGGAAAGTGTTTGTGAGAGTGTTGTGAACGTGGAAAGGAGAGAAAACCGTGACGTCGTTTGATTAGCCGGGATTTAGAGAGAGTAAGTGTTTTTTGGATTGTTTGTGTATGGAATTGGACTGTTTTGAGGACCCCCTTTGGATATCGACTACGGACTGGATTGCGGAACTGACTTGGATTTTGAATTGGATTACGGACATTGACAACGAGTTAGGATTGTGGACTTTATGTTTTTGTATTCCCCTGAAGATCCCACCCTTTGTTTTGTGTGTCAGTATTAGTTTAATAAATTATCATTTTGAATACTGCCTCCTCTGTGTTCTTGAACTTGCCTACGCCCTCTGCAAGGTCCGTGAGTGTCGCCCAACCCTTGGGGACACCACAATATGCACAAAATCACATACATGACCGTGTTGTGCTTATGTACAACTGTTCCACACTCATTACACACCTCTCTGCATCCTTCACCTTCCCCCTCTCTCTCTTTTCCCTCTCTCCTTCTTTTTCCCTCTCCTCCACTCTCTCTCCTACTCATTTCAGTTTGAGCATCCTTTATTGGCATGACAAAAAAGCATTACACATAAAGGGTCTCTCTCTCTCTCTCTCTCTCTCTCTCTGTGTGTTTCCCTCTCTCCATCTTTCCTCTCCTCTCTCCCTCTCTCTCCCTCTCCACATTTACATTTACATTTTAGGCATTTAGCAGACGCTCTTATCCAGAGTGACTTACACACTTTACATTTCTTTACATACAATCCATTTATACAGCTGGATATTTTACTGAAGCGATTCAGGTTCAAGTACCTTTAGCTCAAGGGTACAACGGCAGTGCTCCACCTGGGAATCAAACCAGCAACCTCTGAGTTACAAGCCCAGTTCCCCGAACCATTACACTACACTGCCGCCCCTTTCTCTTTCTTTCTCTTTCTCTTCCTCTCTGTCTCCCTCTCTGTCTCTCTCTCTCTTTCTCTTTCTCTGTCTCCCCCTCTCTCTCTCTCTCTCTCTCTTCGTGTGAGAATCTCTCTCCTTTTCTTTCTCTCAGTGTCTCTTGGCAGAAGTTGCAACTGAGGCCATATGGCTGCAGTACCACTATCCACCACTGGAGGAGAGGGGGAAGCAGTGAGCAGTGAGCTCTGACTGTGCTGGAGATGTATTAGCTGTGCTGCGTGCCCCAGTACTGAGGGGGGGCGGTGTGTGTGTGTGTGTGTGTGTGTGTGTGTGTGTGTGTGTGCGGTTTGGGTTACACACAACCAGGAAATGTCTGCCTTCCCCCTGAGAGCAGCAGGGAACAGCCATGAGAGCATCATTTCTCGCTGTGACCTCAAAACAGGATGCAGGACGGAACACACTGCACAATCACACTGTACAATCACCCTGTACAATCACTCTGAACAATCACACTGCACAATCACTCTGTACAATCACTCTGCACAATCACATGCTGCTGATGCTGTGATTTTTGTTCCTGTAATGGTGGCTGTATGTGTGGAATACAGCGCTTAATTTTTCATTTTTCAGTGATGATCCGAGGTTAACACCTTCCCCCTGTCGTTCTCTCTCTCCCCTCCCTCTCTCCCCCCCCCCCACGTGCACACACTGTCCTCTCCCACCTCTTCTTCTCTCTCTTTTGTGTCTCTCTCTCTCTCTCTCTCTCTCTCTGTCATCTCCTTCATCCTTCCCTTTCCTCTCTCTACACCATATTGCTCATCTTGCTCCAAATTCTGTTACCCCCTCCCCCTCCCCCTCCCTCCCTCTCACCCCCTCCCCCTCCCCCTCCCTCCCCTCCCTCCCCTCCTCCCTCTCTCCCCCTCACCCCCCTCCCTCCCTCCCTCCCTCCCTCCCTCCCTCCCCCCTCCTCCCTCACCCCCTCCCCCTCCCTCTCCCCCTCCTCCTCCTCCCTCCCTCCCTCCCCTCCCCTCCCTCCCTCCCTCCCTCCCTCACCTCCTCCCCCTCCTCCTCCCCTCCCCCCCCCCCCTCCCTCACCCCCTCCTCCCCTCACCCCTCCCCTCCCCACCCCTCCCCTCCCTCTCACCCCCTCCCTCCCTCTCACCCCTCCCTCCTCCTCCCTCCTCCCTCCCTCCCCTCCCTCCCTCTCACCTCCCTCCCTCCCCCTCTCCCTCCCTCCCCTCTCCCTCCCTCCCCTCCCTCTCCTCCCTCCCTCTCACCCCCTCCCTCTCTCACCCCCCTCCCTCCTCCCGCGCCCCACAGCAGCGGCCCCTGAGCAGTCTCTGAGCGGCTCCCTGTGCCGCGAGTCCCACTGGAAGTGCCTGCTCCTGACGCTGCTGATGCTCGGCTGCTTCGGCACGCTGGCCTGGTGCTCCCTCTGCCGCGTCACCGTCATCGCCCCCGACGACCACGGCCCCGCCTTCCAGTACGGCGACCGCGCGCGGCTGTACCACGACAGCCCCTGCTCCAACGGCTACGTCTACATCCCGCTGGCCTTCCTGGGCATGCTGTACCTGGTGTACCTGGTGGAGTGCTGGCACTGCGACTCCACCACGGCCGCGCTGCCGCGCGTGGAGATCTCCGCCGTGTACGAGCGCGTGCAGCGGCTGCAGCAGGCCACGCCCTGCGTGTGGTGGAAGGCCATCAGCTACCACTACGTGCGCCGCACGCGCCAGGTGACGCGCTACCGCAACGGCGACGCCTACACCACCACGCAGGTGTACCACGAGCGCGTCAACACGCGCGCGGCCGGCGCCGAGTTCGACTACGCCCGCCACGGCGTCCGCGACGTCTCCAAGGAGCTGCTGGGCCTGCTGGAGCACCCGGCGACGCGCCTGCGCTTCACCAAGTGCTTCAGCTTCGCGGCGTCGGGCGCCGAGACCGCCTACCTCACGCAGCGCGCGCGCTTCTTCACCGAGAACGAGGGGCTGGACGACTACATGGAGGCGCGCGAGGGCATGCACCTGAAGAACGTGGACTTCCGCGAGCACATGCTGGCGTTCCCCGACCCCGCGCGGCAGCCCTGGTTCTCGCGGCGGCGCGTGTTCTGGCTGGCGAGCGCGCTGCTGCTGTCCTGGCCGCTGCGCGTGGTGGCGGAGTACCGCACCGCCTACGTGCACTACCACGTGGAGAAGCTGTTCGGCGAGAGCGATGACGACGAGGGCGCCGGCGATGACAACGACAACACGGAGGCCGGTGGGGGGGGGGAGGCGAGCGGCTCCGGGTTCCGCGGCGTCTCGCGGGTGAACACGGTGGACGCCACGGAGCTGGAGTGGCACATCCGCTGCAACCAGCAGATGGTGCCCAGCTACTCGGAGGCCCTGCTCATGGACCTGGACTCTGGCCCCAACAGCGCCGCCCCCCCCCCTCCCCCTCCCAGCGCCGCCCCCGCCCCAGCCCCCGCCCCGTCCGCGGGGGACCGCGCCAACAACGGCCTCGTCTCCATGACGACGGCGACTGCGTTCGACTCGGGCTACTTCCTGCAGAGCTGCCCCCGCTGTCGCCGGGCGTCCAGCAGCGCCTCCCTCCCGTCCCGCGTCCGGGGCAACGTGGCGCTGGGGGCGGGGGGGCTGCCCAGTGGGGGGCGGGGGCGGGGTCGGGAGGCTGGCGCTCAGCCGCAGCGGGTTCTCGCTCGCCCGCCTGCACACGGCCCGCCGCACGCGCCTCTTCCACTCCTGGAGCGTGGGCGGAGCCATCGGGGCCGGGGGCGGGGGCTTCCTGGCGTTGGGGGCGCGCCAGGAGGACGAGGAGAGCAGGGGGGTGCTGGAGGCGGAGCCCGACGAGGAGGAGGAGGGGGAGCTGGAGGAGGGAGGAGAGGGGGATGAGGGGAGGAGGGAGAGAGGGACATGCCACCGGCGTACCGGGAGGCGCTGTTCTTCCCCGTGCTCATCATCCACGGCGATGAGAGTTGCCACGGAGACGGGGAGGAGGTTGGGGTCGGCGTCGGGACGGAGGGATGAGAAATGGAGGGAAATGTGTTCGAGAGAGAAGCAGGGGATGGATGACGGACGGAGGGGAGAGGGGAGGAGGAGGAGGAGGAGGAGGGAAGGGGGGGAAAGACAACAAGAAAAGGGGGAGGAGGTGCAGGAAATAATGTCTTCCAGGAAAGGAAGGATGGGGGAAACTGAGAGATGGAAGAGAAGAAAAGGATGCGACTGGGACTGTTTTCTCTCTCTCTCTCTCTCTCCTCCTTACTCTGTCCTTCTGAAGAGGGGAACAGAAACATGTCTCCTGGCGCAGGAAGAAACAGGGGAGGAGGAGGAGGAGGAGGGGAGGGGGAGGTCTGGCCGGGGAATGTAACACAACAGAGGATCCAGCCCTGGAAGTGTGTGAGTCACGAGAGTCTCTGCGTGACACAGTTACAGACGGAGGGGCCGGGAGACACTCAGACAGCCTCTCTACCTGGACAGCAGAGTCACTCCTCTCACTCCCAACCGTGACACAGAGTCAAGCACGAGAAGGGGAAAAGAAAAAACGACTGTGCTTAAAAGAGAGAAAAAGAAAGGGATGCGATCTACCAGCAATCTACTAACTGCAACACCGCTGGATTTTATTTACTCAAAAACAGAAAACCACACGCAGGCACACAAAGAACAAACACGTCGGCCTTCGCGGTCTCAGTGTGTCCTCCTCCCTCTATGGCCATATTGTTTCAAATATGAAATATGAAATATTAATACACTTTAATGTACAGAAGCTGCTGTAGTACCTCATCAGGCCTCCTTGTGTGGGGGGTGGGGGTGGGGGTGGGGATGGGCGACCTCCTTAAAACCTAAAACCAAAAAACTGAAAGACACCCTTTTCCCCGAGAAAGCCATGTGGGGAAACCCCATCCTCCACCCCAATCCCCTGCCCTCTTTTTATTCAACTGTCACAAAACATTTTAAAAATGTAACTGCCACTAAAGGACAAGATATGCTTTACGCGACAAGTGTCCCGCGTTTGGAGTTTGAGCATTCATACTTTCTGCGACTCGGTGACAGCGTCGCGTCGTCTGTAGAGACGATATAGAGTCTATAGGTAACCAGCTGAGCAAACTGACATTTATTTACGTCAACAAAAAACGCTAACGTTAGCGAACTTTATTTGGCCGTGATACCAGGTTTCTAGCTAGCTAGCTAGATATCGATAGTTTTGCTTAGCTAAAGTTAACATAGATATCTTTAGTCTCGCGACTGTTTCCACTTTATATCTGCATTATATCTGCGTCTCTGTTGAGATTCCTTGAAATCTCCCCCCATGAATTGGCCGTCTTTATAATAATTTCTTGAGGATACCTCCTCACCTGCTCAGCGAACAGTTATTCAAAACGTCCATTGCAATAACATGAAAGCAACAAAACAAGGTCAGGTGTAAGTAGTATGCTGTATCTCCATGGCAATATAGTTTACCTTGTCATTCCAGACGGCGTCTGCGACCTTTCATTTTTCTGGAGGTATGCGACACACTCCTCTGCGACACATTTCTATCATTTTGACATCACTTGTTGCGTAAAGCATAAATTGACCTTAAGTGTATACATATATATATATACAATATATACTTTAAAAATAAAAATAAAGTACAATTAGGGTACACTTTTGTTCCTCAGGGAACAAATGTCTTCACTGTACCTTCAAAGGCACACATAAGATCCTTCATGATACGGTTTTGTATCTTTTCCCAGTGAAAAGGGTACAAATTGAGGAAAGGTACAGATATGTACCAAGGCAGGGTAATGAATCCTTATTCACACTGGCAGCCATTTTGGAATGAAAATGGAACTTGTACTGCAAGCAACATTCTTTTTACTGCAAGGATACAATCATGTTCTTCTGACTAAAAGTACAATTCAGTACCCTACAGGGGTACTGCCACAGTCACAAGCATTCGTACTTTAATAGGTACAACATGGCACCTTTTTTTCTGAGAGTGAATATGTGTACATTTGGAGAGAAAAAACTCAAACTCCCAGGATGCTCTCTGGTTGGCTGTATGTGTGTCACAGGCTCCTCTTGGATGGTTTGATTGACAGGGTTGCAAGAGGTTGCGGCCTTAGTCTGGGCTCTCTGGGGGGCGACTGAGCGCCAAGCTGACCGTCTCTCCCCAGACGGGACGAGGGCTCCCAAAAAGCCACAACACCCCCCTGTAATGGGGCTCCCCTTTAGACAGGGGGATTAAAACAATAATAACAGTACAAATTTAAAGAGGTAAAAAAGCACAGAAATAAATCCAGATGGGGGCAGAAAGACGGGAGAGAGGGAGGGAAAAGAGGAGTGAACGATGGATCTCTCTTTTCTGTCTGCTCTTCTGCGTCACACTCCCCGATGAGCACCACTCCACTCTCACTCCGTCTTCTCTCTCTTCTGGTCGTTCCTCGCCTCCTTCCGTCTCATCCTCACGGATATGATTATTGATTATTGATTATGTTTTACACGCCTGTACTGCTGATTGTGGCTTTGTGACAGAGAGTTAGAAACAGATTTGCTCATAACACACACACACACACACACACACACACACACACACACACACATACATACACACATACACACACATACATACACACACACACATACACATAGCATTCACATACACACACGCACACACACAAATACACACATACACACACATGCACACTCATACACATAGCATTCACACACACACACACACACACACACACACTCATACACATAGCATTCACACACACACACACACACACCCACACACATAAATACACACATACACATAGCATTAACACACACACACACATAAATACACACATTCACACACACACACACGCACACACATAAATACACAAGTCTTTTCACATGGTTGAGCACAAATACACACATGTAGGAAGCAATGCAATGACAGTGTGAACACACTGACTGGATGCAGTGACACAGCACAGCGACAGTGCGTCTTAGGTCCGGTGTGTCATGTGTGCGTAGGCAGGGCTCGGTTGGACAACTCCATACAAGCTCAACAACGCACTCAAAAACACACAAGATATTAAAACAATTACTACTATTACTAATACTGCTACTACTACTAGTACTACTACTACAACGTCCAATGTGGATGATGATACATGGTTATACAAATAAAGACCAAGTGCTTGATATAACGGAGTGTGTTTATTCTGTGTCTGAAGCTGAGCAGAGGGTGGACTGGCACCAGGTTTGAGCCCTCAGGTTTTAGGGCTGTCCCGGACAACAGTCCCAAATGGGATCCCATTTTTGCATTGGTTTATCCCCCTCCCTGATATCTCTATTACAATCAGAGTGGGGCAG
>JAINUG010000409.1:195000-222500 GCA_029706075.1 Aldrovandia affinis | reverse complement strand
TGTTCATATGGTGGAGGGCTTCATCACCAAGCCTATGTAAGGAACTCCACTTTGAGGCTGAACTGAAAAAAAATAGCTGGGATGTACCTGGGATGATTTTTGGTCTATGTGTTTCTTGTTGTTGCTGTTGTTGTTGTAGCTCTAGGTATTGTTGTTGCTGCTGACAGGTGAAGACAGGATTGCTGTAGTCTGGCTGGCAGGGAAGGTGTTAAACAACACCATTTTATCTGTTTTACCTGTTTTATCCTTCTCTATTTGTTTAGGTTGCTGGGCGGGGGGCACAGTCCATTTATATCCAGTATTTATAGATAGATGTTAGATCTGATGCCAAGCCATAGACACACCTACACACACACACACACACACACACACACACCACACCACACCACACACACACACACATCACACATACACATACCTACACACACAGATACAACCACTCACACACACACACACACACATCTACAAACACGCACATACAACCACTCACACACACACACCTACACACACACATAAATACTGACATTTTCCTCACTTTGTTCCTACACCTACACTTACACAAACGCACACATACACACACACACATAATACTGACCCCATCTCTCTCATTCTGTTCCCATGCTAGCGCAGCCTGTGTGAATTAGAACTCAACCCAGGAAGGCTCAACCATAGACAACCAAGGCTCCATCGCCATGAGAACCACCCCAGATGAGCATGTGATTACCCCCAAATAGATTTTGATCAATTTACTGACCTGAAACTACGGTGAAATATTTTATTGTTGTTGTCATGTTAACCATTATGAAGTTTTTTGGAGGGAATTGGATCACTGCTCAACATTGCTAGAATGTTTCTTGCTGAGGAATGTCAAACTGATTGTGAGTTCTGGTTTCTGCTGAGTCAGACGAATGTCTCCATTTACTGCAAGGTCAAAAGGAACGACAGCCTGCAAGGCTGGGAATATTCTGAGTGCATACGCACTGATAAACAAACAAACACAGACGGTCACATGGCAATTACCCAGAATGCACAGCACAGCTTGAGTTCTTTACCCTCCATCCCTTTTAGATTATTAATAGATTATCATGTATGAAGTATGACCCTATAGAACTACATACAGAATCACCCTATAGAACTACATACCGCATAACTATAGAACTACATACCGCATAGAATTCTTAATTTTCCACAAATGGTTTCAGTGACCAGCTGTCCACTTAAAAAAATTAGGCCCCCACTGATTTCACCTGTCTACAATTGAATCGATTAAAATACGTAACCTCTTTTTAAATGCATTACAGAAAATGAGAGCATTAGTTGATTTGACTGATTCAAATTTTGGGGATGTGAACATGAGACGTTCATGGCATGCATAGCTATTTAACGAAAACCAGCACACACAGTGAGCCCCCAGGACCGAGGTTGGGAACCACTGCTCTATAGAACTACATAGGGGCACCACCCTATAGAACTCCACACAGCATCACCCTATAGAACTACACACAACACCACCCTATAGAACTACATGCTTTGCTAATAAATGATAATGGTGTCACGGAAACAACATCCATGTAAAATAGGTTATTTGTAGCAAAGACATTGAACTGCTAACAGTTAGCCTAAGACCTTTTTATTTACCGAGGGAGTTTGGATGTGTGATCATGGTGGCTATCTACACACCCCCCTCCGCTGACGTGGCCAGCGCATGTGATGTCATCCACTCGGTTGTTGCCAGACAACTAGACAAACATCCAGATGCGTTCCTAGTCAACTCTCCCACCCTACCTACATTTATGCAGTGTGTCAAGTGTCCCACTAGGAACAATAAAACACTGGACGTACTGTGCACAAACATTAAGGAGGCCTACAGTGCTACAGCCCTGCCCTCACTAGGCAACTCTGACCATAACCATGTCCACATCTGCCCAGACTATATTCCCCTGGTCAAACGCCAGCCAGTACCATCCAAGGCTGTTGCGAAGTGGACAAAGGAGGCAACAGATGACCTCAAGGTGTGTTTTGAGGACTCGGTCTGGGATGAGTTCTGTAAGGAGTACGGCGATGACGTGGATGGACTGACCATCTTTGTTACGGATTACATGAAGTGGTGTGTGGCCAATACAATTCCCACCAGGCAGGTCAAGTGCTACCCAAATAACAAGCCCTGGGTCACCAAGGACACAAAAGCCCTCCTAAATGCCAAAAAAGGGCCTTTAGGTCTGGGGATACAGAGGAGCTTAAATGTGCACAGAGTGATCTGAAACGTCAGATCAGGGGAGACAAGGAGAAGTTTGGGAGGAGGACAGAGACTAAGCTGGTGGCTGAAAACACCCGACACATCTACAACCTGAGTCTGAGACTACAAAAGGTCCCGGTGTTATGGAAAACATCCTGCCTGGTACTGGTGCCACAAAAAGGGAAGACCCAGTGCCCTAAGAGACTATCGACCTGTGGTGCTGACATCCCATGCCATGAAGACCCTAGAGAGGCTGGTCCCATCTCACATTGGTGTGGACGACGCCATCATCTACCTCCTCCGCAGGACCTACTCACATCTGGACATCTCTGTGAGAATCATGCTCTTTGATTTCTCCAGCGCTTTTAACACCATACAGCCCTCGCCGCTGGGAGAAAAGCTACGGTGAAGATGAAGGTGGATTGTGTCGTGGATTGTCGACTTAGTGACTAAGTCTTGTCTTAGCGACTAAGGCAAAGACTAAGACTTACTTGACTAAGTGACTTGTCGACTACCTCACGGGAAGGCCGCAATATGTGAGACTACAGAGCTGCCTGGCGGAGACGACGGTGAGAAACACAGGGGCACCGCAGGGGACGGTCCTGTACCCCTTCCTCTGTACCACTCTGTACACGTCGGACGCCAAATACAACTCAGAGTCATGCCACCTCCTGAAGTTCTCCTGACGACTCTGCTGTGGTGGGGTGCATCAGTGAGGGGCAGGAGGCGGAATACAGGGGTGTGGCAGATTACTTTATGGGAGTGGGTTGGGCAGAACCACCTACAGCTCAACGTGAGCAGGACGAGGGAGATGCTTGTGGATTTCCGGAGGAAAAAGCCCTCGCTGTCAGTCAGCTCCATCAGGGGAGGGGATGTGGAGGTGGTTGGATCCTCGGTGTACACCTGGACAATAAACTGGATTGGACTGCTAACACGGAGGCCCTCTACAAGAAGGGTCAGAGATGGCTCTACTTCCTGCGGAGGCTGTGGTCCTTCAATGTCTGCAATACCATGCTGCAGATGTTCTACCAGTCAGTGGGGGCCAGTGTTATCTTCTGCGCTGTAGTGTGCTGGGGGTGTAGTGTGAAGGGGGGTGATGCCAACAGACTGAACAAACTGGTAAAGAAGACTAGCTTTGTGCTGGGAGTGGCGCTTGCCCCCTTATCTGTTGTGGCCGAGAAGAGAATGCTGACAAAACTGCGGGCAATTCCAGACAAGGGCTGGGCTGGCAGTGTGGTGTAATGGTTAGGGAGCTGGGCTTGTAACTCAGAGGGTGCAGGTTCAATTCCCAGGTGGGGCACTGCTGTTGTACCCTTGAGCAAGGCACTTAACCTGAATTGCTTCAGTAAAAATATCCAGCTGTATAAATGGATTGTATGTAATGAAATGTAAACTGTAAGTCGCTCTGGATAAGAGCATCTGCTAAAATGCAAATGTGAAAAATTTAAATGTGAAATGTGGACAATACCTCTTACCCCCTGTACAGCACTCTGGTAGATCAGAGCCTCATTAGCAACAGGCTAAAGCAACCGAAGATCAGCACAGAGAGGCACAAGAAATCCTTTTGTCCGACAGCGGTGCGACTCTACAACTCCACAAAGGCTAAGCGCAGCCTATGCAACATGGTGTCCTTACACTTCTGTACACTACGTGTCAATGTTTTGAACAAGGTCGATAATGTTTTCATGAAAGCAGGGCAACTCCTGTACCTTTGAACTTCTTCAGCCAATCTTTCCTGAAGCTCGTTCATTTTATACCGTGTTGAACAAATGATGCAAGCTATCTATATCGTTAGCGGCTAGCTAGATGAACTGTGACCTATGAACTATGACAGCTCTGCCTCCATTCGCTAACCAACCAATCAATGATGCGCAACATCTACGTGAACAGTTGCGCTGCAATCGCGAGGTTGATTTTTGTGCTAGGTACGCGACACCCTCTGAAACCCCCTCTGCGTAGGTTGCAAAGGTTGCGTTGATGTTGCAGAGCCCTGGTTGTGTTGCTGCCGTGTTGTTGTCCTTCAAGCGTTTAGAGGCCTTAACCCCCCATCCCTCCCCATTATTTGCACATCAAGGCTGCTGCTATTGTCTTACATCGAGGGGAGGGTGCTTAGTAGGCTACCCCTAACCATTACCTACTCTAAGTACATCACTATGCAACTGTATGGGCATTATGCAAGGAATGCAAGTCGTTCTAGACTTGCTTAGATATGGCACTAAGCACACACTTCTGATGTAGCAGCGAGAGTGCTACGTACAGACCACAAACTTCAGTATTGTTTTTGTACATATTAGTTTTTCTCTTCGTTTGTTGGCTGTACAAAATGTCCTTTTGATTATCTTGCCGATTCAATTGTTTGTCTCTGTAATTATTGTTTTGTGCTGGAAATGCTGCCTGATGCCTTAATGTCCCCTTCGGGATCAATAAAGTATCTATCCATCTATCTACACAGCATCACTCTATAGAACCCTACCCCCACTAACTCCTGGCTACCGTGATCTCATTATTTGAAAACCAACTGCCAACTGCAATTAAGAACAGGGGAAATTGTCAAGTGATTCTTTATCGAGGAAATGGCGCAGGAGAATGTATTTGGTGAATGAATAGAAACATGTAGGTAATGGATAAAAAATATATATTCGTGCATAATCACGCCTGCAGTAGCCCTGACACCTGCCGTTTCTCAAACAGGAGTCCCCTGATGTCCCCTTGCATGGCGCGCGAGAAGATCCTTGAATCCGGCGGCATAATGTAGCATAATGGTTAAGGAACTGGGCTTGTAACGCAAAGGTTGCAGGTTCGATCCCAGGTGGGGCACTGCCGTTGTACCCTTCAGCTAAAGGTACTTAACCTGGATTGCCTCAGTAAAATATCCAGCTGTATAAATTGATTGTATGTAAAGAAATGTGAAACTGTGTAAGTCGCTGTGGATAAGAGCGTCTGCTAAATGCCTAAAATGTAAATGTAATCCCTGACTCCCAGACTTACTGTCTAACTGGACACACGCGTGCACGAGCTGCCAACCTGATGTTTTGCTTAGGCCAAAAAAAGGCAAGTGGGGCGCCGGGGGGCGATTTGCAAACGCATTAACCTTGAAACACTTTTCAGTCAGGTTTCAACCGTAGTATATAGGCGTTATATTAAGGCATCAGGTTTATATTTCATACGGAGCTGTCTCTGCATTTTTTCCGGTGCATTCATTTTTAGTGCGTTTTTAAATTAGAAGAAAGTCAACCAAGTAAACATTTGGGGATTGATTCATAAAAGAAAAGAAGAAAGGAAGTATGTTGAACTACAGACATTATTGGAGAGACGTTAACTGTTGAACAATAGCTGTAGTCATTAATGAACGAAGAGTCACTAAGGCACGGGAAGTGTTCTGCGAATCATCAAAGGACAAAGTTGTAATTCTCTCTGAAATCGAGGAAAACCGTTTTCTGAAACACGTACCGAATACGTGTGAACGAATGGACAAACGGTAATCCTGCATGCTGGGTTGCAATACACGCGCAATAGAGGGACATGCGAACGCCGGCGGACCCGCTAGGGGCTATGCGGGTTCCCGTATCGGGTGAGTCGCAATGGCTTTCATCTCACTCCGTTACTTCTTCTACCTTTAGATTTGTTTCCGTCGTTTACAACTTCTGTCACGTATTTTGCCCAAATCGTTTCACGGGCAGCGATTCTGCCCTCGCTTATCAGGTTCAACGCGATATCGCGTAGCTGTTTACCGTGTGCTGGAGGTAAATACACCAACCACAGGTGCTTGCCAACAAAAAAAAGGCCATTGAAGGTAAAGGGACATTTCCTGGCTTTTTGAAGCGCGAGCGGCACTCTGCTCCGAGTTCAGTGTGTGGCAGTTGCATTGGGGTGAGCGCGCGGCGGGAGGTCAGTTGGGAATCTGTCAATTTTATTAGCCTAAAAGATTAGTTAAGATTTTGTAGAGGGATATTTTTAGGATTACTAATTTCGCACAGTCTTTGAAAAAAAAATGCAGTGGATGTTCGCGAATGTTTTCCGGTTCAGGTAAGCATTCTTAGTTTTGTGTGAAATTCGTGAGGGACTAGTCTATATTTGAGCTGTGAAATTAATATTACATAAAGAATCGGCGGTGCACAGTACATTGAGTGATACAAAGGTATTGGCTTTATGCAGCCTTGGGTTGTGTTCATTGTGTTTCAAAAAGTAAGTATGTATTGTTCAATCCAGACAGTGGGCCTACACAGTGTACAGGTAACTGCCAAAATAAAGGAAACACCAACATAAAGTGTAGGCCATTAATAGGGCGTTGGGGCACCACGTTGGGTGGACCTGAACCATGCCAAAAAAATCTGAAACAATAAAAAATATTTTAAAAACACAAATTAAAAGTCTAGACCTGGACTAAAATGTCAGCATAGAGTTGTGCTGACCTGGGACCTGTTTTACCTTTCATTATAAGTAATGATAAGATTCTAGATCAGCAGTCCTACTCTGACATGCTTGATACATAAGCCCCCTGAATTTGGGGTTTCAAAACCTCCTTCTGTTTTTATGTTCTGTATCATTTTGTTACATATATTTTATAAATTAGACATATGGTACAACTACTGATCTACAGTTTGATTTTAGTAACATGTTTTTGAGCATCACACTGAGAGGAAAAGAAACCACAGTAGTATATTATATAAAAAACGCACACACACACACACACACACACACACACACACACACACACACTACTTAAACACACTCTTATATATTTGTTACATCTATACATATGGCTGAAAAACTGATCCAGTGTCAGGGAGGTGAGAAGTATTTTGCCTTTCATTGGAGACAGGTGAATTTGCCTCTTATAGCAGTGTTTATGCTGCTTCTTATTTCCCAATCAAAATGGATTGATTGATTGAAACATTGAAACATTTATTTTTTTAATGTTATGACAGGGAAACACACTTAGCTGGACATGTCTAAACAATAATACACTTTTAAAAGTCAAGTTTTTAGAAAACTGGCTATAAAGAAAAGGGGGTGACTACACTAAACTAGCAAAACTATGCAAAACATAACTACCTGCTTCAGAAATTAATTGCGTATTAATTGCACATAAAAGTAAGTAAGTGTTGTTTAATGACGTGGTTTCATCATTAAAACAGTGCCTACAGTGAGTGATATCATTCACCGTAACTGAACTGGGGCTGGGGATGTGGTGCTTTTCATGACAAGGTGTATTTGGAATGTCGGAAGATGCGACGTTGATTGATTGAGACAAAACCATTTGGAAGGGGTGGGTGGGGGTGGAGAGCAGAGTACTTTTTAAATTGATAAGGTGTATTTTTCGTGGATACTACTGTACATTTCCTCTTTATATTTGATAGAATTTCAATAACAAATAAAGAAAAATAAAATACAATTAACACCAGCCAAAAAAAGGGCACTTTCTGACTCTGAGGGCAAAAGGGCAGGGGGCCTCTGTGCAGTGCCTGCCCTGTAAATTAGCAGAAGTCGCTTTAACTTCAGCACTATTATTATGCCAAACAGGCGTTTCATCACGTTTGAGGAAACGGTGTGGTTCATCTACTGGCGTTTTTATTTCGGACTTTTGGAATTGTCGTCACGATGTGGCGGCTATCATGATCTGTAGTCCACACTTTATTGCGAGGGTTGAGTATCAGCAGCCTGCAACCTCTCTCTGCTCTGCCTGTGCTGGTCTGTTCTGTGGGGTGGGTGACTGCGCAGTGATGATGTAATCCCTGTTACTGGAGCAGTGACTGCGCAGTGATGATGTAATCCCTGTTGCTGGAGCAGTGACTGCGCAGTGATGATGTAATCCCTGTTACTGGAGGGCAGAAAGCCAGTTGTCCACCAAAACGCTTCTGTCCACTGTCAGTCAAGCGAGGGATGGGGCCAGATTGGCATGTTGGCCCAGTTTGCAGGTGAAGCCGTCAGTGGGTTTGGGTGTCTGTCAGTCAAGAAGGTTTCGCATTTTATGGTTTCCGTGGCAACCATGTCTATTAAGGGGACGTGATGCTGCTACACGTGTCAGTCAGTGTTTCCGTCCAACCACGGGCAGGCTGGCTGGTTTGGCCCCGCCCACAGGCAGCCATCCCAGGTCGCAGAAAGAGGTGAAAGGTTCCTGCCTCTGGCTCCTACATGCAAACTCTGATCCAGGATCCAAATGCAGCACAAAGGGTGATGAATAACAGAGTAAATACGGCTTTGGCAGAGCACACAGCTGCTGGTGTACAAACTGGACACTCTCTCTCTCTTTCTCTCTCTCCCCACACAGTGTAATGTAGAGCAGTGTTCATGTTCTGTGCTGTGTAACGGTGTGTGTAACTGCTGAGGGTCTTGTTGCCGTGACGCTGATGGTGTTGTGGTAACGGTCTTTGTTGCTGCTGTAGGTCTTGTTGCTGTGGTGCTGATGGTTCTGCAGTGGCTTGGGCCAAGCCGGACCTCCCCTCTGAGGCAAATCTGTGACCTGCGGGTTCTGGACCACTTCATCAAAGAGGCACGTGACACAGAGTCCACTGTGGTGAGTCTACAGACACTCTGGGTGGGGCCTACAGTCCAAAAACACTCTCTCTGGGTGGGGCCTACAGTCCACAGACACTTTCAGCCCATCACAGCAGAGTGTCATTAGTCCAAATTCTGTGTGTTTACATGAGGTCAGACAGACAGAATTCAATGTTTGTAAAGACTAAGGGTCTCTGGTCATTGTAGTTATTGACCCCAGAAAGATGTCAATAACTTACTCAAAATCTGTGTTTGCTGTCTCATCTTTCTCCAAACATTCTCTCTCTCCCCTCTCTCCTTCTCTCCTTCTCTCCTTCTCTCCTTCTCTCCAGCGGAGTTGTAAGGTTGGCTGTGATATGGAGGAGTCCCTCTCAGTGCCTCTGACTGGTGTTAACTACACCATTTGGGAGAAGAAAGAGGTGCGTTTGGTTCTGTGGTAACTCCCATGTGCTAACTGATTGTGCTGGGAAACACAACGGTAATACAGTATAACCGTGTCATGTGATGGTGCAGTAGTGCAGCAGCACATTAGTGTTGTGTTCTGGGGCCAGAGTGTAGTATAATGGTTAGGGAGCTGGGCTTGTATCTCAGAGGTTGCAGGTTCAATTCCCAGGTGGGGCACTGCTGTTGTACCCTTGAGCTAAAGGTACTTAACCTGAATTGCTTCAGTAAAATATCCAGCTGTATAAATTGATTGTATGTAAAGAAATGTAAACTGTGTAAGTCGCTCTGGATAAGAGCGTCTGCAAAATGCCTAAAATGTAAACGTAAATGTAAAATGTTGTACTTGGATCTGTGCACCTGCAGGTGCAGCAGCAGGTCGAGGAGGTGCGGGCGGGGCTGTGGTTGCTAGGTGGGGCTCTTGGCAAAGTTCGGGCATCCGTCTCCAACGCGGCGCTCTGTGACCTCATCAACAGCAGCATCTGTCCACAGACCTCATCAACAGCAGCATCAGCAACATCCACAGCCACACCCTAGGTTTGTTGTAGTGCAAGATAATGAATGGCACACACCCTAGGCTTGCTGTAGTACAGGATCATCCACATACAGGTGAGATCATGAATGGCACACACCCTAGTTGCTGTAGTACAGCAGCTGCAGTGCAGGATAATGGATGGCACACACCCTGGGCTTGCATTAGTCTCTCTTTCCGTGTCATTGCATCCTGGCAGTGCTGCAGGTCCTGAATGACACACACCCTGGGAAGTCTGGCAGTGCTGCAGGTCCCCTGCAGGGCTGCCAGCTGAAACACAGATGCAGGGGTTCCTGGATAGATAGGCAGGTTATGCGCTCATTGTTATGTCATTATTACACAAACCGCAGGCCTCGGTCAGTCATTAAAATCCATTTATGTACTCTCCAGATCTGTGTGCGTCGAGTATGTATGTTTCCCCCCCCCCCGTTTGTTTATTGCTGGCGCCAGCTTTCCCAGAAGTCTGTTGGACTTCACGGCCACAGAGCCGTGTGCTAGTGATGCTGAGCGGGGCTCCTGTGGATCGGACTCACTTAACCCCCACTCCCACTCCCCCTCCCCCTCTCTCTGACACCCCTCCCCTCCCCCAGGACCCCACCCCTGCAGCCGGTGTGGCAGGTGGGGGGGAGACGGGGAGAGCATCGTCCCTGTTGGAACTGTTCCGCGTCCACACCGACTTCCTGCGAGGCAAAGTGCGCCTCCTGCTGTCCCACTGCCACAGGGCCAGCTGATTGGACCTGAGAGCAGGGCCAGCTGATTGGACCTGAGAGCAGGGCCAGCTGATTGGACCCCACATCACAGCGGGGCCCAGCTGATTCTGATTGGACACCACACCACAGCAGGGGCCAGCTGATTGGACCCCACACCATAGCAGGGGCCAGCTGTTTGAACCCCACACCACAGCAGATGCCAGCTGATTGGACCCCGCACCACAGCAGGGGCCAGCTGATTGGACCCCGCACCACAGCAGGGGCCAGCTGATTGGACCCCACACCATAGCAGGGGCCAGCTGATTGGACCCCACACCAAAGCAGGGGCCAGCTGATTGGACCCCACACCACAGCAGATGCCAGCTGATTGGACCCCACACCACAGCAGATGCCAGCTGATTGGACCCCACATCACAGCAGGGGCCAGCTGATTGGACCCCACACAGATGCCAGCTGATTGGACCCCAGGGCAGATGCCAGCTGATTGGACCCCACACCACAGCAGGGGCCAGCTGATTGGACCCCACACCAAAGCAGGGGCCAGATGATTGGACCCCAAACCACAGCAGGGGCCAGCTGGTTGGACCCCACACCATAGCAGGGGCCAGCTGATTGGGGTCTCACCTGCTCATCTGATGACCTGAGTGAGACTTCATACCTGCAGTGTTTACTTCATATATGCGTTTGTCTTGGAATGTATAATTTTTTTTACATGTTTTACACATTTTTATTTGTATTTATTTCTGTTCCTTAACCGAAGATGAGCAAAGAACAGAGAAAGCGACAGCAGTTTTACGACAGCTAAATAAATGGATACGTTCATGTGAATGAATGGGATAGTTTTTCAGATATGTTTTGAGCCGCAGTCAGTGTTTCACTGGGGAGGGGAGGGGGGGCACTCAATATTTTTGGGGGCCATGATTCATGGTATTGAATACAATCAATACATTTATTTGGGGTGGGTGCAGAGCTGGGGGTGCAGGAGAAAGGTAGAAGAGGTGCAGAAGGAGGCGGAAGGAGAGTGAGGTGGAGGTGAAGTAGGAGGTGCATTATTTCTGGCATCTGATCTGAGTCCTGCAGAAAAAAAATCTCAAACAGCGCCCTCTGCTGGGAAAGCCAGTTCCAGGAGAAATACAGAGCAGAGCACAGAACACCTCTCTGGGTGGGGGGGGTGGAGGGCACTTTGATTGGTTGAAAAGTTTCATCCGATTTACAAATCTATCCTGTTCAAACACATTATGTGGATGAAGCACCAAGGTTGTACTGCCCCCCCCAGTGGCCAACCAGTGTCACAACAGCCTGATCTCAGCCACACCTCAAAGGTTCGCAACCTTTGAGATATTTTTTGGTCCCGTTTGGTGGGCATGCTGGGGCTGTGACCAGATAGACCTGAATGCAGCCCAGGTAGGCCAGGTGAGAACACGATGCCATGTACAAGACTGACCTGGCGTACGCATAATAGGTAACACACAAGATATTGAAGATGAGAACTAGAAAAAAAGAAGACAGATGACAATGTAGCATTCAACATTCAAACATAGCGATCCTGGGAGGAAGATAGGCTTTAATCATCTCGAGTGCACAGCCACACTTTAGTCAGAAATTATTTCATTCAAATTCTGTTCTTGGCTTGAGGTTTTCTCAGTGTGTTTGTGTGAATTAAGAACGTATATGATGAGTTTAGTCTTTTAGATTAGGTTGTCGTAATTAAAAGTAACGGAGCTGTGTAAGTGGGCTCCTCCCCAGGCCCTTTCTCCAGAGCACCTGTAAAGGGACATGACAGTTTGTGCGATTGTTTTGAGCAAGCTTTAGCCAGTATTATGTCACAGGTGCAATGTTGAATTGGCTTGAATTGCCGCCCCACCTACGCAAGATTGTGATTGGTCAGAAGAAATAACTGACCATTGGTTTATTAGTAAAGCACATCCCTGGAAGGTTCACAGTACTGTAAGGTCATGAGCAGCCTGGTCAGGCTCATAGTACTGTAAGGTCATGAGCAGCCTGGTCAGGCTCATAGTACTGTAAGGTTATGAGCAGCCTGGTCAGGCTCATAGCGCTGTAAGGTTATGAGCAGCCTGGTCAGGCTCATAGTGCTGTAAGGTTATGAACAGCCTGGTCAGGCTCATAGTGCTGTAAGGTTATGAGCAGCCTGGTCAGGCTCATAGCACTGTAAGGTTATGAGCAGCCTGGTCAGGCTCATAGTACTGTAAGGTTATGAGCAGCCTGGTCAGGCTCATAGTGCTGTAAGGTCATGAGCAGCCTGGTCAGGCTCATAGTACTGTAAGGTTATGAGCAGCCTGGTCCGGCAAATAGTACCGTAAGGTTATGAGCAGCCTGGTCAGGCTCATAGTGCTGTAAGGTTATGAGCAGTCTGGTCAGGCTCATAGTACTGTAAGGTTATGAACAGCCTGGTCAGGCTCATAGTACTGGAAGGTTATGAGCAACCTGGTCAGGCTCATAGTACTGTAAGGTTATGAGCAGTCTGGTCAGGCTCATAGTACTGTAAGGTTACGAGCAGCCTGGTTAGGCTCATAGTACTGCAAGGTTATGAGCAGTCTGGTCAGGCTCATAGTACTATAAGGTTATGAACAGGCTGGTCAGGCTCACCGTACCGTTATCAGCCTGACAATTGAGGCTATGTAACAAGTACTATTGAGTAAAAACATGAGTAACACAGTATTGAATATAAAGCTCTGTTTGACGTAAATGTAAATAATAAAAAAATGTAATTTAAAATGTGTAACGTTTCTGCTCAGATCATAAGTCAGAAAAACAGGAAACATGCCATAAATTCATTTGAATCCATTTTATTACGTGCCAAACAGGATTAGCACAATCACAACGAAGCACAATAGTTACATATATACATATTTACAACGAAAACTAAAAACGAACTACTAATGAAGATTCAACACTGACGTTCTACTATGTTGTACAGATACGCATTCACGTTGCCTATACGCTAATACAAAACGAATATCAAACGGCACACGCCGCTGTCACAACGTTACAGAACTTTGCAGAGTTACATTAACATCGTAACAGCACGCTGAGGCACAGTCCAACATCGTAACATTACATCGTAACGGCTGTAACGGCTTCAAACGAAGCAGCGAGCGTTTCAGCTGCAACCTACAGACGCAACGACGTATAGCACGATGGGAGACGAGACGAGACGAGACGAGGCGGGGGCGGGGCACTGTCCACTCCCTGCCCCGTCAAAGGACCGTCCTTTCCGTAAACGATCCACACCTTTCACTTAACGTGCAGTTTACCTACGGGCCCATAGCCTGTGACGGCGCCCCTCTGTAACCGTGCTGCGGTGGATGACCCCGTCACTGAGGGTCGGGATAGTACACCTTGATGTGAATGGCCGAATTGTTGCGCGTGTGCGTGAGCGGCTCAGCCCCTGTGAGCCCGGCGTCGTCGGGCTCCAGGTCGTCCACCAGCTCCACGGTGGAGGTGTTGGCCGCCAGCTGCAGCGCCCCCTGGCTGCAGGCCTGCAGCTGCAGCGCGATGTTGATGGCGCGGTTGATGGCCAGCCCGAGGCCGTGCACGCAGATCTCCCGCTGCCCGCCGCTGTCCAGGAGCTTCTGGCACCGAGCCAGCTGGGCCCGGAAGTCCGTCTTCATGTTGACGTAGACGTCGTTGCGCCGCTTGGGCAGCTTCCGGGGCAGACGTTTCCGGAGGGTGAACTCCACCGGGTCCATCTCGGCCGCAGTGCCCTCACCGCCACCTGCCGCGGTCACTTGCTGGATTACGGACTTGGAGGCTGGGCTGCAAGGCTCGGCCATTTCAGAGCGAGGAACTGAATAGAATAGAATAGAATAGAATAGCCTTTATTAATCCCGGAGGGGAAATTTGGTTTGTCACAGCAGCACTGGTACAGGAGTGAAAGAACACACAAGACATACAGGACATAATAAATACAAGATAAATATATTTAAAAACCATAGTAAAAACCTAGCAGCTATACAGACATACAGAACATCATAGTATATTGGAATACCAGATGCTAAATACAAGAATTAAAACATTAAAAAATAGCAAAAACAACCCAGCAGCGATCATACTGGAGGTAGTGCAAATCCACCAGATAGACAGCGCATACCAGTGTACTGAAGTACTGGCGTGGGGACATGACGTTACACGTGGTTAATAGTGCCATAATGACCACAATCGTGGACAATGTCATAGTTATGACCTTCACAATTATGTTATGTGAAACATAAATAATACAGTAGCTTTAGCTAGGTAGCCGGATAATTTCAACCAGTCGCCAGTACCTACAATGTTAAATTATTTTTACCCGACTCTTTTCAGAATGTGTGCAGTTACACGTAGCTACTCACATCACATACGGATTTTCAATGCGATTAAGTCGCGAGTGTAGATGTCTAGCTAGCTAGTTGGCTATATTATCAGGGATACTTTGTCATATTTAGCGAACGTTAAATCTTATCCAGCCGAATGCGACCAGCGTAGAACAGACAGAGAATGTGGACCTCGACGTCAGCTAGCGGGTTGGCTAGCTGGCGTGCAAGGTGTGGGCATTGACACTCAACAGGTTATTTGCCATTCATTTCGCCAGTATTAACTACTTACCTTGCTTCTAAAGCAGCACAAAACAAATTAGAAACTGTCAGCGAATGCAAGATACGCGCTTTGAGGAAGACGGCTCATCCACAACAACAAACCGCGAACAACGAATGGCCACACGGAAGTATTTGAGGCGACACACGTCGTCAGTTAACCCACCCGGAAGCAGTCGCAAGGACAACGTTCATAGGGTGCTTAGACGACCTCTAATTTAATAAACACCAATTATTGCTTAGGCAAATGTCCTAATGAAAATCAAACAACAACAACAACAATAATAATAAAGACTTCTTTTTCATGCATCGATGACTTGCAGAACGTTTAATTGCACGTGCTTTTTCAATTCATATATTCACGCGTAGATAGACGTGTTACCTAACGGCTGGTGATGTAAAGACACATACTATCTAACATTAAGTAACGTAGCATCTACATAAATAACATTAGTTCAGTGCGACCTCGCTCTTGCGAAGGTATCGTATATATATATATATATATATATATACACACATATATATATATATATATATATATCGTGTCAGTCACAGATTCCACGTTATTTTGTCGGTCCACATGACGAGCTACCTGCCTGCCATATTACGAAAAACAGTAAACTAGCCACATGTCACGTGATGGGGGACGGGTTGCCTCCCCCAAAATGGGAGAGCACCTGTCCGGTTGGGCAACCCCTATCACGTGACAGGGGGCCGGGATGCCTGTCCGGTGGTGCTACCCCTGTCACGTGACGGGGGCCGGGATGCCTGTCCGGTTGTGCTACCCCTGTCACGTGACGGGGGGGACGGGCTGCCTGTCCGGTTGGGCTACCCCTGTCACGTGGTGCGACCAGGACGGCCATCTTACTAATACACAAACAAGAGGGGCGAGTGAGCGCAGGCATAAACACATACCGCGGCCGTCTGGAGAGGGGGAAAATAATTAATGAAAAAAAAACACGATTAGGTAGAATATTAGCTAACAATAAATATTCGTTGGACGAATATAATACATAAAGAGAAAGAAGACCACGAACATACATCTACTCAAATAGAGTACTATTTACACAACCACGACTGAAGAAAAAAAAGCATAGCTAACGATAGCAGAGAGAAGGTAAGAAGCCGAAGCGCGCTCGTTGCGCGTTGCAGAATGGTTTGCGCCAGCCAAATGTGTTCAGCAAACGCGAAAATGCATTTGTGTGCGTTGTGCAAGACAATGTACACGGATACGGCGGTCAGAATATGTGGGATACTGTGGTGCGGCTTGGCGGGGAGGGGGGTTGTGGCGACGGCGTTTGTGCTCCGTGTGTGTTGGCTCGATGTTTGTTTGTTTTGAAGTGGCCGTGCAAGGCCCCAGAGCCGCGGTGTAGAGTTTGCGCGGCCAGCCGGGGACCAGCGAGGGGGCGGGGCGGGGGCATTCACGATCACACCCCGCCCCTTTGGAAACATGGCCATTAAGCGATTTAAGCAAGAGGCCCTTGATCAACTCTACCTAGCTTGACGTTGCATGGCGCAAATTAATGTTCAAGTATAGTTACTATCTCAGACACCTCGCCGAATAGCGAGCGAACATTGTTTTGTGTAGTTTATTCGTCTGGAATAAGTGAGATCATGCAACTTTTTTTTAACGGTTCTGGCTTAGCGAAGGCAGAGAGACCATGCACTGCCAGTGACTTAACCCCCCAACCGTAGCTAACTAGCACGGTGGCTAACTAGCTGACTGCTAGCCACCAAGATCGGCCCTTCAGTGCATGTACTTCAGGTTAAGCGCTTCTCTCTGGACAAACAGGCGATTGCTAGCAATTTTGTCACTGACATAAATATTGCAATGCTTGCAAGATTACATTTACATGGGTCGCAAGTTGGCAAGCCACCGTTCTACCGTCAACGACGACTATGTATCTAGCTCGCTAGTAACGTTCACCTATCCATGTTAGCTAGGCGGCTAAATAATGCTAACTAAATTGTAATTGTGGAGAAAGTGTTAAAATTAAGATTTTGCATTGCTTTAGTCGTCTCTCTTTGCGCGCAAAATGTGGCACACATTTGGCCGCCTGCCCCCGTCTCTGACGGAATTGTAGTAAGTGAGCGGAGTTAGCCAGCGAAGTTGCGATCTTTGCTAAGTTGTGCAACGTTACAGTTTCGAAACGTTCCTGCAGTTGGCTTTCGCGCTACACGCTAATCGACAGCATTAAAAGCAAACCAGAAAAACAACAACAACAGTGCAAGCATGTCATAGGCTGTGGGCATCGTGGTCTGAAATGTTATTTGTGGAGGTGAAATTATAGTATATTGTATTGTATATGTTGAAATGATCCATTTGGAGTGAAGGATTAACAAGTTATTTAATGTCATCTCCAATCAAGGTGCTTCTTTTCCGCACGTTGTTCTCGGCTCCAGAGGAAATATGTGTGGTACCCACGCAGGGTGTCTTTGTGTTGGCAGAGACGGCTTAATTTCCTCTCTAGGTGTATGTAGGATGCTTTGCACCGCACCCCTATTCCGTGTAGACGACGGAGTGGAGGAGTGTAACTGCGTTGGATATTTTTGTTGTGTGGAACCATGGTCCTGCTTCAACTGTTTTTTAAAGTTTATTTTACCTGTAGCTTGCTTGGGTAGTGTTATTCGCTGGCAGACCAAAGCAGAAGGTCCAGAAGACCATAACAGCCCCCTATCTGCCACTGGAACTTGGGTAGGAGTGGGCTAACGAGTGTCTTTTTCTCCCGTTGTCTTTTTCTGGCTGTAGTGAGGCTAAATCAGTGCTTCGAGTGTGCAGTGTGCACAGAATTGCCATGGTTGTACCGCGAACCCCTACAATATTGGCTCTTCTGTATCTGCTGAGGATGCACAACAGTGGCTCCCAACCTCGATCGTGGGGACCCACAAGCTTGTTTGCTGGTTTTTGTGACAGCCAGTCTCTTGATCAATTAAGGGCGTTGAAAACATACGTGCACAAGTTCTACCATCATTCATTTGTCCCTAAACGTATTTGAACACAATGCAGGTTTGGCTCGTTGCCGTTTGCTCTGTCATTGAACTCTTAATTTTCCACAAACTGTTTAGTTTCAGTGACCAGGTGGCCACATTTTCAGCACTTAGACCCCCACTGATTTCTCCTGTCAGGCTATAATTGAATCACTTTAAAAAAAGGTAACCTCTTTCTGAAGGATATTACAGAAAATGAGAGCATTAGTTGATCTGACTTATTTAACATCCTGAGATGTGAATATGGGACATTTATTGTTCATGGCATGCATAGCTATTTCTGACATAACATGGCCTTGACAGAGTAAGTCATACTTTAATATAAATTAAAAGTGTCTAATTAAGAACAGTTAACGGCTAGTTACAATTCAGGTTGCAATTATGGCTGGAACGAATAGCGGCACACACAGGGGTCCCCCAGGACTGAGTTTGGGAACCCCTGTGGTAGAGAGGGTCGGGTTTGGGTTTCTGTGCTGATGGGGTTGAGCAGCCGAAGGCCGTAGGCAGGCAGTGTAGTGTAATGGTTAGGGGAACTGGGCTTGTAACTCAGAGGTTGCTGGTTAAATTCCCAGGTGGGACACTGCTGTTGTACCCTTGAGCAAGGTACTTAACCTGAAAAGCTTCAGTTACAATCCATTTATACAGCTGGATATTATGTCAAGAAATGTAAACTGTAAGTCGCTCTGGATAAGAGCGTCTGCTAAATGCCTGTAATGTAATGTAATGAAGGGCTGAGAGTAAGGAGAGAGTAGAGAGGGTGTGGATTAAGGAGCATGGTGTTTGGTTTTCTGTGTCCATGGTGCAGGCCACTGTTTCTCAATCCATTCCTACAGGGCACACTGCACTGCATGTTTTCATTCCGACCGCTACTTAATCATGCTCAAGTGATCATTAACAGACGACCGATGCAGATGATAGGTTGGGAGCGGAGGTTGGAATAAAAATGTCCAGGGCAGGGTGCCCTGTAGGAATGGATTGAGAAACACTGGTGTAGGCCACTGGTTCCCAACCCTCTCCTCGTGAACCCCCCCAGCCGATCCGTGTGTTTAAGTTCGACCACCACCTGATTCAAATCGTTAGCTACTTAAATAGCGTTGATTAGTTGAGTCAGGTGTGCTGGTGGTGAATTGGACGAACACCCTCTGGACCCGAGGAGGGGAAGGTTTGTGTAAAGTTTGAGATGGGCTCAGCTGGGAGGCAGGCACACTTCTGACGGACTGGGAGAGAGGGACAGACACAGAGACACACACACAGATGGGCTCAGCTGTGAGGCAGGCACACTTCTGACGGACTGGGAGGGAGACACACAGACACACACAGACACACACACACACACACACACAGAGACACACAGAGACACACAGAGACACACAGAGACACACAGAGACACACAGACTCGCAGGACGGCAGCGCTCTCCACACTGTGGATCACAAAGTACAACACGTCTGCCACTTCAGCGCTCATTGTAGCGTGCTGCGGGACAGTGGCTGTTGCCCCTAAAACGCAGGGAGTTCAGTGCCCATTGTAGCGTGCTGCGGGACAGTGGCTGTTGGCCCCTAAAGCGCAGGGAGTTCAGTGACCCGCCTCCACTCACACTGTGTACTCGCTTCGCGAAAATTCCAGCGTTTCTCCACCAGCTTGCTGGCATTGCTTTTAATGTGGGAAGACGGCCTCTGCTGGCATTCTTGCGCTCTCTTCCCGGCGTTTGCTGTACTCGCATGAAGTGTGTAACTGCTTGGGCTCCTTCAATGTGGCTGGTGCTGTGAGCAGGCTGGATAATTATTATTATTTTTTTTAAAGAATTTGTTTCAGATTTTCTCCCATTTTCTCCCAATTTAGTAGCCAATTACACCCCCTATCTGTTCATGTCAATCCCCCCCCTCGTATTGTGAGTTCGCTGCCGTAGCCCTGAGACCAGCAGTGACAAAGGCGAAGTATCGTCTCCTCCGAGACAGCACTCGCCAGGCTGTCGACCGTAACTCCGGTACTCCAGAGCCACTCCTATAAGTCGCAAACTTTCATGTCGGCTTCCCTCCCCCTCCCGGGGCGGACAGCCAATTGCTGCCCCCTGGTGGCACTCCTGACTCTGGCGCGGCCAGTGGAATCGAACCCCGGTCGCAGTGGCCAGCGTTGAACGTTGTAACCGCTAGACCACCCGGGAGGCTGGATTTTGATGATCATATATCAGAGCTCCCGAGAAGGTCTGCATGGAGCCAATCGGGTGTTTGGGTGTTTTAAAAAGGCACACGATAAAGATGATCTCAGATATGCACCTGTGTGTATGAACACGTGTCAGTGCAGTGCACACCCTGGCGCAGCGTGCGTCTGACTCAGTGCGTCCTGTTTGCACTCGTTTTATTCCTTATTGCCACCCGTGCGCTTCATGAATGGACTTGTGTTGTGATGAGAGCTCACAGCTTTTCCCCTTTACATTACATTACATTACATTACAGGCGTTTAGCATACGCTCTTATCCAGAGCGACGTACAACAAAGTGTTAACCGTAGTCAAGAACAGTTTAGCTGAAAGCCACCCTAGAGGGAAGTACAGTTCTTAGGTGCTAGGAGCAACCACATAGTTAAACTAGGACCCTGTAGGTAAATCTGTAGCCACAATTCAAAGGTAGCAATAAAGCAATCAATGCAGAAAATAATGCCCAAGCCTAATACATAAACAAGTAGACGTGTAAACTAAGCAACTATGTCCCTAACACAGTGACTTACACAGTTTACATTTCTTTACTATCCATTTATACAGCTGGATATTAACTGAAGCAATTCAGGTTAAGTACCTTGCTCAAGGGTACAACGGCAGTGTCCCACCTGGGGTTTGAACCAGCAACCTCTGAGTCATAAGCCCAGCTCCCTAACCATTACACTACACTGCCTGCTCCATCGGCCCCGAACGCTCTGCTAAGTGGCATGGCACAGTGGCGGACCGTGGGCAGCATCGTCATGGTAGACCGCTCAGTGTTGACCCAGGGTTTTATCTGATATTTATTTATTCATTCGTATATTTAGGAATGTAGTGGCCAGCTTTTATGACTGGAATTTCCCTAAGTAATCTTGCACAGGCTGGGAAACGGATTGTTAGGTCCAGAGAACAGATTTATTTAACCTTTATTTAACCAGGTGAAAATGATTGAGAACAGTTTCTCATTTACAACACTGACCTGGCCAAGAAGGCAGGTGTCCAAGTGGTGCAACACGCAAAACATAAAGAAAGTGCTTAAAAACAGGGTGCAGACAGTGCACTGTCATAGGATAAAATAACAAAATCACTCAAAGAGACTCTATTCACATTGAACACGGGAATCACAAGGGGATAGGGAGCTAACAGGTGCATTTGTCAGTGAATGTGTTCTGTAGAAGTCTTCTAAAGGCATATATGGACGTGTTGAGGTTGGGAAGTTTGAGAGTGGATTGTAGGGAATTCCAGTCATAGGCGGCAGAGAAAATAAAAGATTTCCGACCAAAATGTGTTGAGATTTTGGGGACAGCCAGGGTGATGAAGTTGGAGGATCTAAGGTTATAGGAGTTGTGGGAATGATCTATAACTGAATATGTTTCCATGGCCGAGCCAAGTTACGGGCCAAGTTAGGGTATCAACCGGGGGCAAGATTATAGCCAACAAGTGCTTACAATTATACATTGACAGGAGCACTCACGCAGGCATTGGGTGAAGCTGGCTTGTCTTCACCTGCAGCAAAATCCCTGAAGATCCTAGACATGCCCCATCTCTGACGTATTCAAATCTGGACTGAAAACCTTCCTATTCTTCACCGCGTATGACTAAACTCTTGCTCTTTTGGTTTTAGTCCTTCGCCGCATATAATTAAACTCCTACTATCAGTAAACCTTTGCACCTTAGTTGTTCATGTCTTCCCGAAGTAAATTCATGCACTATGATTTTATATATTTTTATGTCTTTTATGCGTTTTATAAGTATGAGCACGTTAGTCTGTTAAGTCTTTTAATCTTTTTTAATCTTTTAATCTTTAATCTTTTTATATTTTGTTTTATCTTAAGTCTTTTTAACTTTATATAAAGTTAACTTTATTATAACCCTGCATGATATTTCTGATGTTTTTATTACTCCATTGTCTTTTTATATTTCTTTTTTATCTATTTTATCCTATCCGTAAAGCACCTTGAATTGCCTTTGTTTATAAAATGTGCTACACAAATACACTTGCCCTGACCTCTCTCTGTTTCCTCCGATCCACAGGAGCGGAGCGGAGCGTAGAGGAGGGGAGGAACACCTCGACGGGTTAAACTGAATTGTGTCAGAACGAGGAGGGACCCGACAGGAAGAGGAGGGACTCCCGTCTGCTCACCTCCCATTTGCAATTTTATTGTTCTGTTGACATTTTATTTTATATTCTTGTTAACTTTTGATCAGTTATTAATGAGATCATATTGTTATTGTCATTGTGCGTTTATTACTTTCCTTTTGCTTTCCTTCGGAGGTTTGATTTTATTTAGCTGTTAGGTTTTTTTTGTTTGTTGTTTTGTTAGTTTTTTTGTTGTCGTTGTTTTTTTTGCCTTTTCTATTTAATTGGTTGTCTTGGCGGTGGGAAGCGACCCCCCTCCAGCCCTGCCCCCACCCCCTGCCCCTCAGACACAGGCAGCTATTCTCACACTGTTGGGGACTCCCACCACAGAAGACAACCGCACCACTCAGCCTTCACACCCACGCCGAAACCAGTCCCAGCCCGGTCCAGCGTGGGCCTCTTCTCTGGACAGGGTAAGACGAGGTGCGGCTTGCCTGAACCTGCAGCGCTGGCTGGCAGTGTAGTGTACTGGTTAGGGGAACTGGGCTTGTAACTCAGAGGTTGCAGGTTCAGTTCCCAGGTGGGGGCACTGCCGTTGTACCCTTGAGCAAGGTACTTAACCTGAATTGCTTCAGTTAATATCCAGCTGTATAAATGGATTGTATGTAAAGAAATGTAAACTGTGTAAGTCGCTCTGGATTAGAGCATCTGCTAAATGCCTACAATGTAAATGTAAAAAATGCAGCATCTTCAGTCTCCCTGTTCAAGTTAAGGCCTCTACATGCTCGAAGGACAACAACACGACAGCAACACAATCAGGGCTCTGCAACATCAACACAACCTTTGCGACCTACGCAGGGGGTTTCAGAGGGTGTCGCGTACCTAGCACAAAAATCACCCGCGACCACAGCGCAATCGTTAACGTAGATGTTGCGCATCATTGATTGGTTAGTTAGCGAATGGAGGCGGAGCTGTCATAGTCATAGTTCATAGGTCACAGTTCATCAAACTAGTAGCTAACGATATAGATGGCTAGCATCATTTGTTCGACACGATATAAAATGAACCAGCTTCAGGAAAGATTGTCTGAAGAAGTATATGTATTGCAGAGTGATTGCGAAATTGTTGCATTGTGCGAACCGTGAGGAAATTGCACAAGTTACGTAGAAGCATGTAGAGGCCTTTAGACCCAGCTGCACATAAAACATATAAACTAGAACAGCACCATGTGTGCTGCATAGATATACAAACTAGATCAATGCTGCATGTACTGCTTAGATATATAAACTAGAGCAGTGCTGCATAGATATATAAACTAGAGCAGTGCTGCAGATATATAAACTAGAGCAGTGCTACATAGCTATATAAACTAGAGCAGTGCTGTATAGATATATAAACTAGACCAATGCTGCATAGCTATATAAACTAGACCAATGCTGCATAGATATATCTAGTGCAATATTTATGTACGATGTACAGTGCAGTATGTGCAGATTTAATTTAAGTAGCCTATATTTTGTGTATTTGTGTATTATATATATATATATATATATATATTTTTTTTTTTTTTCTATTATTGTTTTTCTACTACTGTTGGTATACTGTACGTTGTTCGTGACTGTGTTGTATGTTGTCCTGCACATTTAGGCTGAGCCTATCTTAATTTCGTTGTACCCTGGTATAATGACAATAAAGACATTCAATTCAATTCAATATATAAACTAGAGCAGTGCTGCATAGATATATAAACTAGAGCAGTGCTGCATATATATGTAAACTAGAGCAGTGCTACACAGCTATATAAACTAAAGCAGTGCTACATAGCTATATAAACTAGACCAATGCTACATAGATATATCAACTAGAGCAGTGCTGCATAGATATATAAACTAGACCAGTGGTTCTCAACCTTTTTTGTGCTCTGTACCACTAAAATATTTTCAACAATCCCCAAGTACCCCCTACCCATAATATATATATAGGCCTATATATACATATATATATAGGCATATACCTCACGTGTAAGCAGCCAACACAGATATTTTGATTTTTTTTTAAAACATTTTATTAAGATTCACCATTAATAATTACAAAAGATATTTTGATAAATAAAAAATTATAATTTAAGATTCATCATTAATAATTACAAAACAAAGCCAGCAAATCTGCAGGAAATAAGAGCTAAGTTAGCTCTTTTACACAGCGAGGCTACAGCGAGCGAGTGCGTCTTGAGTTTGTTGCTATTTTAACGTTACGTCAGTTGTGGCGCAAATATGGAGGACCGGTAAAACACGTTGTCTTAATTTTGATGGCCTTATATAGAATATTATTTCAACATTCATTATTCTTTTTTATTTTATTTATTTATTTATTTATTTATTTATTTATTTATTTTGCAAAATACAATTAATTTATATTTATTTTGAGGTTTCAAAAAACATTTCCAAGTACCCCCTGCAATTCCCCCACGTACCACTAGGGGTATGCGTACCCCCGGTTGAGAAACAATGAACTAGACCAATGCTGCATAGCTATATAAACTAGAGCAGAACAGTGGTGTGTGTATTGCATGCTTTATGTGAGATTTACAGGGTTTGTTGTTGACAGAAACTCGGCACTGATTGGACAAGGGAATATGACTGCAGAGACACTTAACTTCGGCCCTGAATGGTAAAACATCTCCTCTCATCTCACTCCCTCCTATTTCTTTCTCTCTCACTTTCTCTCTCCTTTCCCCCTCCCTTCCTCTCTGCACATTTCTTTCTACCTTTTCTTTTTATCGCTATTTCACACCTCCTTCCTGTTTTCCCCCTTCTCCATTCTCCCCCTCTTCCTCTCCGTTTTGCTAGTGAGCGTGGCGTGTTGCGGATTCAATCACAATCTTTGCCTTACCTTGTTTATCCCATGAAAACCTAATCACACAATGTCTCTATCTTCAGGAAGGACAGCCTTTTGCAGACGTAGTTTTGCGTGTATGTTTTGCGATGGTGTATCATTTATGAAGTCGTGTGGACAGAAGACGCACGTGTATTTGCGCAGGTGTTCCGGTAGAGGGAATGGACCAAGCCTTGAGTGTTTGTCTGGTTCTTCATACAGTCACAGAGTGTACACGCTTCCACTTAGATTAACAGTGTTTGTTCATAAAGCAAGAACTATTCTGTTATCAGGGAGACTAAATATTTAAAATAATTATGAATATTGGTGTGTGAGCGAACAGTCCTGTCTCACACGTGCACACACACTCGCAGGAAGGAGGCGTGCGTGCGTTCCTGCTAGTTTGCTGCACTGAATGACACTGAAGCGCTGAGTCTCCTGCCCCCCCAGGCTCCGTGCACTATCCAGCGGGGGGAGTGTGACCTCACCGCCCCCCTCCCCCGCCATGCCAAAGTACAAGCTGGCCGAGTATCGCTACGGCAGAGAGGAGATGCTAGCACTTTATATCAAAGACAACAAGGTGAGCGCACGTCACAGGAAGTGACATCATCATGTGCTTTCCCATTGAGCTTGTGTACCGCTCCTGGCAGACCACTCTACAGGGAGATGATTGTGTGGGTTTTGCAGGTCCCAGATGAGATGCAGGAGTTTGCTGCTATTCTGCAGGATGAGCCTCTGCAGCCACTGGCCCTGGTACCTCTAACTGAGGAGGAGCAGGTAACACTCACACCACACACACACGCACACACGCACCCACACCACACACACACGCGTACACACACGCACGCACAGGCACGTACACACACGCACCCCCACGCGCACACACACACACACACACACACACACACACACACCCTCACACGCGTACACACACGCACACACGCACGCACACGTACACACACGCACCCACGCGCACACACACATGCGCACGCACGCACACAGGCACACACACACGCACGCATACAGGCACACACACACATGCGCACTGACAAGTGCGCGCGCACAGGTACACACACACACACACACACACACACACACACACACACACACACACACACACACACACACACACACACACTGTGTGAGAGAGAGAGAGAGAGTGTGTGTGTGGTGTGTGTGGATCTGACTCCACTTCTCCTCCTTGGTCCAGAGGAACTTCTCCATGTCTGTGAACAGCGTGGCGGTGCTGAGGCTCATGGGAAAGGGGGGCGGGGCCCTCCCCACGGGCGTGGCCCGGGGTCGTGGCAGCACAAGAGGAGGCAGAGGTGAGCAGATGGGAGGGGTTACTGGGAGAGTGGGTGATGTCACTTCCTGTGTGACTTGAGCCCAAAGATCCCTGGGAAATGGAGTCCCCATCAGACCGCAGATGGTTCTTCCAGAGAACTATTGATTTATAGGATAATTTATACCCCATCAGTTGCTTAATATGTTGTCATTCAATGTTCTTGTGATACAAATGCAATGGTGTGTTTATATATACAGTACACAACATAAGTGAGTACACCCCCTCTGAACATAAAGATATATTTATGTTTCTAAATGATTACCATTACAATTCATGGGAAGATGACTAAATTGAAATGTATTAAACATATACTTAATAACAACATAGAAAGATATGTCATCAATATCTGTAAATTAGGCAACTTCTCTTAAATCATGGGTTGCAAAAATGAGTACACTCTTGATTAAATTCAACAAATATGTAATATTCCAGTACTTAGTATGTCCTCCGTTACTTTTAAGTACTGCACTGACCCTTCTTGGCATCGAATGTAGAAGTTCACGACATATTGTCACGTCTATCCTGTTCCACTCCTGGAGGATGACCTCCTTGAGTGCCTTGATGTTTGATGGGGAATGCTGCTCAACTTGTCTCTTCAAAATTCCCCACAGGTGCTCAATAGGCTTGAGGTCGGGTGACATACTTGGCCACCGCAGCGCTTTCATCTTGTTCTTCCTTGGAAGAATGTTTAGGGTCGTTGTCATGTCGAAAAAGTGCCTGACGACCCAGGGTGTGGAGAGGGAGCATCTTCTCTTTCATTTTGCAGTACATCTGCAAATTCATGATGCCATCGATGAAGTACAATTCCCCCACACCTTCAGCACTCATACACCCCCGTATAAGAACTTTACCACCGCCGTACTTCACTGTGGGGACCATGCACTTCTCACTGTGATGCCATACATTTTGGATGCCATCAGATCCAAAAAGATTGACTTTGGTCTCATCAGACCAGAGTATGGATCCCCAAAAGTGTTCACCTTTGTCAATATGGGCCTTGGCAAAGGCTA
>JAINUG010000409.1:155000-187500 GCA_029706075.1 Aldrovandia affinis | reverse complement strand
GAGGTGTTGGTGCGGATGGTGATTGGTTGAGCAGTGTTGGTGTGGATGGTGATTGGTTGAGCAGTGTTGGTGTGGATGGTGATTGGTTGAGCAGTGTTGGTGTGGACGGTGATTGGTTGAGCAGTGTTGGTGCGGATGGTGATTGGTTGAGGAGTGTTGGTGTGGATGGTGATTGGTTGAGGAGTGTTGGTGTGGATGGTGATTGGTTGAGCAGTGTTGGTGTGGATGGTGATTGGTTGAGCAGTGTTGGTGTGGATGGTGATTGGTTGAGCAGTGTTGGTGTGGACGGTGATTGGTTGATGAGCGCCCGTGGGTGTCGGTGATTGGTTGAGCAGTGCTGGTGCGGATGGTGATTGGTTGAGCAGTCTTGGTGTGGATGGTGATTGGTTGAGCAGTGTTGGTGCAGATGGTGATTGGTTGAGATGTGTTGGTGTGGATGGTGATTGGTTGAGCAGTGTTGGTGTGGACGGTGATTGGTTGAGCAGTCTTGGTGTGGACGGTGATTGGTTGAGCAGTGTCGGTGATTGGTTGAGCAGTGTTGGTGTGGATGGTGATTGGTTGAGGAGTGTTGGTGTGGATGGTGATTGGTTGAGGAGTGTTGGTGTGGACGGTGATTGGTTGAGCAGTGTTGGTGTGGATGGTGATTGGTTGAGCAGTGTTGGTGTGGACGGTGATTGGTTGAGCAGTGTTGGTGTGGACGGTGATTGGTTGAGCAGTGTCGGTGATTGGTTGAGCAGTGTTGGTGTGGATGGTGATTGGTTGAGCAGTGTTGGTGTGGATGGTGATTGGTTGAGCAGTGTCGGTGTGGATGGTGATTGGTTGAGCAGTGTTGGTGTGGATGGTGATTGGTTGAGCAGTGTTGGTGTGGATGGTGATTGGTTGAGCAGTGCTGGTGCGGATGGTGATTGGTTGAGCAGTGTTGGTGATTGGTTGAGCAGTGCTGGTGCGGATGGTGATTGGTTGAGCAGTGTTGGTGCGGATGGTGATTGGTTGAGCAGTGTTGGTGCGGATGGTGATTGGTTGAGATGTGGTTGACCCCGCCCCTGCAGGGCCCTTCACCACGATGGAGATGTCGGAGTGGTTCCAGGCCGGGTACTTCACTATGACCCTGCTGGTGAAGAGGGGGTGTGACGAGGGCTTCCAGCCCCTGGGCGACGTCATCAAGATGTGGGGGCGAGTGCCTTTCGCCCCCGGGCCCTCCCAACCCCCCCTGCTCGTGAGCCAGCCCCAACCCCCCCTGCTGTCCCGGGGATCTACGGTGAGCAGGGCCTGGGCGGTTGGGTGGGGGGGTTAGGTGTGTGTGTGTGTGTGTGTGTGTGTGTGTTAGGTGTTTACGTGTTTTAGGTGTGTGTGTGTGTGTTAGGTGTGTGTGTGTGTGTTAGGTGTGTGTGTGTGTTAGGTGTTTACGTGTGTGTTAGGTGTGTGTGTTAGGTGTTTGTGTTGGGTGTTTACGCGTGTGTGTGTGTGTGTGTGTATATGTTAGGTGTGTGTGTGTGTGTGTTAGGTGTGTGTATTAGGTGTTTACGTGTGTGTGTGTGTGTTAGGTGTTTACGTGTGTGTGTGAGTGTGTGTGTGTGTGTGTGTTAGGTGTGTGTGTTGGGTGTTTACGCGTGTGTGTGTGTGCGCGTACCTGCAGGGGAGTAATGAGCAGGAGAGGTTGAAGAAGCAGCAGGAGTTGGCGGCTCTCTACCAGCAGCTCCAGCAGCAGCAGCTATTTCAGCTCATCAACAGGTACGGCTCACCTGCGCCTCCAAAGGATTACTCTAAACTGTGTGGCTCAGCAGGTAGAGCACGGCGCCACAACGCTTAGGCTGTGGGTTCGACTCCCACTGGGACCACATGTACTGAAAAATGTATGCACTCACTACTGTAAGTCGCTTTGGATAAAAGCGTCTGCTAAATGGCATGTGTTTGAACTGCCCTCCGATATACAAATAGACAGCACAGACACACACATACATCACACACGTGACACACAGACACGCTGTCTCAGCTGAGCAGAGCTTGCAGCCACATACGCACCCGTGTTCTGACTTCCTGTCCCGATGACAGCACACGGAAGGCCTACATTTACATTTACATTGTCATTTTAGGCATTTAGCAGACGCTCTTATCCAGATGCTCATACATTTTTTACATACAATCCATTTATACAGCTGGTTATTTTAACTGAAGCAATTCAGGTTAAGTACCTTTAGCTCAAGGGTACAACGGCAGTGCCCCACCTGGGGATTGAACCTGCAACCTCTGAGTTACAAGCCCAGCTTCCTAACCATTACACTACACTGCCAGCCCCACTACATAGGCCTCTCCAAGATGCTGTGTTGGGTGTTCAGCAGGATGAGTGTGCGTGTGTGTGTGCGGGAGTTTGAGGTCTGTGCCATTCTGGGTACTTTCAGCCCTGAAGGACAGATCTCAGATCAGCTTGCTCAGCCTCAGGCTGAAGCCCAGCCCTTGAGTGTGAACTGTAGACTGATCCAGGATCGCCCTCACAGGTGTGGAGAGCAGAGCATGATGCCCTCCATGAACCGCTCCATGTCAGTGCCGGACTCGGGCTCCCTGTGGGACATGCATACCTCAGCTTCACAGCAAGCAGGTAAGAGCGCGCACACACCTGTACACACACACACCTGTACACACACACACACACACCTGTACACACACACACACACCTGTACACACACTACACACACACACACACACGCACACACACACACCTTTACACACCACACACACACACACACCTTTACACACACACACACACACACACGCCTGTACACACCACACACACACACACACCTTTACACACCACACACACCTGTACACACACACCTTTACACACCACACACACCTGTACACACACACACACACACACACACACCTGTACACACCACACACACACCTTTACACACCACACACACACACACACACCTTTACACACCACACACACCTGTACACACACACCTTTACACACCACACACACACATAAACACACCTGTACACACTAGACACGCACACACACCTTTACACACTACACATACACACACACACCTGTACTCCCTACACACACACACACACCTGAATTAATGAACAGTTTAAATCCACCTCTGCATACACACACACACTCACACAGACACACACACATATATTGTAAGCACACACATACACAAGCACTCAAGTAAGTGTGTACCTTAAGTAAGAGGACACACGCGCTCTCTTCTCTGTCCTCATCCCTGCTCATCGAT
The DNA here is from genome assembly GCA_029706075.1 of Aldrovandia affinis. Classification (NCBI taxonomy): domain Eukaryota; kingdom Metazoa; phylum Chordata; class Actinopteri; order Notacanthiformes; family Halosauridae; genus Aldrovandia; species Aldrovandia affinis. The sequence goes on along the minus strand of JAINUG010000409.1, from coordinate 184,255 downwards.
CTCGTCCTCTGCCTTCTCTTTCTGCAGGCGGTGAAGCCAGTTTATGGGACTTAACAATGAATTCTTCAACTCAGGGTCCAACTCTGGAACAGCTGCAGAAGGTGGGGGTGGCGCCCCCTGTCTGTGTGGAGGGGCTTTTATTTGACCAAACCTCTATAAAGTACCTGTGTATATAACTGCACAACTCTTTATGACACTACCTGTTTGACTATGCACAGCCTTTGACTGCACAGCCTTACCTGTCAATGTTACCTGTTACCTTACCATTTACTTTCATTTCCCCCTCTGTCTGTCTGTCTGTCTGCATGCGTATGTCTGTGTGTGTCTCTGTGTGTGTGTGTGCGCAGCTGCAGGAGAGGCGAGACGCAGAACTCAGGGCGAAGCGAGAGGAGGAGGAGCGTAAGCGCAGGGAGGAGAAGAGGAGGCAGCAGGAGGAACAGAAAGACGTGAGGAAGAGGAGCTCTTCCGCCGCAAACAGGTGAGGAAGTGTGTAACGCACCCCTAGTGCATTACAAGTGTGTGTAACAGTGTGTAACGGGTGCGTAATGTGTGTAACGGGAGTGTAATGTGTGTAACAGGTGCGTAAAGGTGTGTAACGGGGGGGTGTAATAGGTGTGCAACAGGTGTGTGTAATGTGTGTAACAGTGTGTAACGGGTGCGTAATGTGTGTAACAGTGTGTAACGGTGTGTGATGTGCGTCCCCAGCAATGCCGGCAGCAGCAGGAGCTCATCATGAAGCTGCTGCAGCAGAGTCAGCAGCAGGCCCCGCCCACCTCAGGGTGGAGCTCCGCCCAGCTGCCCAAACCCAACAAATCACTGAACCTGCTGGAGCTGCAACAACAAGAGGCAGAGCGACACAAACAGCAGCACCACAGAGACAGGGTGAGACACTGAGACACCACAGAGACAGGGTGAGACACTGAGAGAGAGAGTGAGACACTGAGAGAGAGTGAGACACTGAGAGACACCACAGAGACAGGGTGAGACACTGAGAGACACCAGAGACAGGGTGAGACACTGAGAGAGAGAGTGAGACACTGAGAGACACCAGAGACAGGGTGAGACACTGAGAGACAGGGTGAGACACTGAGAGAGAGCGACACAAACAGCAGCACCACAGAGACAGGGTGAGACACCGAGAGACAACACAGAGACAGGGTGAGACACTGAGAGACAACACAGAGACAGGGTGAGACACTGAGAGAGAGTGAGACAAACAGCAGCACCACAGAGACAGGGTGAGACACTGAGAGAGAGTGAGACAAACAGCAGCACCACAGAGACAGGGTGAGACACCGAGAGACAACACAGAGACAGGGTGAGAGAGAGAGAGAGCGAGAGAGTGTGAGTGAGAGAGTGAGAGTGAGAGAGTGTGAGAGTGTGAGAGTGTGAGTGTGAGAGACAGAGTGAGAGACAGAGAGACAACACAGAGACAGGGTGAGAGAGAGAGAGAGCTAGAGAGTGTGAGTGAGAGTGAGAGTGAGAGAGTGAGTGTGAGAGTGTGAGTGTGAGAGACAGAGTGAGAGACAGAGAGACAACACAGAGACAGGGTGAGACACTGAGAGACAACACAGAGACGGGGTGAGAGACAGAGTGACCCCACAGATGCACCCAAGTCATGTATCTGTAAACAATGCTGATGTGTGTGTTTTCTCTCTCTCTCTCCCACAGCATGGCAGCCTGTCTGTGGGGGGGCAGTGGGGGGAGGGTGCGGGGGCTCTGTGGGGAGGGGGGGGATGGAGGGGAAGGCGGGGGGCGGCGGCGCTGGGATTGGGCTGTGGGACGAGGCGCTGAAGAACCAGAGCAGCCTCCGGAGCATCGGCCTGAAGAACAGCCGCAGCAGCCCGTCACTCAGGTACCCTGTTACACACACACACACCTGTTACACACACACACGCTCACACATACACACACACACACTACACCTGTTACACACACACACACACACACACACACACACACACACACACCCTGTTACACACACACACACACACACACACACACACACACACACACACACACACACACACACACTGTACACACACACACACACACACACACACACACACACACACACACACACACACACACACACACACACACACACACCTGTTACACACACACACACACACACACACACACACCACACACACACACACACACACACACACACACCTGTACACACACACCTACACACACACACACACACACACACACACACACACACCTGTTACACACACACACACACACACACACACACCTGTACACACACACACACACACACACACACTGTACACACACACACACACCTGTTACACACCACACACACACACACACACACACACACCTTTACACACACACACACACACACACACACACACCTGTTACACACACACACACACACACAAACACACACCTGTACACACACACACACACACACACCTGTTACACACACACACACACACACACACCTGTACACACCTGTTACACACACACACACCTGAATTAATGAACAGTTTAAATCCACCTGTTACACACACACACACACACACACACACACACACACATTGTTACACACACATACACAAGCACTCAAGTAAGTGTGTACCTTAAGTAAGAGGACACACTCTCTCTTCTCTGTCCTCATCCCTGCTCATCGATCTCGTCCTCTGCCTTCTCTTTTCTGCAGGCGGTGAAGCCAGTTTATGGGACTTAACAATGAATTCTTCAACTCAGGGTCCAACTCTGGAACAGCTGCAGAAGGTGGGGTGGCGCCCTGTCTGTGTGGAGGGGCTTTTATTTTACCAAACCTCTATAAAGTACATGTGTATATAACTGCACAACTCTTTATGACACTACCTGTTTGACTATGCACAGCCTTTGACTATGCACAGCCTTACCTGTCAATGTTACCTGTTACCTTACCATTTACTTTCATTTCCCCCTCTGTCTGTCTGTCTGCATGCGTATGTCTGTGTGTGTCTCTGTGTGTGTGTGTGTGCGCAGCCTGTGTGCCTGGAGGCGAGACGCAGAACTCAGGACGAGAACTCAGAGAGGAGGAGGAGCGTGAGCGCAGGGAGGAGAAGAGGAGGCAGCAGGAGGAACAGAAAAGACGTGAGGAAGAGGAGCTCTTCCGCCGCAAACAGGTGAGGAAGTGTGTAACGCACCCCTAGTGCATTACAAGTGTGTGTAACAGTGTGTGACGGGTGCGTAAAGTGTGTAACGGGGGGTGTAATGTGTGTAACAGGTGTGTGTAAAGGTGTGTAACGGGGTGATAATAGGTGTGCAACAGGTGTGTGTAATGTGTAACAGTGTGTAACGGGTGTGTAATGTGTGTAACAGTGTGTAACGGTGTGTGATGTGCGTCCCCCAGCAATGCCGGCAGCAGCAGGAGCTCATCATGAAGCTGCTGCAGCAGAGTCAGCAGCAGGCCCCGCCCACCTCAGGGTGGAGCTCCGCCCAGCTGCCCAAACCCAACAAATCACTGAACCTGCTGGAGCTGCAACAACAAGAGGCAGAGCGACACAAACAGCAGCACCACAGAGACAGGGTGAGACTGAGACACCACAGAGACAGGGTGAGACACTGAGAGAGAGTGAGACACTGAGAGAGTGAGACACTGAGAGACACCACAGAGACAGGGTGAGACACTGAGAGACACCAGAGAGGGTGAGACACTGAGGAGAGAGTGAGACACTGAGAGACACCAGAGACAGGGGTGAGACACTGAGAGACAGGGTGAGACACTGAGAGAGAGCACACAAACAGCAGCACCAGAGACAGGGGAGACAGGGAGAGAGACACTGAGAGACAACCAGAGACAGGGTGAGACACTGAGAGAGAGACAAACAGCAGCCCACAGAGACAGGGTGAGACACTGAGAGAGTGAGACAAACAGCAGCACCACAGAGACAGGGTGAGACACCGAGAGACAACACAGAGACAGGGTGAGAGACTGAGAGACAACACAGAGACAGGGTGAGACACTGAGAGAGAGTGAGACAAACAGCAGCACCACAGAGACAGGGGAGACACTGAGAGAGAGTGAGACAAACAGCAGCACCACAGAGACAGGGTGAGACACTGAGAGAGACAACACAGAGACACCACAGAGAGAGGAGTGAGAGAGAGAGAGTGAGAGTGAGAGAGAGAGTGTGAGACAGTGAGGCAGAGACAGAAAGAGACAGAGAGACAACACAGAGACAGGGTGAGAGAGAGAGAGAGAGAGACTGAGAGAGACAACACAGAGACAGGGTGAGAGAGAGAGAGGGTGAGACAGAGAGAGAGACAACACAGAGACAGGGTGAGACACTGAGAGACAACACAGAGACAGGGTGAGAGACAGAGTGACCCCACAGATGCACCCAAGTCATGTATCTGTAAACAATGCTGATGTGTGTGTGTGTTTCTCTCTCTCTCCCACAGCATGGCAGCCTGTCTGTGGGGGGGCAGTGGGGGGAGGGTGCGGGGGCTCTGTGGGGAGGGGGGTATGGAGGGGAAGGCGGGGGGCGGCGGCGCTGGGATTGGGCTGTGGGACGAGGCGCTGAAGAACCAGAGCAGCCTCCGGAGCATCGGCCTGAAGAACAGCCGCAGCAGCCCGTCACTCAGGTACCCTGTTACACACACACACACACACACACACACACACACACACACACACACACACACACACCTGTTACACACACACACACCTGTTACACACACACACACACACACACACACACACACACACACACACACACACACTCACACACACACACACACACACACTCACACCACACACACACACACACACACACACACACACACACTCACACACACACACACACACACACACACCTGTTACACACACACACACACGCACACACACACACACACACACACACACACACACACACACACACACCTGTACCTGTTACACACACACACACACACACACACACACACACACACACACACACACACACACACACACACACACACCTGTACCTGTTACACACACACACACACACACCTGTTACACACACACACACACACACCTGTTACACACACACACACACACACACACACACACACACTGTTACACACACACACACACACACACACACACACACACACACACACACACACACACACACACACACACACACACCTGTTACACACACACACACACACACACACACACACACCTGTTACACACACACACACACACACACACACACACACACACACACACACACACACACACACACACACCTGTTACACACACACACACACACACACACACACACACACCTGTTACACACACACACACACACACACACACACACACACACACACCTGTTACACACACACACGCACACACACACCTGTTACACACACACACACACACACCTGTTACACACACACACACACACACACACACACACACACACACACACACACACACACACACACACCTGTTACACACACACACACACACACACACACACACACACACACACACACCTGTTACACACACACACACACACACACCTGTTACACACCTGTACCTGTTTTACACACACACACACACACCTGTTACACCTGTTTTACACACACACACACACACACACACCTGTTACACAAACACACACACACACACCTGTTACACACACACACACACACACACCTGTTACACACACACACACACACTCACCCCTGTTACACACACACACACACACCACACACCTGTTACACACACACACACCTGTTACACACACACACACTCTGTGTGTGCAGTGAGCAGTACATGCTGAGGAGGAAGCGCACTGAGGACGAGGAGAAGCTGCTGAAGCTGCTGCAGGGCCTGAAGCCGCCCCAGGACGGCTTCACCACCTGGTGTGAGCAGATGCTGCACGCGCTCAACTCATCCACCAACAACTCCTCCTGCTCCTCCGACGGTAATACTCCCTCTCTCCTCTTTCTCTTTCTCTCTCCCCTCTCTCCCTCTCTCTCCCACTCTCTCTCTCTCTCTCTCCCATCTCTCTGTCTCTCTTTCTCACCCTCTCTCCAGCCCCCCACCCTCTCTCCATCTCTCTGTCTCTCCGTCCCTCTCTCTCTCTCTCTTTTCTCTCCCTCTCTCTCTCCCCTCTCCCACTCACTCTCTCTCTCTCTCTCTCTCTCTCTCTCTCTCTCTCTCTCATCCCCCTCTCTCTCCATCCCTCTCTCTCTCTCTCTCTCAATGGGGCATTGTCATCTCTTCCAGGATGACAATGCCCCCATCCACAGGGTATGAGTGCTCACTCAATGATTTGATGAGCATGAAAACAATGTAAACCATATGCTATGGCCGTCTCAGTCACCAGATCTCAAGCCAACTGAACACTTATGGGAGATTCTGGAGCGGCACCTGAGACAGTGTTTTCCACCCCCATCAACAAAACACCAAATGATGGAATTTATTGTGGAAGAACGGTGTTTCATTCCTCCTTTGGAGTTTCCAGACACTTGTAGAATCTATGCAACGGTGCATTGAAGCTGTTCTGGCAGCTCGTGGTGGCCCAATGGGCAGTTACCTGTAGTTATTCTGCTTCTACGCTGTTGACCTCCTGCAGACCTACCAACCTGTACGCATTTTGCGTACAAAGCACGCAATTCTTGGTCAAAATACGCATGTAAGCAAATGTCCGCTGAAACTACGCCAAAAAGAAAAAAAAATTCTGAGGGGCAAAATTTACGAAAAAAATCAAAAAAAAAAAACCTTTTGCACCACGGACCGGTTGCGGGGTGCAATTATTTCCTCGCGCATAATTGATCTGGTCTCAGCTTTTTTCGCGACCAGATCCCCCCCGTCGACAGAACACGGGGTGCCGTTACGTGCCTGCACCCGGTGCTGGCAACCCACGCTACGCCACTGGTCGCCCCCAATTCAAACGAAACCTACGCCACTGGTTGTACTAAAAAAATTCCCAAGGTTGGCAGGTCTGCTCCTGCTGTGACTGTAGCGTTTGTGTTTGTGTGGCGTGACGCGCGACCTGTGTTCGCAGTGGCCACCATCGTGGCGTACCTGAAGGAGGTGGAGTCCCCGTACGAGGTGCACGACTTCATCCGCTCCTACCTGGGGGACACCGTGGAAGCCAAAGAGTTCGCCAAACAGTTCCTGGACCGCCGCGCCAAACAAAAGGCCAACCACCAGAGACAGCAGCAACAGCAGCAGGTGTGTGTGTGTGGGTGTGGGTGTGGGTGTGGGTGGGTGTGGGTGTGGGTGGGTGTGGGTGTGGGTGGGTGTGTGTGTGGAGGGTGTGTGTGTGTGTGTGTGTGTGTGTGGGTGTGTGTGAGTGAGTGTGTGTGTGTGAGTGTGTGTGTGAGAGTGTGAGTGTGTGTGTGGTGTGTGTGTGTGTGTGTGTGTGTGTGTGTGTGTGTGCGTGCGTGTATGTGTATGTGCGTAGATTGTGGGGGTGTGTATGTGTGTGTATATTGTGTGTATTGTGTATTTGTGAGTCATTATTGATGAGTAAGAGTTTGTGTTGTTTCCAGCTATCAAAGGAAGTAGCAGGCCTGACAATGAACTTCCCTTTACAGGTGAGTCACGCACCTCCATGCATTCAGGTGGACCCCGAATTTACTGTGTTTGGGTTAGGGTTACTGTGGTAACATCAGCTCCTTATTGAGTGTGATTTCATGTGAGCTTGTCAGTTTGTTGCATGAAGATTATTTGTGAACACACCGCTTGAACTGTGAAATCATCTCTCTCTCTCTCCTCCTCTCTCTCTCTTTCCCCCTTCCTCTCTCCTCTCCCTCTCTCTCCCTCCCCTCTCTCTCCTCTCTCCTCTCTCTCCCCCTCCCTCTCTCTCTCTCTCTCTCCCTCTCTCTCTCCCCCCCTCCCCTCTCTCTCTCTCTTTCTCCCCTCTCTCTCCCCCTCTCTCTCTCTCTCTCTCTCTCTCTCTCTCTCTCCCCCTCTCTCCCCCTCCCTCCTCCCTCCCTCCCTCTCCCTCTCTCTCTCTCTCCTCTCTCTCTCTCCCTCTCCCCCTCCCTCCCTCCCTCTCCCCTCCCTCTCTCTCTCCCCCCCAGGACTCAATGCGGGGGCTCAGCCCCAGTGCTCTGCAGTCCATGTTCCAGTCGGCCCACCTGGGGAAGGGCGGGGCGTACGACGGCCAGGGGGGGAAGATGAAGAAGAAACAGCCAATGATGTTGCACTCTGACCCCAGCATCTTAGGTAGGCCCCGCCACACTCTTCAATGTTCCCTGTAGAGTAATGTTCCTGTGTTGTAGAGTAATGTTCCTGTGTTGTAGAGTAATGTTCCCTGTGTTGTAGAGTAATGTAGAGAAATGTTCCCTGTGTTGTAGAGTAATGTAGAGTAATGTTCCCTGTGCTGTAGAGTAATGTAGAGTAATGTTCCCTGTGCTGTAGAGTAATGTTCCCTGTGTTGTACTGTAATGGTCTCTGTGCCGTAATGGTCTCTTTGCCGTAATGGTCTCTTTGCTGCTCCTTCTCTCTGCAGGATACTCCTTCCACGGCGCTGGCGACAGGCTGAGTGAGATGGAGACGGTGGAAGATTACTGATCCACAGCAATAGCTACCCGAGGCCTTCCAATGACCAATGTGCACTGCTGGAGGAGGGGGGGGGCCTTCCAGGGTGGGGGACCGAGCCTCGTCTGGGGTGGGGGGAGGGGCAGGGCAGGGGGCGGAACCTGGTCAGAGGGTTGGGGGAGGGAGGAATCATCCTGCCCTCTCCACAGGAACACCACCCAACCCAACCCACCCACACCCAGGGCCCCAGGGGGAATTCTCTGGCACTTATTACAATAAGCACCTTAAACTGAAGCACTTTATTATGGGGGGGGGGGATAAATGGGGATTCTGTTGCATTTTGTGTGAGCGCATAAATTCTGTGATTACGCATGTGTGTGTGAATACATACTTCATACACACGCATGCACGCAAGAACTGGAAAGTTACATTTCTGGAATGGGGTGGGAGGGCTGGGGAGGGCTTTTTTTACTTATCAGAAAGCAAATCCTTTCTTGAAATTCAAACACTGTTTTTTTGTAAACATTTATATAAAAAAGTAAAGTTATAAAAAAAAAAAAGAATTTTACAAACTTGAAGATTTGCACTTGTGTAAAAAAAAAAAAAGAAGAAAAACTAAAAACAAAAACAAAATGGATTAGCTGTAGAAATAAATATTTTTGTGAATTGTGTGTGATTGTGAGAGAGCGCAAGAGTGTGAGAGACCGAGAAAGAAAGAGTGAGTGAGTGAGCGAGCGAGAGAGAGAGTGTGTGGGGGTGTGTGTGTGTTGGAAATGTATTAGCCTGCACAATGTTTTCATTTCTTACCAAGATGTATAAACTAAAAGAGGCCATTTTGTCATTACGTCATTTGATGAAAATTTTTGTATTTTGTGACGTGTTTGTGTGTGCCTGCGTGCGTGCGCGTGTGTGTGTGTGCGTGCGTGTGTGTATGTGTGTGTGTGTGTGTGTGTGTGTGTGTGTGTGTGTGTGTGTGTGTGTGTGCGTGCGTGTGTGTGTGTGTGATTAGAGAGGGAGGGGGCAGTTCAGTGCTTTCTGTCACCAGCTTGTAGTCCCTACAATCTGGGTGGGGCACGACGGAGTCTTTATCACTTTGCCAGCTCCTGCGTGTGCTCTGATTGGTCGAGACAGTCATTCAGCTCCTGCGTGTGCTCTGATTGGTCGAGACAATCATTCAGCTCCGCGTGTGCTCTGATTGGTCGAGACAGTCATTCAGCTCCTGCGTGTGCTCTGATTGGTCGAGACAGTCATTCAGCTCTGCGTGTGCTCTGATTGGTCGAGACAGTCATTCAGCTCCTGCGTGTGCTCTGATTGGTCGAGACAGTCGTTCAGCTCCGGCGTGTGCTCTGATTGGTCGAGACAGTCGTTCAGCTCCGGCGTGTGCTCTGATTGGTCGAGTGGGAGAGTCAGTCTGGGTCTCTGGTGCATTCCCCCCCCTCCCCGTGTGAGAGCAGCACAATGCCGGGGGGGGTGGATTATGGGATGTGCACTGTTGCCTTCAGTCAGCTTATTCTGCCCCATGAGTGGATGAGGGTGAATCTGATGTGTGAGTGAGTGAGTGAGTGTGTGCGTGAGTGAGTGCGGACAGACCGAGTGCGTGTTCATTGTTTTGCTGTCGATGAATATGATAACAGTTTATATTTTACATACACATCATATACAAAGTGAAAAGTATTTTGGACTCGTATGTGGAGCACTTTTTGGGCTGCTAATGTGTTGTCTTTTTTTTCTTCTTTTTTTTTTTTTTTCTTTCTTTGCATCCTGGAGAAGTGTGTGTGTGTTTTTCTGTTTATTTTCTATATTGAATGTATTCCAAGAAAAGAAAATGGAGGCGAGGCTGGATTCTTCAAGACAAAAAGAACAGCAACATTTATATATATATATATATATATATATATATACATACATACATACATATATATATATGAAAATATGACAAAAAGGAAACAACGGACCCTCTGCTGTCGCACTGCCTCGTCGTCCCTCTCCGACCCATTCGGGAGTATCGGATGTTTACACAACACGTATTTCTGGGGAGGGGGTGATATTTCCTTTGCTTTATGAATACAGAGGATGCACGAGACTCGCCACAACCGTACCCACACGTTCATTTCTTTTTATTTTTTGTTGAAAAACGTTTGTCTGATTTGTCTGTTTTATTTCTTGTTTGAGATTTTAGTTGGTTTTTTTTTTTTTTTTTTTGGGTGCCGGGGGGGGGGCAGAGATCTTCTGTTCTGTTTACCGGCTTTTCTCTTTTTCCGATCTGACTTGTGCCCCCTCCCCCCCGTCTGCCTTGATCTATCTTATAAGATCTTTTTTTTTTTTTTTTTTTCTTTTTTTTTATTTTTATTAAAAGACAAATGGAGAAGAGGTACTTCATCATTAAGACGGAATTCATCTTCGCTTTAACCCTATTTTTGGAGAGAGAAAATTGTTCGGTTTCCTCGACTGTTTATTTTTTCATCAAAAAGCAAAAGAAAATGGGAAAATATAGATAGAAAAAGGAAAAAAAAAAAAATGTTTTGGAGGAACTTTTTTTTGTTTTGAAACATTTGCACCCTGCAATGGGGCAAGCTTTGCGCTCATGATGTGTTTTGTTTTGCTGTGGGGGGGAGGGGGTTCAGGGGAGCAGAAGATGAGCCCCCCCCCCCTATGCACTTTGCACTTGGGGACCAGTGGCCGGTGGCTTTCCCTCCCTCCTCTCGTGGGGGGGGGGGGGGCGGCGTGTGGCTCTATTTTGATGAAGCTGCAGTGAAATCTTAAGGGTGCCTGATGTTCAACAATGAAGGAAAATCAATTGTTTTAATGAATGTTCCTCAAAAACGACTCTTCTGTACTTGAGAAATTAACGAATGAACACGCCACCCCCTCCCCACCCCCCCACAGCACACAGAAACGCTGTCACGCGCCTGCGCCGCCCGCTCGAGGGGGGGGGGGAACAAGAAAAACAAGCAAAAAATAAAAAGTTGATTTAATGTCCTCAGAGTGGAACTTCACAACAACAGGCAAAGCGTCTGACCTGAAATACTGAGGCTGAAAAACAAACTGAAACAAAACTGAATGTTTTTGGGACACTGGACTACGCAGAACGGAGTGGCAGAACGGTTCCCAAAATGTCTCCCAGCGCCTGAATCATTTTGGACGGGAAACAGAAAGGGATTGTGGGCGAGCGCCAGGAGGACCCACGGGAGAGCCCACGACAGGTAAGACCTGACCCACCAATAGGAGCAGAGGCTCGGGCTCTGTCATTTAGGGGGCGGGGCCTATTTGATTGCTGTGCATTTGCCGCCACAGAGAGGAGGCTGGGTACATTACATTACAGGCATTTAGCAGACGCTCTTATCCAGAGCGACTTACAGTTTACATTTCTTTACATAATATCCATTTATATAAATGGATATTTACTGAAGCAATTCAGGTTAAGTACCTTTAGCTCAAGGGTACAACAGCAGTCTCCCACCTGGGGATTGAACCTGCAACCTTAACGTTACTAGCCCAGCTCCCTAACCATTATACCACACTGCCTGCCTGGGTAGTGTGCATATATGTGCCCTTAGGTTTTGCAGTGTAGTGATACAGATGACTAGAAATCATTTGGCGCTGAATCATTTGCTGCCTGCAACTTCCTGTCTGCATCCTGTAACTTCCTGTCTGCTGTGTGCTGCTTTTCATTCTCTGCATAGGCCTCACTTTTCACAGCAGAAGAACGGCAAATCTGTCCTCTCCTTCTCCCCCCCTCTCTCTCACCCTCCCCGTCTCTCACGCCGTCGCAGACTTTCAACACGGAGGAGGACAGACATGCTGGGGACATTCGACTGTGATGGGCCTGTCAAGGAAGTGGGCAGGAGGCGGGGCTTTTGCGCAAGGCCCGCATGAATGGGGGGACGGCCTCTGGACTGGACTGTGGTCCCGCCCACATCTGTACTCTTCAAGCAGCTCCTGCAATCCTGTACCAAAGGGGGAGGGGCTATCCAATGGACCAATCATTATCGAGACACAGCCTCCTCCTCCCCCCCCCCGACCCCCAAACTGAAGCTGTTTTATGGAGGGAGGTGGTATAGGACATACATTGGAGCTGTTTTTATTTTTATTTCTTATTTTAATTCTACTTTGTTTGAAATGCCTTAACTGTACAGAACAGAACTGCATCAGTGAGGACTGGAAATTACACACACACACACGTACGTACACACAAACCCCACACACACACACGTACGTACACACAAACCCCACACACACATGTACGTACACACAAACCCCACACACACACACACACACACATACGTACATACACACAAACCACACAGACGTACATGTACGTACATACCACACACGTATGTTCACACAAGCCACACATCACACATGTATGTACACACACAAACCCCACATGCAAACACAAACCTCACATGCAAGTACACATACATACACACGCACGTACATGTACGTCCACACACACCACACACAAGTACGTACACAAACCACGTACACGTACACACGTATGTACACATGCGGATTGATAGTCAGAGGACTGGTTTGGATGGAAAAGTACGTGAGAATAGATACCTCTACTAAAAGGAAAACCTTTGTAAAAACCATACATACATACATGCAGTCTGTACAGCAAAATCGTCTCCAATCCATAACAGACTCTCTATCTCTTTTTGAGTTTATGTACATATAGCACAGTTGTACACACACACACACACACACACACATACTCTGTCCTAAGCTATACACAGAAGTGTAAATATCCACACTGATACAACTCCATCTCCCCCTCACAGCCTCACTTCATGGTTTGCCTTGTGAACAGTGAGACTTTGTAAAGATTTCCAGGGTTAAAGGCCTCGACATGTAGCTTTATTAGGCTGGGGCTGTAGCCCTGCGAGAGGGGCTGAGCTGACCCAGGGAGGGAGGGAGGGGGCAAATGAAAGCGCTTTCTCTCCTGATTCAGAGCTTGTGTCTCAAACGTTTTATCACCCTTGGCTGGTCCTTTGGTTTCTGTCTTGAGGAAGGGCAGCAACACACACCTCTTTGGCTCCAGTGCACAGCCTCGCACACACACACTAACATGCATGCACACAGCCTCGCACACACACACACTAACATGCATGCACATAGCCTCGCACACACACACACACACTAACATGCATGCATGCACACAGCCTCGCGCGCACACACACACACACACACACACACTAACATGCATGCACACAGCCTCGCGCACACACACACACACACACACACTAACATGCATGCTCTAACACACATGCACACAGCTTCGCACACACACTCACACGGTTAAACAGCCACTCACATGTGCACACGCCTACATGCCTGTGTGCACACACACACACAACCCTAAATGCACATGTAGTTTGTAGGATGCATGGATGGCTGTGCGTGTGCATCAGAAGGTTCTCTTGGCTGTTATTGCTGTGGAGTGGAGTGGAGTGAGTGGTGGGAGATGTGGTGTTGCTGGTATAAGAGGTGAAATCCTGGCTGGAGCACAGAGGTCTGCCCCTGGGAGGGGGGCCGTTTGCTGCTTCCCCCCTCAGATCATAGGAACTCATTAAGACGCGGGTCCGATAAGTAAATCTGTCCCTTCGTATCTCATGGCTCTGTTCCTCTGGCCTCACTGTGCTGGCTGATCCAGCTCCCACCTCCACAGGGACTCTGCTGGCCTCCAGTTATTTAGAGCTATGGTCTAGACTCTGCAGTCTGGTTAGAGGTATGGTCTAGCCCAGGGGTGGGCAGTCTTACCCTGTGTGGGCCGGTGTGGGTGCAGGCTTTTGTTCCAACTGAACAGGGACACACCTGATTCCACTAATCAAAGCCCTGATTGAAGACTTTGATTAGCTGATTAGTCAAATCAGGTGAGCTACTGCTTGGCTGGAACAAAAGCCTGCACCCACACCGGCCCACACAGGGTAAGATTGCCCACCCCTGGGTTAGACTCTGCAGTCTGGTTAGAGGTATGGTTTAGACTGCAGTCTGGTTAGAGGTATGGTTTAGACTGCAGTCTGGTTAGAGGTATGGTTTAGACTGCAGTCTGGTTAGAGGTATGGTTTAGACTGCAGTCTGGTTAGAGGTATGGTTTAGACTGCAGTCTGGTTAGAGGTATGGTTTAGACTGCAGTCTGGTTAGAGGTATGGTTTAGACTGCAGTGGGTTTAGAGATGGGTCGAGACTGATGGCTGATTTGTTGTGTTGCTCCTGGTGTTGAGCTGTTTCAAAACTTAATTTGTTTTATTGAATTATTACTCCATCACAAAAGAGAAAAAGAGAATGACTTGATGATAGCAGTGCTTCATTTGCCTTTACCAACCGAGACCTCGTCAGCCCAGCCTCACTCGCGTTAAAACCAGAGCACCTTTCTGAATGTTTTAGAGATTTTACCGAATTGCAGCATCAAAAACACGAGACAATATGGACAAACCTAAAGAAAATGTAAATAGTTTTTCTTTTTCTTTGAAGAACAAAAAAATGTAAAATAATATTAAACGGACTGAAATATTGAATCTGAGGATTGTGTGCGTCTCTCGTCTTTATCCCTCTTTGCGGGCGGGGGGGGGGGTAGTAGTAATTTCCTGGGAGACAATGCTCTGTTACCGTGGTTACTGTTACCGTCTCCTTTGGCCAGCCATAATCTCTCTGGGCATGCTGTCCTGTGATCATTATGAATGGCATTTATGTTCCTTTTCAGTTTAGGATATCAAGATGTTTTACATTGAAGGTCATTTTGACCACCAACAGTGTGCAGCTTCCAGCGGAGTCAGGCAGAGCAGCCATTTTATACCAGAAGGCTCGCCACACCTTCAGCTGTCAAACTAGCCAGCTGGCCTAACTATTAGTGTTAGTAGCTAGTGAGTACTACATAGCTAGTTAGTTAGGTTGCCAGCCATCAATGTGGTGCTCATACCATAATGATAAGTTAACCACTTTAACGAGCCTTGTTAGCAAATTGAATATTCAGATTCAGATTCAGATTTCTTTTATTGTCATTGCACAGAGTACAACGAAATTGAGTGGCAATCCTGACGGTACATTTACCAATAACAAAGACAAAACATAACAGAACAGCAGAAACAAATATGCAGCTTGAATTAGCCTATACCGTATATTCACCACACGGTGGCACTACAAACACACCCAGTTCACAAAATACTTGTTACTTTTAACAGCAAAGAAAATTTTTCTACCATTTACATTACATTGGCATTTTAAGCATTTCGCAGATGGTCTTATCCAGAGCGACTTACAAGATGTGCATAAATACATGGTAGGAACAATCATAGTTTACGCAAGAGATCAGTGAAGTAATACAGTGATAGACATCATTGCAGGCAGCTGCGTACCATACCTGTAACACTGGGAAGGAAAAGGTAGGTAAATGTTTATTTGAGTACTTTTTATAAATGGAGTATGGGGGGATACATAGTGTTGAGCAAGTAGGCAGTGGTGATGACAATTAGCTAGATGTACAGAGTTCACTGGTAGTGGAGTCTGGAAAGGTGGGTTTTCAGTCTCCTGACCGATTGCGGAAGGTCGTTCCACCACTGAGGGGTCAGGACAGAGAAGAGGCGAGACCGCGAGGAGCGGCTGCCAGGCGCCCGGAGGGATGGGACAGTCAGTTTGCCAGAGGAGGCGGAGCGGAGGGGTCTGGCTGGGGTGTAGGGAGTGATGACTGTCTGGAGGTATGGGGGAGCAGTACCTCTAGCTGCTTGAAAAGCAAGCACCAGTGATTTGAATCTGATACGTGCTGCGATGGGGAGCCAGTGCAGAGAGGAGAGTAGAGGGGTGACGTGGGTGAACTTCGGTTGACAATAGTCCAGACGTGAGATCACCAGGGCCTGGACCAGGAGTTGAGTGGCCTCTTGGGTGAGGAACGGTCAGATCCTCCGGATGTTGTGGAGGGAGAATGGGTGGGTCCGAGTGATCGCTGCAATGTGGCCTGAGAAGCACAGCTGGTTGTCCAGGGTCACCCCAAGGCTCCTGGCAGACTGGGATGGAGACACTATGGAGCCTTACACGGTGATTGAAGCATCAATCATCGGGGAGCCCTTCGCTGGGAGGAAGAGCAGCTCTGTCTTCCCCAGGTTCAGCTTCAGGTGGTGGGTGGACATCCATGCAGAGATGTCAGCCAGGCATGGAGAGATCCGTGCCGGGACCTGGGTCTCAGATGGAGAGAAGGAGAGAAAGAGCTGAATGTCATCGGCATAACAGTGATAAGAAAAACCGAACAAATGGTTTAGTACCCTTAAATGTAATGAAAGTATCTGCCCCCGTTAGCCAACTCTAGCTAACTTTAATTACGCGTTTGTTATGGTTCTTGCTCGTTAGCAAGCCTAGTGAGTGAGATTACCAGCTCGGTTAATTCAACAGTTATTTCCACTGACGTTACCTCCACAAACCTTAAGACACTAGATCTGTATTCTGTCGTTTTTCATACAGAAGGAAATTATGACAACACCAACCTGTAATATGCTGAAATTATGAAACGACAATAGCAGTTGTTTAGCTAACCGTCGTCTCCACTGGCGATTCTCAGCGTTAGCTGGTTACCATGGAGACGCCAGTGCCTAAGTAACACGTGAGAATATTTACTACCAATGTTGCTGCACTTCGGTCTTAAAGTTCCTATTCCCATTCCTTACAAAGCATTTATGATATTTGTGGTATTTGTGTGATATTTATTTATGATCTTTGTGGTTCTCTGTGGCTCAGTTGGTAGAGCACAGCATTGGCAACGCTTAGGTTGTGGGTTCAATCCCCACTGAGGCCACATATACTGAAAATGTATGCATTCACTACTGTAAGTCGCTTTGGATAAAAGCGTCTGCTAAATGGCGTATATTATTATTATTATTATTATATTATGCTACGCTCACTACCTTTCTGCTCGACGAGTTTGGTTCTAGGATGGCCTTCCATTTTCTGCTAGTCACCGTAATTCAATGTCCAGGTTGCAGTTCTCTCTCTTCTCCACATGGTGGCAGCACAGCCGCATTCTCCCCGGCTCCCTGTGTTTGGGCCTCTGGCGGTGAGTTGGAATAATCAACCGATCGGGTCGCAGTGTAAATAATGCTGTGTGGCCCACACGCTTCCCCTGCTGTTCAGTGTCAAAGGCTCGACTCTCGCTGTTTAAACAGGCCTTGCCGTTGTCAAGATTATATATACCTTTACTCCCAATTGTTAATATGAAACCACAAGCGTGACAACCCACTACAATAAGAGCGCCTGCTATAATGCTTAAAATGTAAATGTAGGCTACTACAACGCACAAGGCTAAATATGATTATGGGAATGAGGCCGACTGTCACTTAGTTTGCTAGTTGTTATATAGCTATCTAGTGCGACAATGGGGAATGGCACTGTATGCAAACTTTATCAAAGCACCTCAAATTAATAAGAAGTGCATGTAGTCATTTATTAAAGACGGATGTTTGTGGCTAATAAACATTCAATAATCCCGCTAAGAACCTGTAATGTAAGAATGTAATGTAGTCATTCATTAAAGAGAAATAAACATTCAATAATCCCATCAAAGCTCCATCAAAGCTCAGTGTGCCAACGGAGACTTCAGTAGGCCTAGCATTTTGAAATCGTTATTTAAATTATTTTAAGTGGTTAGTGCTCCAGGCCACAACCGGCACCGTCACAATGATGGCCCTGTGTTTACCAACCTCTGGGGGCGCTAGGGGGCTTTTACGAAATCGTTGAGTCCTGATGCTACATTAAAAAACTCGAGTGTGATGTGTGTCGGGCTGTGGGAGGTAGAGAAGCTGTTGGAAGACCGACACAGATCTGCTCGGATCCTTCCTCTGCGCATCGTTCCAGGGGTTTGGAGATCCCACCCTCTCGGTCTGCCTGTACGTCTGTCTGGAATGTGTCGGGAGGAGAGAGAGTTCAACTGGAGGAGATGTCGATGAAGGGAGGGATGAAAAACACAAACCTTTGTCATCCATGAGAGAACTCCGCTCCGTGTTCTGTCTGTGCGTGCCACGCCAAAGATCGGATTCGTGCTGATTTTTTTTTCTTCTTCTTTAAAAAAAAATATAAACAAAAACATACCTCCCCCTCATTCTCACACAAGCCGGCCGTCTGCAGGGCGATGGGCAAATGAGTGGGACTTGGAACAAGAGACGGGGAGATGCTGAAGGAGTGAATTGAGTCCAAATGTCGGAGTTGGCAAAGGACTGGATTGAATGAAGCCGGCTGTTAACATTTCGGGCTGTTTATATTTGTGTACGCTACTTTTGGGCTTAGACTACAGCGATTCCATGTGCACGATTGTCTTAATTTCGCCACCCCACTTTTAATATTTCGCGTCTTTTGTTTCGCCAAACTTAAATCATGTCGTGCAGGTCTTTAGGATAGCATATCTTCTACTTTTTGCGACTTTGTATTTTTGTAAGAATACAAAAATACTGAAATAAAAAATATAAAAACAGAAAAGGAATGAGCGAATTGTAGGCTACTCCAAGAAAATTCCCAATCGAATTCCCGGAGGAAAGTCTAAATTTCGCTGTGTCGGAGTAAAGACGGAGGAATGCACAGCTTGGTGCCTTCTAATGATGGAAACGCGAAGGGGACAGGAACCACTTAGACCCTAAATAGTTGTCATAATTCCCAATGTTCTGGGGGGGGGGGGTTCACTCGAAGAAACCACTGAAAGAGGATATGGTGAGAGTTCGCTTGGTCCCTCGGGACATACAGTAACAAGCTACAGTTAAAATAAGAATTTAGAAAGCAACCGATGTATAAAATGAACTTCCCTTAAAAGAGCGAAATTGGTCTGTTCGGGAGAGTTGGAACGGTGGAATTATCTGTACATGCACGGCATCCTCGCGAACAGAAAACTCACGCACATAATCCATAATTTTGTTTTTAAAAACCTATGCAACTGGATTAATATTCTGTAGCCTACTCGCGAAATAAAGGACTTTTTGCCAACGAACCTACTTCCAAAACATTTTTGGGGAAAAGACCCAAAAACAAAACAACAAAAAAAACTGTATTTTTGTTTGTGATTCTTGTTTACTTGTTTGTTTGTGTTTATTTCGGGGGGCGCGCGCGCGTCTCCCGTTGCGGTCACGCCAGCCCTTTACGCACTAACGGATTTATTCAACTTTTCATACGGCCGTTCGAAGGAGGCTTTGTCCGAAACACTGCTATTGACTTGCCATTGCTTTGATGGGAGAAGAAGCACTGGATTCGGGGGTGACAATGGCGTATCGGAAAGGCGCAAATGGATTGCGAATTCTGGTTGTGTTCCTTGTGGATTTACTTAGAATCTCCGCGACCAACATGGAGCCGATATACTGGAACTCTTTGAACAAAAGGTAGGTTATAACACTGTTATACCCTAAGCATACTCTATATGCCTGCATATATCACGATGTATATTGTTTTGTTGCATGCACGTCGACAGACTTTTGTGGTTCGTAACTGGCAAAATTTCACGTTTAAGAAAAAGTATCTGCAACAAATAACACATTGTGTGTTCGCGAACCCCCCTCGGCGTTTCTGCTACAGTTCGTGCTTTTCCTGCTTCCGAAGTCATCTCCGAAGCATCGTACCTGACTGCTCAGGGTCAGATATCTTGTTGGAACCAAGATTCAAGTAGGTTAGCTTCGCGAGTTTAAGTTTTACTAATACGATTTCATTGTTTCTTAGAGTATTAGGCGTTTGTAAGCAATACCGTCATTATAAAAGTCTTAGATTATTATTATTATTATTATTATTATTATTATTATAGTTGCAATATTAATAGTAGTATATTTAGCCTAATAACTGTTTAGGACTCGATGTAAATGTCTACGCCTGTGGCGATTCTAAATCTGGTATTGTAGTTTGCGTTGTGTAGCCCACATCGTTAAATCCACGAGGAGTTGCGCTCACTTTGGGTCGTCCTTCGTGATTGGTAGCAATATTAAATGGACTCAGTTTTCCGTGAGGAACATTGTGGTGGAATTTCCTCTAGCTGCGGTCAGAGTCATGTTTCACCTGGGCTTTGGGGCGGGGGGTGCTTGTCTCTCACAAACCTGTATTGTCTTCGTGTACATTGGCATAGCGGCGAATTTGAATGTAGCGTCTCTTGTCTTTGTGAAAATGTAACCGCGGTACCATTATCCTTTGTACGTGTTCGGTGCTCTCAAAACACCCAAGATTGTCCACAAATGAAAGGACAGTTACCGTAAATCGTGGCTAAATCATAGATGTCAGCAGTGTGTCTCGCCCTTCTGTCAATTTGCTTCGTGTAAAGCAAGAGGGAGCTGTTATCCAGCCTGATTTGGAGGGTAATTAGAGTGGGGTGGTCGGCGTTTAATATATATGTTTGGTGTGTATCCCTGCCCCACAGAGCCCTGGGCGAGAAACAACTGTGAATTCATGTTCTGCGTAGGTCGGCCATTATAGTTTTTGGCAGGCATGTATTGACTGGTGGGGGGGCTATTCTGGTTGGCTATTATTCACCATGGTGATTGTCTCCCGTACAGGGACACGTGCAGGTTTGCTTCCTGTGAAAATTACGTCGCAGTTTGAACCCGTGTATAGTTTTTTTGAAGCGTGGCCATTCCGACCGGTTCCACACTTACTCCTACGCCCTCTGCGTGACATCCATTCACCCAGGAGCACGTGGGCACCAAAACGCTAATCAGCGGAGAGGTCAGAAGTGCTGCACTCACGCGACAAAAGTCGTGCACGTTTTTAAAAGAATCGCGTTCAGATTCAAACTCGCGCGCACTGACCGCTTGCCCCCAGCTCTGATCAACAACACACACACACACACACACACACACACACACAGAACAAGAATAAAACATGATGTTCAATCTGCGTGGACCCGTGAAATCAATTTTCTTAGAGACAGATGGATGTGGGTGTGTGTCTGTGTGTGCGCGTGTTTGTTAGAGAGAGATGGAGAAACACAGTGTGTGTGTGTGTGTGTGTGGTAGAGAGATGGACATAGGCAAGTGGATTGATGGATGGGGAGAATATAACTGAATGAGAAGGTGAGGAAGGTGTAGTGAAAGAGGGTGTAGGAGTCATGGAGAGAGAGTAAATCGTGAAGTTTTTTTTGAAGGGTTTATTTTTTTAATTGTTTAAATGTTGAAATTAAGTTGTCAGAACCACACTGCACACACTCGGGCGTTCTCTGGTCTCTCACACACATTAGACCAGTCAGAACCACACACTCCAGGCGGTCTCTCACACACGTTAGACCAGTCAGAACCACACTGCAGTCTCTCACACACGTTAGACCAGTCAGAACCACATTAAGATCAGATGCCCTTCAGAGAGAAAGTCAGTGTTTTTCCGCCTCAGCTCCACTGAACCGTGTTATGGGCCTCTCCGATATTTATATCTGTACAAACCTGCCTTCTGCAGAGTGAATGCGCTGGGGTCTGTCCTGAGGTCTGTCCTGGGGCTAGCACTGGGTCTGAAATCGGACGGTTTGGCGGTCTCAGTCTGCCCTCGGGGCAGTATCAGGAGCAGTGTTTAGACGGGCTAAAGGGAGCACTTCCCCCTCAGTAAGTGAGCGTAAATGACTCGGGTACAGTTCCAGGGGGTGCATTGTACTACAGTAGTCCATTTCAATCGCACATTAAAAATTGATCTTCCTCTGCTCTTCAATGATTAATGACTCGCCGTCTAATTGGCTCTGGATAAAAGCCTAGTGAATGAGGCCAAGTGTTTCTAATGACAAAAAAGTTATAAATAAAAAGACAAAAATAAATAAACTAGTAGAAGCCAAGATTGCAGCCCCTCCCTTCAGTGATTGACCTTTGACCTCCACTGGAATGTGGGAGACATCTCCCCTCAAACAGCTCAACACCAGAGGCGTCTCTCTCAAGCAGCTCAACACCAGAGACGTCTCTCTCAAGCAGCTCAACACCAGAGGCGTCTCTCTCAAACAGCTCAACACCAGAGGCATCTCTCTCAAACAGCTCAACACCAGAGGCATCTCTCTCAAACAGCTCAACACCAGAGGTCTCTCTCAAACAGCTCAACACCAGAGGCGTCTCTCAGCTCAACACCAGAGACGTCTCTCAAACAGCTCAACACCAGAGGCGTCTCTCTCAAACAGCTCAACACTAGAGACGTCTCTCTCAAGCAGCTCAACGCCAGAGACGTCTCTCTCAAAGAGCTCAACACCAGAGACGTCTCTCTCAAACAGCTCAACACCAGAGACGTCTCTCTCAAGCAGCTCAACACCAGAGGTGTGCTCAGGTTCGAGAAATGCCACGCGCTCTTTCTGGTGTGACACTGCGTGAAGGGGTGAAGCACAGCTTTCTACCCGTTTTCTCCTCCCTTTTCTCCTCTCCTTCGCTCCTTTCTCTTTGTCTCCCCTCTGTACAACATGTTGAAGTGGAAAAAAAAAGAAACAAAGAACAAGAAATGCAGTTGGTTTTGTGGTTGGACAGATTCCAGCTCAGGGTTAAATTTCCTTTAAGCATTTTTCCCTTTCGCTCTCTCTCTCTCATTCTACCTCTCCTCTTCTCCCCTCCCCTCCCCTCCCCTCCCTCCTCCCTTCGCCTCACAACAAAAGATCTCTCCCTCAAGTTTAAGGCAGAAAAGCTGCTCTCTCTTTTTTTGTCAGACTTGAAATTATTCCACCTCTTAATTCCCTCCTCCCCAAAGCCATCTCTTTTCCTCCCAATCCCCTATCACTTTCGCACTGATAACTTTATGCATTTTACATCAGTCTCCAGTTTAATCATAGCCAGTGCAGTCTAACAATGGCACATTTCATTCAACAAGATAGCAACTCAAATCATCTGTAACGCATACACAAGCTTTCCAACAGAATTACAACTGCAACACAGTCTGGAATATGATGATGGCAGTGGGACCCTTGTTCGGCTCTCTGTCTCTCTCTGTTTTATGTCTCTTTGTCCCTCTTTCTCTCTCTGTCTCTCTCTTTTGTCTGTCTCTCTTTCTATCAGTCCCACTGTCCTCCTGTCTCTCTCTGTCTCTTTGCACTCTATCTCTCTCTCTCTCTCACTCTGTCTCATTGTCTCTCTCTCTCTCTCTCTCTCCTCTGTCTCATTGTCCCCTCTCTCTCTCTCTCTCTCTCTTTGTCCTCTCTCTCCCTCTCTCTGCTTCTTTGTCCTCTCTCCCTCACTCTCTCTCTCTCCCTCTCTCTGCGTCTTTGTCCTCTCTCCTCTCTCTCTCTCCCTCTCTCTCCCTCTGTGTCTCTTTGTCCTCTTTCTCTCTCTCTTAGTTAGACTGTCCTTGACGGGGGCATTACACTGTGCTGGTCTAAAGTTAGACTGCGCTTGATGGGGGCGTTAGAATGTTCTGGCCTAAAGTTAGACTGTGCTGTAGACAACACTGTACACTGTCGACAAAAGCAATAGCTTTACCACACTAGAGAAAAGCAAAAATGTCTCTCTCTCCCCAGTCGCACAATGATGACCTCATAACTCCCTCTCCTGTCACACTGTAATGACCTCACCACTCTCATAATGACGATCACAGTTATTTAAACTTTTTTTTAAGACAACGCAATCACCCCACCCCAATCTCTCTCTCTCTCTCTCTCTCTCTCTCTCTCTCTCTCTCTCTCTCTCTCTCTCTCTCTCTCTCTCTCTCTCTCTCTCGTTTTCCTCTTTTTTTTCTCTCTCTTTTCTCCCTCCTGACATTCAGTCCTCTATTTTCTCCCCACTGGGGCCACATATACTGAAAATGTATGCATTCACTACTGTAAGTCGCTTTGGATAAAAGCGTCTGCTAAATGGCGTATATTATTCTCGTCTATCCAAAGGGAGGCTGTGTCCACCTGTCAGTCAAATCCCTCCCCTCCACGCACCCTCTGTACATGCTCTCTCTCTCCGTCTCTTTGTCATATTGTGTAACTGTCAGTCAGTCTGCTCATTAGCGTGAACATTTTATTCAACAACTCAAAAAGGGAAAGTGTTCAATCCCGAGAGAGAGAGGGATGGGAAAGAAGAGGTAGATAAAGACGTGAGGGAAAGGAGGGAAAAGGGGGTTAGTTATTTTCTCTCTCACACTGTCGAGTGTATCCCCTCCCCTTTGCTGCTCAATTCCCCCCAAAAAACAAAAGCACGTTATATTTTTAGAGCTTTTCATGTTTAATTTGCCCCTGATCTGAGGCTGATTATTCTGTGTGTTTATCGCTGAACACGTGCGCAACACTTTCCTCTCTCTGCAGACTCTGTCCTGAGTTGCCATGAGGGTTTATAATGCAAATGTGGCCGCATGCGACCGCGTTAGGGGCGCGTTAGGGGCGCAGTCGTGTTGCGCTCGGGTTTCTGATGAGTCACACATTAAGAGCTACACTCCACCGATGCACGAGTGGGCGGGGCAGGGCCCACACACACTCACACGCACACGCACACACACATACACACACACACACACACTCACACACACACACACAAACACACACTCGCACAGACACACACAAACACACACACACTCACACACTTGCACAGACACACACACACACACACACACACACACACATACATACAGAGAGAGACACACAGAGACACACACACACACACACATACAGAGAGAGACACACACACACATACAGAGAGAGACACACACACACAGACACGCAGTGGTCCAGCCCTGGGGGGTTGTCCTCATTTTGATGACCTCATTAGAGATACAAAGAGACCAGCAGGACAGCACTACTGGAAACACATTGTCCACACACGCACACTCTACATATACACACACACACACACACACGTTCACACTCTACATACACACACACACACACTCTACGTAGAAACACAGTGTTCTCACACGCACACACACTCTGCACACTCTACCCATACAAAACACATTTAAACCTCCTGTAGCAACAGATTGATGCTTTTAAAATTGAGTGATTACGGGTCAGTGAAATGTTCACGTTTATGAGTGAAGTTTCAGGGACTCTGTAGCGTGCGGCTCACTGTCTCAAAGGGAGAGAGGAGGGAGCAGGAGAGAGCAGGAGAGAGGAGGGAATAGGAGAGAGGAGGGAGCAGGAGAGAGGAGGGAGCAGGAGAGAGGAGGGAGCAGGAGAGAGGAGGGAATAGGAGAGAGGAGGGAGCAGGAGAGAGGAGAGCAGGAGGAGCAGGAGAGAGGAGGGAGCAGGAGAGAGGAGGGAGCAGGACCGCTGGACTCTGTAGTGTACGGCTCACTGTCTCAAAGGGAGAGAGGAGGGAGCAGGAGAGGGGAGGGAGCAGGAGAGAGGAGGGAGCAGGACCACTGGACTCTGGACCTGCAGCTCTAACCACCAGCTGTGCTCACGGCCGTTAGGGGCAGAGCTAAAGGTAACTGCCAAAATAAAGGAAACACTTCAGTAAATGTGGGGTTCTGGTGACTCTGTTATGGTGTGGGATGCATTTTCCTGCCATGGTTTCAGTCCACTCAACCCCTTAGAGGGCAAGGTAAATGCCAATAAATGCAAAGCCATTCTGAGTTATCACCTTCATCCTGTGTCGAAGCATTTCTATCCTGATGGGAGGGGTCTCTTCCAGGATGACAATGCCCCCCATCCACAGGGCACGAGTGATCACTGAATGGTCTGATGAGCATGAAAATGATAAATAATGATACCTAATGTAAAACATATGCTATGGCCGTCTCAGTCACCTGATCTCAACCCAATTGAACACTAAAGGGAGATTTTGGAGCCTGAGACAGCGTTTTCCACCACCATCAACAAAACACCAAATGATGGAATTTCTTGTGGAAGAACGGTGTTGCATCCCTCCAACAGAGTTCCAGACACTTGTAGAATCTATGCCAAGGTCCATTGAAGTGGCTCGTGGTGGCCCATTGCCCTTATTAAGACACTTTATGTTGGTGTTTCCTTTACTTTGGCAGTTACCTATATGCCCCACAGCCCAACAGGTGTTTTATTAAATCTGTAGAGCCCGTGTGCTGCCCTTCAGCTCAGAGTAAGAGATGTGCATTCTTTGTTGCCTGCGATGTCTGATTCCTTTTATTTATTTTTTTTTTTACATTTCTTTTTCTGATTTTCTCCCGTTTTTCTCCCAATTTGGTAGCCAATTACTCCCTCTAGTCTTAGTTAAATTCCCTCCCTCGTAGTTCGCTGGCGTAGCCCTGTGACCGGCAGTGACAATGGCGAAGCACTGCCTTCTCCGAGACAGTACTGTGTCGGCTTCCTTCCCCCCTCCCTGGGGTGGCCAATTGCCGCCCCGGTGACACTCCTGGCCAGAGCTGACTCTGGCACGACGGGGAATGAACCCCGGTTGCCGTGGCCAGCGTCAGACGTTGAAAACACTAGACCACGTGGGAGGCCGTGGTGTCTGATTCTAACAACAATTACATTAGACATTTGGTTGGGACCTTTCTCCCCCCTCCCCCGACGTAAAATCTCTGCCTGGTTTTCAAATGTCTTCATAAGAGGCAGTCATATCTCCTGCTGTTTATTAATCTCCTTATGTCTCTCTCTCTCTCGCTCACCCTTTCTCTTTGTTGATTATAACTCTTGTGTGACACAAATAAAAGGAGAGAAATCAGCAATCAGATTAAAAGATTTGTATTCAGGAAGAGAAAGGCATGAGAGAATATATATATGTGTGTGTGTGTGTGTGTGTGTGTGTGTGTGTGTATATATGTGTGTGTATGTGTGTGTGTACAGTATATGTGTGTACAGTATATGTGTGTGTGTGTGTGTGTGTGTGTGTGTGTAGTGTGAGTGTGTATATATATGTGTGTGTGTGTGTGTGTGTGTGTGTGTGTGTATATATGTACAGTATATGTGTGTGTGTGTGTGTGAGTGAGTGTGTATATACACTACTGGTCAAAAGTTTGAGTACACCTGCTGGAAACTAGGTTTATCTCATAATTGACAATGCTTTACACCGTATACATTTCTGTAAATACTTTAAAATGACAAAAACACATGTAACAATGAACAAAATGAACATCAAAGAAATGTTAAGAAAATTATATTGAAAATTGAATCTTGGATTCCTCAAAATAGCCACCCTTTGCCGTGATAACAGCCTCACAAACACGGGCCATTCGGTTAATAAGTTTCAGCAGGAAATCACCCGATATGTCTTCCCAGCTCTCCTGCAGCAATTCCCAGAGAAATTTGTGGGTTGCTTTGCTTTGACTCTTCTGTCCAGTTTGTCCCATACAAGTTCTATGGGATTGAGGTCTGGACACTGGGCAGGCCAGGTCTTTAGTTTGAGTTGTTGTTCACGTTCCTCCTTCACCAGATAGTTCTTGCACAACTTCAAGGTGTGTTTTGGGTCGTTATCTTGCTGAAGAATGAAGGACTGCCCGATTAGCCATAGTCCAGATGGAAGGTGTACTCAAACTTTTGACCGGTAGTGTATGTGTGTGTGTGTGTGTATGTATGTGTGTATGTATGTGTGTGTGTGTGTGTGTGTATATATATATATGTGTATGTATGTGTGTATGTGTGTATGTGTGTGTGTGTGAGTGTGTGTGTGTATGTGTGTGTCAGTGTGTGTGTGTATGTTTGTAGTTTCAGCTCATGTTTGTCAGCATCCTGTGGTGTTGAGGCTCTAAAAACAGGAGCAGAATTTTCAGATGTTATTTGGTTTGAAGTCTATTTCAGGTTTAATAAGAAAATGGGACTGAACTGGGGGCAGTCCCTCCCGCAGTCCGCACCCTCCCAAATGACCACACCCCCACAGAGCCACACCCACAGCCCAGCGGGTGATTTGGGCCAATCACACGGATCTATGAGGGGACTCATGGCCAAACAGAGAGGAGGTGTTGGGCTCTTTCCCTCACACGCTTCGGGATGAATTATATATGGAGCGGGATGAATGGAGAGACTATATGGAGCGTGGGGGTTAAGGGTGGAGTGGGGTTAAGGGTGGAGAGACCCATTTATGGAGCGTGGGGTTAAGGGTGGAGAGACTCATCTATGGAGCGTGGGGTTAAGGGTGGAGAGGGTTTTTGCTTGATTGAATTGGGCCTTAGCTTCTTAGCCTAAACCCTATTCACGTTTGTGATATTTAATTTAATATGACTTTTCATTTGAAATTGAAAAGCATTTATTATGATGATGATGATGATTTATGCAGCATGCTTTTATGGAGCGGTTTGGCTCTTTATGGAGCGTGGGGTTATTCCCCCAGGCTCCATTTATGGAGCAGCCTTTATGGAGCGGGGTTAAGGCAGAGGGGGAGTTTTTTGCTTGATTGAATTGGGCCTCCTG
Organism: Aldrovandia affinis; assembly: GCA_029706075.1. Classification (NCBI taxonomy): domain Eukaryota; kingdom Metazoa; phylum Chordata; class Actinopteri; order Notacanthiformes; family Halosauridae; genus Aldrovandia; species Aldrovandia affinis. Next base: position 155,550 of record JAINUG010000409.1, on the reverse strand, counting down.
TTTTACCAGCTTTTCATTTGAAATTGGGCGGATGTTTGTTTATGCTTCCTGTTTTACCAGTGGCAGAGGGGGGAGTTTGTGCTTCCTGTTTTACCAGCATGGGTGGAGTTTGTGCTTCCTGTTTTACCAGCGTGGGCGGAGTTTGTGCTTCCTGTTTTACCAGCGTGGGTGGAGTTTGTGCTTCCTGTTTTACCAGCGTGGGCGGAGTTTGTGCTTCCTGTTTTACCAGCGTGGGCGGAGTTTGTGCTGTGGGCTAGGGGTGGGCGATACCACAAAATTTGGTTTCGATCCGATACCAAGTAATACCAGGGCCAGGATCACCGATATCGATACCGATACCGATTAAAATATTATTAAAAGCGCCGAATGTACTTTCATGTAGGGGAGAGTAATGTGTCATGATTTATGAGGTGAATGCATCATTAATAGGCCACTTCTGAATTCATTTTCATTACCACCAAATGATTTGCCAAACATTAAGCATTTCTTTTTAGGTTCTTTTCAGGTTTGAGGGATATCGTTTTTTTCCATTTTTAAAAATATTTTATAT
>JAINUG010000409.1:145000-150000 GCA_029706075.1 Aldrovandia affinis | reverse complement strand
GTGTGGAGCAGTGGTCAGGCGCTGGTCCTGAGGGCAGCAGTGTGGAGCAGTGGTCAGAGCGCTGGTCCTGAGAGCAGCAGTGTGGAGCAGTGGTCAGAGCGCTGGTCCTGAGACCAGCAGTGTGGAGCAGTGGTCAGGCGCTGGTCCTGAGAGCAGCAGTGTGGAGCAGTGGTCAGGCGCTGGTCCTGAGAGCAGCAGTGTGGAGCAGTGGTCAGAGCGCTGGTCCTGATAGCAGCAGTGTGGAGCAGTGGTCAGAGCGCTGGTCCTGAGAGCAGCAGTGTGGAGCAGTGGTCAGAGCGCTGGTCCTGAGAGCAGCAGTGGTCAGAGCGCTGGTCTCTGGTCCTGTCTGTGGAGCAGTGGTCTCTGGTCCTGAGGGCAGTGTGGAGCATTGGTCAGAGCGCTGAGCGGTCTGGACATTTTTGGGGGGTCAATCTTTGAAAACACAGCCACGGTCACGAGCCTGCGGTCATCACCCTACATCCCTCTTTGTGTGATTGGTCAAGTGAGTGAGTGAGTGATTGATCGAGTGATTGATGAGTGAGTGAGTGAGTGAGTGAGTGAGTGAGTGATTAGCGTGTTTGTAATGTTGAGGCTGGTTGGGTCATGTGGGTGTAACACGCTGTCGTTCTTTCTCTCCTCCTGTCTGTCCTCCGCTCCTCCTTCCATTTCTCCTCTTCCTCTTCCTCCTGTCAGCCACCTCAGATGGGACGCGGCAGGGTTTGGACAGCATGAGGGGAGGTGTGTGTGTGACTCGCGGGATGAAGGTGGTGCTTAAAGTGGGACAGAGTGAGTATCATCATCATCATCATCATCATCATCATCTTCACACACACACACACACACACACACACACATGCAGACACAAACATTTACACACATGAACACACACGACACACAAACATTATCACACACACACACACAAACATTTACACACAGGAACACACACACACACATAAACATTTTCATACAAAAACACACACACGAGTGCGCGCACACACACACACACACACACACACAAAACATTTACATACATTATCACACACACACACACACACACACAAACATTTACTTACATTAACACACACGCACACAAGCATGCACACACAAACATTTACACACAGGAACACACACACACACACACACACACGAGTGCGCGCACACACACACACTCTTCCTCTACAATCTCAGTATTGTGTGTGTTGTTGAGGTGGTCAGTATGTGTGTGTGTTTCTGAGTCGTCAGTGTGTGTGTGCGTGTGTCGCTGAGCAGTCAGTGTGTGTCTGTGTGTCTCACCCCACAGCTCCATATGGCCTTCCCCAGAAACCTCCCAAACCGGACCAGAAATCGGGCCGGTCCAAGAACACAGGTACGGTAGAAAGCGAAAGAGGCAGGGATGAGAGAGAGGGGGATAAGAAAGGTGAACGTAAGAGGGGGGGATGTGATAGAGGGATGGGGTTATGGAGAAGGGGGAAATGAGAGAGATGGCTCTGATGGCACTAATCTGGTGGTTCTCTGTGGCTCAGTTGGTAGAGCACGGCGTTGGCAACGCTTAGGTTGTGGGTTCAATCCCCACTGGGGCCACATATACTGAAAAATGTATGCATTCACTACTTACTGTAAGTCGCTTTGGATAAAAGCGTCTGCTAAATGGCATATATTATTATATATTATATTATATTAATCTCTTAATCTCTCTCTGTTTTCAGTCAGAATGTGTAGGTGCCTCAGCTTCACTCTCACACTGTTTTATCACCAGTGAATCCCCCAGTACTCACTGAGTCACACTGAGTCTGATCACCAGTGAATCCCCCAGTACTCACTGTGTCACACTGAGTCTTATCACCAGTGAATCTCCCAGTACTCACTGAGTCAGATCACCAGTTAACCCCCAGTACTCACTGAGTCACACTTATCACCAGTGAATCTCCCAGTACTCACTGATCACACTGAGTCTGATCACCCCCCAGTACTCACTGAGTCATACTGAGTCTTATCAGTAAATCTTATCACAGAGTCACACTCTTATCACCAGTGAATCCCCCAGTACTCACTGAGTCACACTGAGTCTTATCACCAGTGAATCTCCCAGTACTCACTGAGTCACACTGAGTCTTATCACCAGTGAATCCCCCAGTACTCACTGAGTCACACTGAGTCTTATCACCAGTGAATCCCCAGTACTCACTGTGTCACACTGAGTCTGTTCACCAGTGAATCCCCCAGTACTCACTGAATCATTTCCGTACGTAGTAGAGGTTGTAACATTAATAAAATGTGAGAGAGTGTCGGGGCTCCTTGATTGGACCATTCTTGGGACAGGAAAGTGTTTGTTAACGCCCTCCCTCGGCAGGTCCAGCGGGGAACGGCACGACCCCAGGAGGTTCTGACGGGGCGGGAGGGGGGAACGGGCCGCTCCCCTTCTCCAACGTGGTGCTGATAGCGGGCGGGGCCGGCGGCTCCGCCTTCCTCCTGCTGGTGGCGGGCGTGGTCTGCGCGGTGTGCTACCGCCGGCGGCGCATCAAACAGGCCGAGTCCCGCCACCCGCCCCTCTCTCTCTCCTCCCTCCGGGCGAGCGGCAGGGACCGGGGCGGCGGGGGCTGTGGGGGGGCCCACGGGGCGGAAACAGCAGCGGCTCCGAGCCCAGTGACATCATCATCCCGCTGCGGACTTCTGACTCCGCCTACTGCCCGCACTACGAGAAGGTGAGCGGGGACTACGGCCACCCCGTCTACATCGTGCAGGAGATGCCCCCCCAGAGCCCCGCCAACATCTACTACAAAGTGTGACACCAGGAGACCAGCTTGCCCCCCCAACAACATCGACTACAAACCCAGGAGACCAGCTTACCCCCAACAACATCGACTACAAACCCAGGAGACCAGCTTACTCCCCAAAAACATCTACCACAAACCCAGGAGACCAACCTACCCCCTGCCAACATCTACTACAAAGTGTGGCACACAAACATGAGGAAACAATCATCAAATCTCCAAATATGACACTCAGTGAGAAGAGTGTGTACCAATGTACAGTTACTGTGTAGCTACGTGTGTGTGTGTGTGTGTGCGTGTGTGTGTGTGTGTGTGTGTGTGTTGTGTGTGTGTGTGTGTGTGTGTGTGTGTGTGTGTGCGTGTGTGTGTGTGTGTGTGTGTGTGTGTGTGTGTGTGTGTGTGTGTGTGTGGGTGTGGGTGTGGGTGTGTGTGCATATGTGTGTGTGTGGGTGTGGGTGCGTATGTGTGTGTGTGTTTGTGTGTGTGTGTGTGTATCGGTGTATGTGTGTGTGTGTTTGTGGGTGTGTGTGCATATGTGTGTGTGTGTGTGTGTGGGTGTGTGCGTGTGTTTGTGTATGTGTGTGTATGGGTGTATGGGTGTATGTGTGTGTGTGGTGTGTGTAAAGGCCTCTACATGCTCGAGCGACAGCAACACAATCAGGGCTCTGCAACATCAACACAACCTTTGCAACCTACGCAGAGGGGGTTGCAGAGGATGTCGCATACCTAGCACAAAAACCGAACTCGCGTAGATGTTGTGCATCATTGATTGGTTGGTTAGCGAATGGAGGCGGAGCTGTCATAGTCATGGTTCATTGAGCTAGTCCATAATCATTTACATTTTAAGCATTTAGAGACGACTTTACTAGATGTTACAAGATTGCATTAATACATGGTAAGAACAATCATAGTTTGCACAAGAGATCAGTGCAGTAATACAGCGATAGACATCGTTGTTGGCAGCTGCGTACCACACCTGTATAAATCCATGTTAACGTTAGCAAAGCAAAACTATCGATATCTATCCAGCTAGGTAGCTAGCAACCTGGTATCACGGCCAAATAAAGCTCGCTAACAGTAGCTAACGATATAGATAGCTAGCATCATTTGTTCGACATGGTATAAAAAGAACCAGCTTCAGGAAAGATTGCAGAAGAGGCTGCAGAAGTTCAAGGTACAGGAGTTTCCCTGCTTTCATGAAAACTTTATCGACCTTGTTTACATCAATACATTTACGCCTACTAGGGTACAGAAGTGTAAGGACACCATGTTGCATAGGCTGCGCATAGCCTTTGCAGACGTATATATTGCAGAGTGCTTGCGACATTGTTGCATTGCACGAACCGCGAAGAAGTCGCACAAGTTACGCAGAAGCATGTAGAGGCCTTAAGTGTGTGTGTGTGTGTGTGTGTGTGTGTGTGTGTGTGTGTGCGCACGTCTGTCCAAGTATGCGCTTTAAAACCAAGTGGACATAAAATAGTGAGATCAGATTTTCTTCAAGTCACTTATAGATTATATCCATATATATAGTACCTATGCCATAAACCTGTTTTCAGCCTTGTGATGTGATGTTTTTATTTTTTAATTTTGAATCTGTTTTCCTCACCAACTCTTTTTAAAACATTTTTTGTTTCATGTTTTTTTAGATGAAGTGAATATTGCTGTTTGGTTTCCTATTGGCCATTGCTTTGTAATTTAATTGTATGTTTTTATTTTCTCTTTGAAATGTGGGGTGTGTGTACACCTTTGGACAGTGGCGCAGCGCTGAGCCCATGGCGGGTGTTGAGGTTAAAGACTACAAACATGGTGGCTACTCCCGCTGAGCCCGTGGCGGGTGTTGAGGTGAAAGACTACAAACATGGCGGCTACTCCCGCTGAGCCCGTGGCGGATGTTGAGGTTAAAGACTACAAACATGGCGGCTACTCCCGCTGAGCCCGTGGCGGATGTTGAGGTTAAAGACTACAAACATGGGGGCTACTCCCACTGAGGGGGGGGGTGCCCTGGAGAATGGGAGGGAACTTTAGCAAAGAGCCTCAAATACACACACTCTCATTCACGCACACGCATATACACACAAACACACACACACACATGCACGCACATGCATAAACACGCACACGCATATACACGCACACATACTCACACTCGCGCACATGCACACACACACATGCACACGCATGTACACGCACACATACTCACACTCACGCACATGCACACGCATATACACG
>JAINUG010000409.1:120000-130000 GCA_029706075.1 Aldrovandia affinis | reverse complement strand
CTCTTCCTCGTTATCTCTCTCTCTCACCCCGTCTCCCTCTCTTTCCCTCCCTGCTCTCTCCACCCACATTCTTCCTCCTTCCTTATCTGTCTCTTTCTCTGCATCCGGATACTATTCATCTTTTAGTCTGTGCCTCTATCTATCTATCTGTCTATCTGTCCAGCTGGAACACTCTCTACTCACACACATAACCAGTGCTACTTCACACACACACACACACACACACACACAAGTACAAACACGCACACAAACTTTCACATTATGCCACTGTCACACACACCCCCTATCACACCTGCTCCATTGCAATGACTGCTAGCTCCTCCCCCGGCCAAAGAGCTGGATCCTCCAAACACATCACACACACACACACTGTAGGTTACTATACCAACAACAAACACACACACACACTGTGTGTCATGCTCTATTGCATCTCTGTCCTGGATGTGTCCCAGAACTAGCTGTATTACTATACTCTGTCCTGTGTGTCCCTCTAGCATCTCTGTCCTGTGTGTCCCTCTAGCATCTCTGTCCTGTGTGTCCCTCTAGCATCTCTGTCCTGTGTGTCCCTCTAGCTGTTGGACTCCGGCTGTTTCAGTGGCTCTCTCTCTCTCTCTCTCTCTCTCTCTTTTTGTATTTATTATTATGTGTATTATTCATATTTTTTGTGTTTGTATTTAACATTTATTAATTTATCACTGATGTGACAGTTTTCCTAACCACCTCACCTGGACTGCCACCTGTGCTAATCACATGTCTCTGTGTTGCCTGTGCTTGTCCTGGTTCTGTCTCTGGCCTGGTTCTGTCTCTGTACTACCTGTGCTTGGCCTGGTTCTGTCTCTGGCCTGGGTCTGTGTCTGTATTACGTGTGCTGGCAGCATCTGTGTGAGAAAGCCAGCATATTCTGCCAGTTTCTTTTCATTCTGTTTTGCAATAAACTGAAAAAACTGACTTTTTTCCAATTAGGTGCATACATTATAAAGCTTGTTTTCTGCTGACGTTTGATTTACTGACGGGTTGAAAGAACAAATGAATATACGTCCCAAAATAAACGCCATATTCTCAGTGACTGCGGTCCAACCAAAATCAAACGGGTTCAATACTCTGGACTCCATTTTGAATTAATTCTACTGGAAACCCAGAATAAACCCAGATGCAATTTGGCTACACTGCAGAAAAACAAAGACCTTGGGGGGGCCTGAGCAGCCCCAATGTTTCAGACGACATTACGTGACAATACACAGTAAACATGGCCACTCCCTGATCAGCAAGAAACCCCCACGGTGGGAAATATAACCAACATAAAGCGAAGAAATTTCAATAACCGATTTACCTTCCCTTCCTCAGTCACTGAGAAAAACCACGGCCGTTTCAGAAACACATCTGACAGCTTGGTGGAAAGTCAAAAGTGATATCTGTAGTGAGAGATTTCTGCCATACCTCTGACTTAAAAACTGTCTGAAAACAAAGATGGATTTTGTCAAAGCCTTCAACATCGACTTAGGGACATTGCCAAATCCCCAAAAAACCTTCTCCAAGTGATATGAGCTACTGTCAAACACAGATAGCAGTCTACTTCTGCCAACTGCAGAATAGGAAAAAGACAGGAGGCCTCCCGGGTGGTCTAGCGGTTACAGCGTTCGACGCTGGCCACTGCGACCGGGGTTCCATTCACAGCCAAATGCCGCCACGGGCCAGGGTCTGGCTCTCTCTGACGGGCAGGCACACCACTCCAAAGCGTGGTGCACTAGCGCCGCCATCCAGGGCCCTCAGGGTTCCATTCTACCGGCCGCGCCAGTGTCGGCTCTGGCCGGGAGTGCCACCGGGGCGGCAATTGGCTGTCCACCACAGGGAGGGGGGAGGGAAGCCGACATGAAGTTTGCTGCGCACAGGAGTGGCTCTGTAGTACCGGAGTTCGGTCGACAGCGAGTGCTGTCTCGGAGGAACGCCTTTGTCACTGCTGGTTTCAGGGCTACGGCAGCAAACTCACAATACGAGGGGGATTGACATGAAAAAGAGAGGGTGTAATTGGCTACTAAATTGGGAGAAAATGGGAGAAAAAGACATAAATATCACTGCACAATATGACTAACAACTAACAGCCCTAAAACACAGACATTCTGTTATTGCAGTTCTGATATTTTTAGTTTTTTTGTTGTTCTAGTTTGTCCTATTTGTCTGATAGTTTCAATTTTTGATAGTTATTTTTGTTGTTTTTTAAAAACATATTTTTTTGGGGGGTGGGGGGTGGGTGGTGTCAGTGGGGGTTTGTCATGTGTTTGTGAGGGGTGGGGGTGTTGGATCTTGAGGGGTCACATCCATAAATATATAAAATTAATAAATACAATTATTTAAAAACTGTGAGGGGTGTGGTGGGCAAATAAAAAACAAAAACAAATTTGGTTTGGAGTCTGGTCATTCTGTGCAATTTTTTTATCTTTTGTCAGCTCTGCGTCAGCTGACGTATTTTACAGCAGCTGATGTTGAGCAAAACCCTCAGTCTCTGTGCTGTCTCTGTGTGTGAGAGATTCAGGGGTTAGAGCTCCAGTCTCTGTGCTGTCTCTGTGTTTGAGAGATTCAGGGGTAAGAGCTCCAGTCTCTGTGCTGTCTCTGTGTGTGAGAGATTCAGGGGGTAGAGCTCCAGTCTCTGTGTGTGAGAGATTCAGGGGGTAAGAGCTCCAGTCTCTGTGCTGTCTCTGTGTGTGAGAGATTCAGGGGGTAAGAGCTCCAGTCTCTGTGCTGTCTCTGTGTGTGTGAGATTCAGGGGTAGAGCTCCAGTCTCTGTGCTGTCTCTGTGTGTGAGAGATTCAGGGGTAGAGCTCCAGTCTCTGTGCTGTCTCTGTGTGTGAGAGATTCAGGGGGTAGAGCTCCAGTGACTGTGCTGTCTCTGTGTGTGTGAGATTCAGGGGTAAGAGCTCCAGTCTCTGTGCTGTCTCTGTGTGTGTGAGATTCAGGGGGTAAGAGCTCCAGTCTCTGTGCTGTCTCTGTGTGTGAGAGATTCAGGGGGTAGAGCTCCAGTGACTGTGCTGTCTCTGTGTGTGAGAGATTCAGGGGGTAAGAGCTCCAGTCTCTGTGCTGTCTCTGTGTGTGTGAGATTGTGGCTGCCTCTCCCAGGAGCGGGAGCGCAGCGCAGCCCGCTGCCTCTCACAGCTCTCGAAAGTGGAGCACTGAACTTCCTAAAGTTAGAAGCGGTGTCTTTGTTGCTTTTCTTTGCGCAGTTCTCTCAGTGCTGTCGCTGAAGAGCAGGGCACAGGATAGCGGCGGGGTGGTTTTTAATGACGACCGGCGGCAGATGCCACAGTCAGAAACACACGGTGTCTTTCTGAAGAGCTGCGACTTAGAAACGGGGAGATCGAGAAGGAAACTATTGTCAGATTTGGCCCAGACTCTAGTAATGAGGTAAATGTCATCCCTCGTTCCAGACTGAAGACATCGTTCCCTGGGATCACCACAGAATATTGATCTTTCATCATTTCTAAAATGAGCAGCTGTAGGTGCTGATTAAAGTATGGTAACACGGTGTGTGTGTGTGTGTGTGTGTGTGTGTGTGTGTGTGTGTGTGTGTGTGTGTGTGTGTGTGAAAAGTGTCTGTAGTGTGTGAGAGATAAAGAGAGAGAGAGAGAGATACTGTGTGTGTGTGTGTGTGTGAGAGTGTGTGTGTGTGTGTTTGTGTGTGTGTGTGTGTGTGTGTGAGAGGGAGAGATACTGTGTGTGTGTGTGTGTGTGTGTGTGTGTGTGAGAGAGAGAGAGACAAACAGATAGTGTGTGTGTGTGTGTGTGTGTGTGTGTGAGAGAGAGAGATACTGTTTGTGTGTTTGTGTGTGTGTCTGTGTGTGTGAGAGAGAGAGAGAGAAAGAGAGAGTGTGTGTGTGTGTGAGTTGTGTAACAGTGTGTGTGTGCACGTGTGTGTGTGTGAGTAAGGGTGTGTGTGTGTGAGAGTGTGAGGGTGTGTGTGTGTGTTTGTTTATGTTGTTACAGTAACAGTAACATATGTTCACCAAGCATGAGAACCACTTGGATGAATTATTAATTATTAATAATGAAGTAAAAATAAAGGAAGAGAGAGAGAGAGAGAGAGAGACAGTGAGTGTGAGAGATACAGAGAGAGTGAGAGAGGTTAAGTGGAAAGGCTTCAAACACAGTTGAATGCTCCTGAAGTGAATGCATTAACTCCAGCACAAAGAAGCTGCTCCTGTCCTCTTTGTACAAACACACAGAGACACTGAGACACAGACACACAGAGACACTGACACACAGACACACAGAGACACTGACACACAGAGACACATAGACACACAGACACACAGACACACAGAGACACTGACACACAGAGACACTGAGACACTGACACACAGAGACACAGAGACACAGAGACACAGAGACACAGAGACACTGACACACAGAGACACAGAGACACTGACACACAGAGACACAGAGACACTGACACGCAGGGAGAGAAACACAGAGGCAGTGACATCCAGGACAGAGGCACATGTTACAGACACATAGTCACTCTGCCAATGATCCTATCAATGACTTATTGGCCTTATCTCTTTCACACACACGCACATGCACACGCACACACACACACACACACACACACACACACACACACACACACACGCACTTAGGGGTTAGGGTTGGGGTTAAGGGTAATGTTAGGGGTTACATTACATTACATTACATTACAGGCATTTAGCAGACGCTCTTATCCAGAGTGACTTACACAGTTTACATTTCTTTACATACAATCCATTTATACAGCTGGATATTAACTGAAGCAATTCAGGTTAAGTACCTTGCTCAAGGGTACAACGGCAGTGCCCCACCTGGGATCGAACCTGCAACCTTTGCGTTACAAGGCCAGTCCCTTAACCATTATGCTAACATTGCCGGGTTAGAGTTAGGGGTTAGGTTTAGGAGTTAGGGGTTAGGGGTTAGGGTTGGGGTTGTTTCAGAGCATTTGCTGTTTAATCCCTGGAGCAGTGTCAGATTAAAGACCCTGGGGGCTTATAGAACACAAACAGTGGGGAAGTGGGTTAAGTTACTGTTGGTATATCTGCCCTCCCTCAGGGCGCAGAGAGTGAGGGACGGTGTACGTGCGTCTCCCTCTGCTCGACCCCCCCCCCCCCCCCCCTCCGCTCCGCTGTCGTGAGGGCTGCCATGCTTCACTTCACTTTGGTCTCACTCAGTTTTTAGTCTAGTTGTCGGGTTGGATTTGTGTCGCTAAAATGAGCCAAATTCCAGAACTCCTTCTGGCTCACGCTGTCTTACTGTGTGCGACCAAAAATTGGATCATATATTAAAGCCTGAGCCTTCGACATTTTCACCAAATACGCTTAGATTTCCACACAGTAAAACTTTTCAGTTTCAGCAACCAAAAAACTGACGCAATTCAGGTTAAGTACCTTGCTCAAGGGTACAACGGCAGTGCCCCACCTGGAAATTGAACCAGCAATTTCTGAGTTACAAGCCCAGCTCCCTAACCATTACACTACACTGCCATTTTACTGATTGTTTGATTGTGTTTATAGTTTTGAGAAAGAGAGTCATCGCTTCAGGAAATGTGTTTAAGCAGAAAAACTGTAACACTCGGCATGGTAGAATTACAGCCATGGAATACAAATCCATTGTAAGTGACCAGCTGCACCCTATGGTGCAAAGATTGTTTCCTCAAGATGTTCCCATATTCTAAGATGGTAACGCCCCCATACACACTGCTAAACGGTTTCATGAACACCAGGATGAAGTCAAACACCTTCCATGGCCTCCCCAATCCCCAGATCTAAACATCATTGAACCTTTATGGGATGTTCTGGAATGTAGAGTGTGGAGTGTATTTCCATCGCCTTCATCTCTCAAAGACCTGGAGGCTTTCCTTCTTGAATAATGGTCCAATATCCCACTGGACAGAGTTAAAAATCTGTATACCAGCATTCCAAGAAGGATTGAAGCTATTCTGAGGGCAAAGGGTGGCCCAACTCCTTGTTATTGAATAAATATTCATAAGATTGGTTGGTGTTGACATTATTTTGTCTATGCCCTGTAAGTGAAGGAGATGCTCAAAGGCAGTGCATAGCAAATGAACAAGCTCAACCTCACTCCTAACTGGCTCCCCACAAAAAACACTCTCACAGCATTACCACACAGTTGCTGCCCATAACAGAACCATGTTGAACAGTTTACATACAATCCATTTATACAGCTGGACATTTTACTGAAGCAATTCAGGTTAAGTACCTTTAGCTCAAGGGTACAACAGCAGTGCATCCACCTGGGAAACTGAACCAGTTACAAGTCCAGTTCCCCTAACCATTACACTACACTGCCATTTTACTGATTGAGTTGATTGTGTTTATAGTTTTGAGAAAGAGAGTCATCGCTTCAGGAAATGTGTTTAAACATAAAAACTGTAACACTCTGCATGGTAGAATTACAGCCATGGAATACAATTCTCACAGCGTTACCACACCGTTGTCGCCCATAACAGAACCATGCAGGGGTCGCGGGAATGTTCCAGCAACGTTCTGCCAAGGTTTCTCATCAGCAGGGCATCAGCTGACGTGACGATCGTGAGGTAAACTATTTTTGGGGAGGAATACGATCGCAGTGTTCCCAGAGCAGCTGGTTATAGCTGCAGCCTCAAAGAGCACATTTTCCCCCTAATTGGAAGCAGTGCTAATTGACTTTGCCTAATTGATGTATTAGATTATATTTGCTGTGCTAAATTGGACCATAGCTTTCATGTGTTCCCTGTCCCGAGTAATTTGTGGTGCAGGGCGAGTTCTGGCATTCCAGTAACCTGCTCACTGCCCAGGGCCACGGAGGACACACAACGCTCTCACAACGCTCTCACAACGCTCTCACAACGCTCTCACAACACTGTCAACGCTCTCACAACACTGTCTCTCACAACACTGTCACAACGCTCTCACAACACTGCTCTCACAACACTGTCACAACGCTCACAACACTGTCACAACGCTCTCACAACACTGCTCTCACGCTCTCACAACGCTCTCACAACACTGTCACAACGCTCTCACAACACTGTCACAGCGCTCTCTGTGGCACCGTCACTGCAACGCTGTGGCAATGTAAGAAGTGTTTGTAGGACTGGCTTAAGCAGCACGCTCACACAGAAACTCATTTAGTCTGATTATGATGCCCTCTGGGCCTACCTGGGGAAAAGAGAGAGAGGGAGGGGGGAGGGGGAGAGGGGAGAGAGAGAGGGAGAGGGAGAGGGAGGGAGAGGGAGAGAGGGAGGGGGAGAGAACGGAGAGAGGGAGAGAGGGAAAGGAGAGGGGAGGAGGGAGAGGGAGAGAGAAAGAGAGAGGGAGAGAGAGGGAGAGAGAGAAGAGAGAGAGGGAGAGAGGGAGGGGGAGAGAGAAAGAAATAAAGCAGTGGGAAAGGGGGCAAGCAGAAAAAGGGAGAGAGGGAAGAGGGAGACAAAGACTAAAAAAGCAAGAGGTGATTGATAGAGAGAGAGGCAGGGCAGGAGAGAGGGAAAGAGAGAGAGAGAGAGAAGCAGGGCAGGAGAGAGGGAGAGAGAGAGAGAGATGGAGATGGTATCCCTGTCCGTCCGTTTGACACAGTTTCCCGCAGAGTCGCCGTTGGGATGTGATCAGCTGGAGGAGCTCTGTGGCCAGGGTCCGCCCCCTACCTGCCGGGAGCACCTGTCCAGTAAACCCCTCCCCCTGTGCCCTCTGCCCCCTCTACCCCGTTCAGCTGCTGCCTGCTGTGCGTACATTTACATTTTACATTTACATTACAGGCATTTAGCAGACGCTCTTATCCAGAGCGACTCACACAGTTTACATTTCTTACATCCATTTATACGGCTGGATATTTTTACTGAAGCAATTCAGGTTAAGTTCCTTGCTCAAGGGTACAATGGCAGTGTCCCACCTGGGGACTGAACCTGCAACCTTAACGTTACAAGCCCAGCTCCCTACATCCTGACCCTCCTCAGCTCCCTACCCTCCTCCTCAGCTCCCTACACCCTAACCCTCCTCAGCTCCCTACACCCTAACCCTCCTGAGCTCCCTACACCTAACCCTCCTCAGCTCCCTACACCCTAACCCTCCTCAGCTCCCTATATCCTAACCCTCCTCAGCTCCCTACACCCTCCTGAGCTCCCTAACCCTCCTCAGCTCCCTACACCCTAACCCTCCTCAGCTCCCTACACCCTAACCCTCCTCAGCTCCCTACACCCTAACCCTCCTCAGCTCCCTACACCCTAACCCTCCTCAGCTCCCTATATCCTAACCCTCCTCAGCTCCCTACACCCTCCTGAGCTCCCTAACCCTCCCTCCTCAGCTCCCTACACCCTAACCCTCCTCAGCTCCCTACACCCTAACCCTCCTCAGCTCCCTACATCCTAACCCTCCTCAGCTCCCTACACCCTAACCCTCCTGAGCTCCCTACACCCTAACCCTCCTCAGCTCCCTACACCCTAACCCTCCTCAGCTCCCTATATCCTAACCCTCCTCAGCTCCCTACACCCTCCTGAGCTCCCTAACCCTCCTCAGCTCCCTACATCCTAACCCTCCTCAGCTCCCTACACCCTAACCCTCCTCAGCTCCCTACACCCTAACCCTCCTCAGCTCCCTACATCCTAACCCTCCTCAGCTCCTACACCCTAACCCTCCTCAGCTCCCTACATCCCTCCTCCTCCGCTCCCTACATCCTAACCCTCCTCAGCTCCCTACACCCTAACCCTCCTCAGCTCCCTACACCCTAACCCTCCTCAGCTCCCTACACCCTAACCCTCCTCAGCTCCCTACACCCTAACCCTCCTCAGCTCCCTACATCCTAACCCTCCTCAGCTCCCTACACCCTAACCCTCCTCAGCTTCTGTGTTTTCAGTTCTAGTTTATAATACCCCCCCCCCCCTCATCCTCTCTGCCTGACTCACTCATGCTGCTGGGGGTTTTGCCTTTACTTTTAAAAGAGAAACATTTGCATTTCCTTGGCAGACACTTCCACTCCCGGGGTGTTGCATAAAGCTCCACAGTTACATGTGTTCTGCTCTGGGTGGAACAGCCTCAGAACATTCAGCTCCTGACTACAATGTACCCATCTTCTTTTTTAACTCTGTTTTTCTTTTACTCTGTTTTTCTCCCAATTTGGTAGCCAATTACTCCCGCTGTGCTTAGTTCAATCCCCTCCCTCGTAGTTCGCTGCCGTAGCCCTGTGACCGGCAGTGTCAAAGGCGAAAGCGATGCCTCCTCCGAGACAATACTCGTCGTGCTGTCGACTGTAACTCCGGTACCTCAGAACCACTCCTGTGCACAGCGAACTGTGTCGGCTTCCCTCCCCCCTGGGGCGGACAGCCAATTGCCGCCCCGATGGCACTCCCGGCCAGAGCCGTGTATGTGTGTGTGTGTGTGTGTGTGTGTGTGAGTGTGAGTGTGTGTGAGTGTGTGTGTGTGTGTGTGTGCGTGTGTGTGTGTGTGTGTGTGAGCGTGTGTGAGTGTGTGTGAGTGTGTGAGCGTGTGTGTGAACGTGTGAACGTGTGTGTGTGAGTGTGTGTGTGTGTGTGTGTGAGCGTGTATGTGTGTGAACGTGAGTGAGCGTGTGAGTGTGTGTGTGTGTGTGTGTGTGTGTGTGTGTGAGTGTGTGTGAGCGTGTGTGCAGTGCTGCAGTCAGGACTCTCCGTCGCGTACACGTGAACTGCGCTGCCCTACGAATAAAGGATCCCGGTCCTCGCATTTTCTCCGTAATTAATGAGAGCCGCGGTTTAAAAATGCATAGCCCATTAGCTAGCGCCTGTGTCTGCTGTGGCGGCCTCGCCTTCGCGAACATCACAGGAGATCTTGTGTTGTGATGAAGAGATAAAAGCTCGAGCCCAACCTCCCGTCTCCCCGTTTAAACAGAACGGCGTGACGCTGCCCTACATCTCTCCGAAAATTAAAACGTTAAAAGTGACGTGTGCAAAGTGTCCGTGACGCTCCAGATTCAATCAAGCAAAAAAGGAATCTGCTGCGGATGGGTGAGCTCG
>JAINUG010000409.1:110000-117500 GCA_029706075.1 Aldrovandia affinis | reverse complement strand
CCTCCTCTCTCCCTCTCTCTCTCCTCTCTCCCTCTTCCCCTCCCTCTCTCTCTCCTCCCCTCCCTCTCTCTCTTCCCCTCCCTCTCTCTCTCTCTTTCATCCCTCTCCCTCTTCCTCTGCCTCCCTCCCTCTCTCTTTCCCCTCCCTCTCTCTCCTCCCCTCCCTCTCTCTCTCCCTCTCCCTCTCTCTCCTCCCTCCCTCTCTCTCTCTTTCATCCCTCTCCCTCTTCCTCTGCCTCCTCTCTCCCTCTCTCTCTCTCCCCTCCCTCTCTCTCTCTTCCCCTCTCTCTCTCTCCCCTCCCTCTCTTCTCTCCCTCCCTCTCTCTCTCTCTTTCTCCTCTCCCTCTCCCTCTCTCTCTCCTCCCTCTCTCTCTCCTCCCTCCCTCTCTCTCTCTCTTCCCTCTCTCCTCTCTCTCTCTCTTTCATCCCTCTCCCTCTTCCTCTGCCTCCTCTCTCCCTCTCTCTCTCTCTCCCTCTCCCTCTTCCTCTGTCTTCTCTCTTCCTCTGCCTCTCTCTCTCTCTCATTTCTCTAATCAGATTCAGTGCCTATGTTTATTTATGCCCATTTTTCTTCTGTATGTTTTTCTGCTCCCCCCCCACCCTCTGACTCAACCTCCTCCAACACCGACTATTCCAATATCTATTTATGGTCTCTCTCTCTCTCTCTCTCTCTCTCTCTCTCTCTCTCTCCCCTCTCTCTCTCTCTCTCTCTCTCCCCCTCTCTCTCTCCTCCCTCTCCTACCCCCCTTCTCCCCTCTCTCTCTCTCTCCTTCTCTCCATCTCTCTCTCTCTCTCTCTCTCCCTCCCTCTCTCTCTCTCTCTCCCTCTCTCTCTCTGTCTCTCTCTCTCTCTCCCTCTCTCTCTCTCTCTCTCTCTCTCCCCCTCTCTCTCTCTCTCTCTCCCTCCCTCTCTCTCTCTCTCTCTCCCTCTCTCCATCTCTCTCTCTCCCCCTCTCTCTCTCTCTCTCTCTCTTCTCTCCCTCTCTCTCTCTCCTCTCTCTCTCTCTCCATCTCTCCTCTCTCTCTCTCTCCTGTGCCACCAACAGCACTGCTTTTTTCTGCTCCTTTCTCTCCCTCCATACAAATCTACCCTTTCACTGTGTGTACCCCAACACTGTACCCCACAAATCGACCCTTTCACTGTCTGTGCCCCATAAATATTCCCCCACACAGTTAAAGCACTGGTGAATCGGGGCGCCCAAAGTCTGCCTGTATAAATAAGCCCCTCACTCATCAATCGAGGTGGTGTCTGGTGAATGCCATTGAAAGGCAGTGTGTGGTTTTACAGTGTAAACACAATTTAATGGTGCTCCTGGTCATGTACCATTAGCATGTTTAGAACGCCACTGGAAGCTTATGTGTGACTGCCACCTTGCGGTCACTCGTATAGTTGCACATTTTACTTTAATCACAACTTTTTCTCACCTTGATGTATTTGTATGAGATGGATACTGTGGTTTATAAATGGTTAATACTGTGGTTTATGACTAGGTTTAAACTATAAACACACACGCACACACATACATACACCCTCACTCTCACACACACATACACCCTCACACACACACTCACACACACACATACACTCTCACACATCCTCACACACACCCTCACATAAACTCACACACACATTGTCACATACACACCCTCACACACACACACTCTCACACTCTCACACACGTGCACACACAGACCTACTCTATCAAATGAAAGGCCATCTTTATTTGGCCAAAGCAGGTGGGCTTGTGCTAGAACTGTAAACAAACTCCGTTTTATTACAACGGCTCTTAAACGGCTCTGCCGGGCTGAGAGCGACTGGTTCACGCACACCAGCTCTCCTCCCTGTGAGAGACAACTTCCCGCCCCAGGAACATGGAGTCAAGCGTTACCGTTGAGCTGAACGCAGCGCGCACATAACGGCCGTTTTCCAGGGAGCAGGGCGGGCGGACTGGCGTCGTTTGTCCACCGAAATAATCATTTAAAGACTGAGAGAGAAACAGAGAGAGAGAGAGAGAGAGGAGGAGAGGGAGAGCGGGGGGGAGGAGGGACAGAGGAGAGGAAGAGGGCGAGAGAGTGCGCTGGAGAGTCTGTGCTTAGCAATGGAATAAAAACTGCGCAATTCTTCTGTTCGTCACCGCCACTTTGACTCGGACTAAACGTACATGCATTTTCTCCCGACCCAGTGTCAAATATAAAGACACCAATCAAACGGCAACGAACCTACCGCGACTTGGACACACCGGAACTGGCGATGAGTTTTTGCCATTTTAAAAACAGCAACCCTTATCTTTTCATTTTTATTTTTTTATGAACACGTATGTTTAAGTGATTATCCACGTAGATCGCGGAGAGCGGTGCGCAGTGTCGTGTTTTTTTAGGACGTCGCTGCCGATTTAGCGGTTGTCACGGCGTTCGCGTTTCCGTTTACGTGTGCAGCGCGCGCGGCGGCCGCACGTGCGGGTATTTGGGTTTTTTCGCGCGCGCGTCGAATGACATAATCGAGGGGCGTTCTGCAGCCTGCGTGGCCGCGCCGTCGTCCACACCAACGGAAAAGAGAGCGATGGACGGGGCTTTTCCCCGTTAAACGTTTACCCAGTAACGACGAATGCGTATAGCCTACTGTGGGACCTCGCAATGCGAATATCGACAGGTAAGGGGGCTGCCAAACTTTTTAAAACTCACGCTGTTCAATTTAAAAATACTGTATTTACAATGTTACATTGCTGACCTTCGAGCTGGCCTTTAGTAAATTAGTTATGACTCGAGGGGCTATGCTGTGTGTGTCTGCGGACAGGGGGTCAAATTATATCTTACTGCTGAGCCTCAACTGTCTTATCGTTGTGAGGGGGAAAAAAACTTACATTAACTCACAAACTGGCGCGAGTTTGTTATTAGTCCGAGGTGTGAGCGGTTCCGTGTTTTTCGCTGTTGTTGTCCGTATTGTGGAGCACCCTCCAGTACAGAGGCTGTGTCCCCCCCCCCCCCACATACCCGAGGGGGGCCTCGTGAAATCCGTGGGAGTTGCCCAGCGATCCACTCGGGAGCGTTCGGGTGGGAGTGACTCCATTGCGTTGCAATCTTGGATGGGGAAGACTATCCTCTTCATGTTCAAAAAGACCTGCCGGAGTAATAACAAGTTGTGTCTCATATGTGCTAATATTTCTCAATAACAATGTCGGGGTTGTCCTTTCCCCACCTTAAAGTTCACGAGTGGGAAGGGGATGAGCTCAGCAGGTAAAACCTGACGGTGACGTATGGCAGTGTTGACGATGTGCGTTTTGGGCCCGTTGCTCTTGGCGTAGCCTGTTTTTAACACTTTCAAATCGCCCCCACCCCTTACGGAAATGGAATATACTGTAAATATATGGGCAATGTATTACAACTATAATCTGCTGAACGTTTTTTAAGGTAAAATCATTCCTGTTTAGCCAGGTATTATGCTCATATGTATAAATATATATGACGCGGAGACTGACTCATCGCAGTTTCATCCAGGGAGGATCCATGCATCTGCGTAGCAAAGATTAAAGTCAAATGTGCAATTATATGAGGGACCACCAGGTGGCAGTCACACATCAGTTTCCAGTGGCGTTCTAAACGCACTAACGGTACATGACCAGGAGCACCATTAAATAGTGTTTACCCTGTAAGACCACACACCGTATTTGTGTGTGAGTGTGAGCAAATGTGTTCGTGAGTGTGTGTATGTGTGTATATCGGGCAGGCAGTGTGGTATAATGGTTAGGGAACTGGGCTTGTAACGTTAAGGTTGCAGGTTCAATCCCCAGGTGGGACACTGCTGTTGTACCCTTGAGCAAGGTACTTAACCTGAATTACTTCAGTAAATATCCAGCTGTATAAATGGAGAAATGTAAAACTGTAAACTGTTGCTCTGGATAAGAGTGTCTGCTAAATGCCTGTAATGTAATGTAAATGTAATGTGTGTGAGTGAGTGTGCATGCGTGTGAGTGAGAGTGTGTATGTGTGAGAGTGTGTGTTAATGGTGAGGTGAGGATCTTATCTTTGGACAGGTGAGGCCGATCATTGGTCTCAATCTGTGTTTATTTATTTTGCTTAATGAACAAGCAGCTGTTCTGTAGTAATTGAGTAATCCGCTGGTGGGGAATCAGAAGCCTCCTCGATGTCTCCTGTCTCCTGTTGGCACGTCCCCCTCCTGCACCCCCTCCTGCACGTTCCCCCCCTGCACGTCCCTTCAGAGAAAGCGCCTGAGTAAAACTCAACACAATCATTACACAGACCACGCTACATTTTGAAATTAAATCCCTCCGTTGACTGTATGGAGCTTTAAGAATCGGGCAATAAAGAAGAACAAACAGTCATAAAACTGTGGTGCTTTTTCCTGAACATTAAAATGCCTGATCTGCACAGATCAGATTAACAGAAGACAGTACTCTTAGAATTTCGGTACGGAGAATAAAGAGTAGCCTGCATTTCTCCAGAAGTTCAGATCATCTGTAGGTATAAGAAACAAACGCTTAACAATTTTGTGATTTAAAGAAAAATGCGAAAAAAGTAGGCCTTTGCCTTTTTGGTATTCATTGTTCACGTAGTGATGCGTGTTCGTCTGTGAAATACTGCAGTGTGGACTTTCCCCACTAGGTGGAGCTGCAGGAAGACAGTGCAGGGAGTCCCCAACCTCTGGCAGGGTTCTGAACAGGCTAGACCTAAAGGTTGATTTAAAATGGAGAATTCTAGGTAAATGCAAAGGGCAGGTAGAACTTTAACTCTTCCGCAAGAGACTCAAAACCCACCTGTTCAGACTCCACTACCACTGAACTCTGTACATCTAGCCGATTGTCATCACCACTGCCTACTTGCTCAACACTATATACCCCTGTTTACTCCATTTAATAAAAAAACAACTGAAAAAACCCATTACTAAGCTTTTCCTTCCCAGTGTTACAGGTATGGTACGCAGCTGCCTGTAATGATGTCTATTGCTATATTACTTCACTGATCTCTTGCGCGAACTATGATTGTTCCTACCATGTATTTATGCACATCTTGTAAGTCGCTCTGGATAAGAGCGTCTGCTAAATGCTTAAAATGTAACAATGTAAATGTAATGAAAAAAATCGCCGAAACAATTACTCACATATCACTCCCTGTCAATTCTCATATCACTTCCTGTTAAAGTTAAATCATTTACTGTACCCAGAATTCAGCTCTCTAGTGTAGTTTTCCAGTGCCTCCAGCACTCACACCCTCAACAGTACATTACATTACATTACATTACAGGCATTTAGCAGACGCTCTTATCCAGAGCGACTTACAGTTTACATTTCTTTACACTCCATTTATACAGCTGGATATTAACTGAAGCAATTCAGGTTAAGTACCTTGCTCAAGGGTACAACGGCAGTGTCTCACCTGGGGATTGAACCTGCAACCTTAACGTTACAAACCCAGCTCCCTAACCATTATACCACACTGCCTGCCTTACATTGATTTAACATTAAAGTTAAATCTGTGCTGAGTCTACACTCACACTCAAGTTCAACTGTGAAAATAACCTTAACAGTAATGATGAGTAACACACACACGTACCCACGCACACACACACTAAAATTTCTGATAATCTTATTGAGAATAAATGGATGTCATTCCAGCTAGCTAACGTAACTGACTTTGCGCAATACAACGTTACCCACATTAGCCTTACCCCTCTCGTTGTCCCTCTCTTCTTTCCTACAACGCCCCTGAAAAATGTCCATCTATGAAATACCAGAATGTTGTGAATGCTTTTTAGTTGCAACCCTTTATTAAAAGTGAAATAAGGGGCCTCCCGCAAGGTCTAGTGGTTTCAACGTCCAACGCTGGCCACGATGACCAAGGTTCGATTCCCCGTTGCGCCAGAGTCGGCTCTGGCTGGGTGTGCCACCAGGGCGTTAATTGGCTGTCCGCCCCAGGGAGGGGGGAGGGAAGCCGACAGTTCGCTGCACACAGGAGTGGTTCTGGGGTACCTAAATTACAGTCGAAGTAAGAATAGCGGGAGTAATTGGCTACTAAATTGGGAGAAAAACTGGATAAAAAAAGCTAAATAAATTGCTAACGTGAAATATGGGAGCAAAGTTTTGCCGTAGGAAACAACATCCCCTGCTCGCTAGTTAACGTTAGCGTGCCAGTAGCTAATTGCTATAGCTTTGCTATCTTAGCTTAGCTATAGATATACATATATATATTTAACAGTATATATAGTATTCGTATTATATGGCATATATAATATATTGAGCCATTTCTGGTGGATGTTTAGCTGTACCTCCTAACCTCCGTGGCCAGGATCCCTTTCTTTCTTAAGAGCGCACAATCGAGGGCCTCCCGGGTGGTCTAGCAGTTACAACGTTCAACACTGGCCAGTGTGACCGGGGTTCGATTCCACCGGCCACACCAGTGTCGGCTCTGGCTGGGAGTGCCACCAGGGGGGCGGCAATTGGCTGTCTGCCCCAGGGAGGGGGAAGGGAAGCCAATATGAGCTTGCTGCATATAAGAGTGACTCTATGTGTACCGGAGTTACAGTCGACGGCTTGGCGAGTGCCAGCTCGGAGGAGGCGGTACTTCACCTTTGTCCCTGCCGATCTCAGGGCTACAGCAGCGAGCTCACAACACGGGGGGGATTGACACGAAAAAAGAGAGGGTGTGATTGGCTACCAAATTGGGAGAAAAATTTAGGAAAATCTGAAACAAAAATGATTGAGAGAGCGCACAATCCAGGTCCCTCGCCGGGCGTGCTGTGCTGCACAGACCGGTCACAACCACCTCACGTGCAGTGGGGGGCGGGGCTGGGGCCCTGAGGGACGTGTTGCCGCTGCGCGCTGGCCAATGAGAACGGAGATCTGTGAGGTTCTCAAACCCGCATCGGCCAGGTAGACCACAGTGCAACACTGATTCATTCATCATCATTTTGGTGGGGCACCAGTAAATGGGCTCTAACTTTTTTTACCCATAATTCCACCCTGCTCATTACCCATAATTCCACCCTGCTCATTACCCATAATTCCACCCTGCTCATTACCCATAATTCCATCACACGGCACCCATCGCAGGTGTTCTGGCACATTAATGGCGAGCTGTTCACCTGCGCGTGGTGTGCGTTCGGTGGCAGCATGGTCACAGAAGATGAGAAGATGTCTGTCTGTGTGTCTGTGTGTTCTTCCTGGGCGAAGACGATCCCATTACAACTTTATCTCACAGCTTTACATCACTGTTCCAAAGTGCCAGAAGCGAAGACACATTTGAACATGTTAACATACAGCTGTGGGCGGCGGATAGCGTAGCGATCTAACACACAGTATCTTGGCTGGTCCTGTAGGAGTGTGCGCTGCCTGTCAGGGATGCGGTTCAAAACCCCTCTCTGCCAGACCGGACCTGGTCGTCAGCCCCGATCGGGTGCGGCGTTTGGCTGTCCGCCCCAGGGGAAGTGGGGAGGGTGAGCCGGCTCGAGTTCGCCGTGAAGCACATAAGGGAGTCTCCAGAATGTGGGG
>JAINUG010000409.1:87500-102500 GCA_029706075.1 Aldrovandia affinis | reverse complement strand
CACCCAAGGCCGCCAGCTTGGGGATGAGAATGGAGGCACTATGGTATTGAATGCTGAACTATAGTCAATAAACAGCATTCTCACATAGTTGCCTTTCTTGGCATCCAAGTGGGAAAGTGCCTTGTGCAATGTGATGGCAATTGCGTCATCTGTGGACCTGTTGCTGCGATATGCGGTTGCAGGGGATCCTGTGTGGCTGGTAGCATGGAGCAGATGTGTTCCTTGATGACCCGCTCGAAGCACTTCATGACGATGGGTGTTAGTGCTACGGGTCTGTAATCATTGAGACATGTGATTTTGGCTTTTTTGGGGACGGGGATGATGGTGGAAGTCTTCAGGCATGTTGGGACGGTAGCCTGGGTTAAGGAGAGGTTAAAGATGTCTGTTAGCACAGGGGCTAGCTGAGATGTGCATGCCTTGAGGACACGCCCTGGTAGCCCATCTGGCCCCCGTATCAGTGTATATGCCTGTGTGTATCAGTGTATATGCCTGTGTGTATCAGTGTATATGCCTGTGTGTGTCAGTGTTTGTGTGTATCAGTGTATATGCCTGTGTGTATCAGTGTATATGCCTGTGTGTATCAGTGTATATGCCTGTGTGTATCAGTGTATATGCCTGTGTGTATCAGTGTCCTGTGTGTATCAGTGTATATGCCTGTGTGTGTCAGTGTCCTGTGTGTATCAGTGTATATGCCTGTGTGTATCAGTGTATATGCCTGTGTGTATCAGTGTTTGTGTGTATCAGTGTCCTGTGTGTATCAGTGTCCTGTGTGTATCAGTGCATATATCTGTGTGTATCAGTGTATATGCCTGTGTGTATCAGTGTCCTGTGTGTATCAGTGTCCTGTGTGTATCAGTGTCCTGTGTGTATCAGTGCATATATCTGTGTGTATCAGTGTCCTGTGTGTATCAGTGCATATATCTGTGTGTATCAGTGTATATGCCTGTGTGTATCAGTGTCCTGTGTGTATCAGTGTATATGCCTGTGTGTATCAGTGTCCTGTGTGTAGCAGTGTATATGCCTGTGTGTGTCAGTGTTTGTGTGTATCAGTGTATATGCCTGTGTGTGTCAGTGTTTGTGTGTATCAGTGTATATGTCTGTGTGTATCAGTGTATATGCCTGTGTGTATCAGTGTTTGTGTGTATCAGTGTCCTGTGTGTAGCAGTGTATATGCCTGTGTGTGTCAGTGTTTGTGTGTATCAGTGTATATGCCTGTGTGTGTCAGTGTTTGTGTGTATCAGTGTATATGCCTGTGTGTATCAGTGTATATGCCTGTGTGTATCAGTGTCCTTGCCTGTGTGTGTATCAGTGTCCTGTGTGTAGCAGTGTATATATCTGTGTGTATCAGTGTATATATCTGTGTGTATCAGTGTATATATCCTGTGTGTATCAGTGTCCTGTGTGTAGCAGTGTATATATCTGTGTGTATCAGTTTGAGATAAAGGAGGCTGTATCCAATACCTTCCTTGGTTTTTCTGGTATAATGTCACAGCATTTTACTTTCCATATGTGTAAGCTACTCTTTGTTCTGAAGCCTTAGTTTAATATTGACTTTGTGAATGAGTGAGTGAGTGAGTGAGAGTGAGTGAGAGAGTGAGAGAGTGAGTGAGTGAGTGAGAGAGGGTGAGAGGGTGAGTGAGTGAGTGAGAGAGTGAGAGGGTGAGTGAGTGAGTGAGAGAGTGAGTGGTGAGTGAGTGAGTGAGTGGGTGAGTGAGTGAGTGAGAGGTGAGAGAGTGAGTGAGTGAGAAGGTGAGTGAGTGAGTGAGAGAGAAAGGTGAGTGAGTGAGTGAGAGTGAGTGAGTGAGTGAGAGGGTGAGTGAGTGAGTGGTGAGTGAGTGAGTGAGAGGGTGAGAGAGTGAGTGAGTGAGTGAGTGAGTGAGTGAGTGAGTGAGGTGAGTGAGTGAGTGAGGGTGAGTGAGTGAGTGAAAGGTGAATATCCGTTCATGTGATCTGTGCAGATGAAGCAGTTTAATACTCAGGGAAAAGCACTGACATTTTCACCGCACTGAAGTTATGATTTTTTGCATTGTTTCTCAAAGCTAGTGCACTAGACAGTTAGCAGAGATTTAAGTTAAAAGTGAAATGATTCTTACTCAGTTAAACAGCTTACTGTCAGTTATGGGTTTCTCAAAGCTAGTGCACTAGACAGTTAACAGAGACTTACTCAGTCAGTTACAACGTGAGACACAATTAAGAGGAACCTTTTTATTATTCGCCAATGGATTATCCAATGAACTGTCTCGCTTGTTAATTAAGCAGAATGAATGACAACAGGTTGAGACCAATGATCGGTTGTTCCTCGCCCACCAGCCGCTACTCGTATACTGTATGTCCATGAGCGCTTCTGGGTCATATGAGAAAAGCGCAGGAGAAAGACGGAGCTGGAGAGAGATGAGACTGTGTAGCGGGAGGGGGCCGGGGGCCGGGGGCCGGGGGGGGGGGTCTCTAAAATGCTTTGGCAGCTCTGGATACTGTCATGCTATTGAAGCCTGTCTGAGTCCTTCAACCCTTCAGAGAGAGAGAGAGAGAGAGAGAGAGAGAGAAGAGGGGAGAGAGAGAGGGAGAGAGAGAGAGAACAGGGGGAGAGGAGAGAGAGAGAGAGAACAGGGGGAGAGGAGAGAGAGAGAGAGAGAGAGAGAGAGAGAGCAGGGGGAGAGGAGAGAGAGAGAGGGAGAGAGAGAGAGAGGGAGAGAACAGGGGAGAGGAGAGAGAGAGAGAGAACAGGGGGAGAGGAGAGAGAAGAGACAGAGGGAGGAGGGAGGGAGAGAGAGAACAGGGGGAGAGAGAGAGAGAGAACAGGGGGAGAGGAGAGAGAGCGAGAGAGAGAGAGAACAGGGGAGAGGAGAGAGAGAGAGAGAACAGGGGGAGAGGAGAGAGAGAGAGAGAACAGGGCGGAAGAGAGAGAAAGAGAGAGAGAGAAACAGGGGGAGAGAGAGAGAAGAGACAGGGAGGAGGGAGGGAGAGAGACAGAGAGAGAGAGAACAGGGGGAGAGGAGAGAGAGAGAGACAGAGAGAGAGAGAGAGACAGAGACAGAGAGAGAGAACAGGGGGAGAGAGAGAGAACAGGGGGAGAGGGAGAGAACAGAGACAGAGACAGAGAGAGAGAGAGAGAACAGGGGGAGAGGAGAGAGAACAGAGACAGAAACAGAGAGAGAGAGAGAGAAGAGGGGGGAGAGAGAGAGAAGAGACAGAGGCAGGAGGGAGGGAGAGAGAAGGAAGGGATGTTCAGGGAAGGTCATGGCAACTGGGACTGTTGAATATTCTCTATCTATCTCGCTCTCTCTCTTTCTCTCTCTGTCTCTCCCCTTTCTCCCCCTCCCTTTCCCCTTCCCTCCATTGCACCGTGTGGCCCAAAGTAGCTCCCTGCCTGCAGTATGTGAGATATTAACCTCTCCTGTGTGTGTGTGTTAGTGTATGTTTGTGTTTGTGAGATGTGTGAGTGTGTGTGTGTTAGTGTGTGTGTGTGATGTGTGAGTGTGTGTGTGTTAGTGTGTGTGTGATGTGTGAGTGTGTGTGTGTGTGTTAGTGTGTGTGTGATGTGTGAGTGTGTGTGTGTGTGCGTTTGTGTTTGTGAGATGTGTGTATGTGTGTGTGTGCGTTTGTGAGATGTGTGATTGTGTGTGTGTGTTAATGTATGTGTGATTGTGTATGTGTGTGTGTGTGTGTGCGCGTGTGTGTGTTAATGTATGTGTGTGTGTGTGCGTGATGCAGGTGTGAGTTTATATTGGGGCAAAGCTGAGCACAACTCAACACAACACAAGAGGTGTGTGTCTGAGAGAGGAGTCTGTGTGTATTGCTGGTTTGTTTCTCTAGGCACCAAAAAAGTATAAATAAAGAGCTTGAAATGTTTACTCAAACACAGCTGGGTCCAGCCCTCTCAGGGCGAAGCTCAAATACACACAGAGCCAGTGCAGAATCTGGCTACAACCCCCCTTTTCTGTGTAAAGCTGGAGTTGGTACATTCCACTGTGGCCTGGGCAAAGTGGAGGAGCTCAATTCAGGGTGGTGGTGGGGGGTGGGGGCTGAGAGGGAAAGTGAAGGGGGTGAGGTGGGGGGGGGGGTTTGACGGGATATTTTTAGAAACATAATTTATATTCATTACATAAATTCCGTGTGGCAGTTCAGGTCAACTTGCACTGGAATATGCCCTGCAGTTGTACATGTAAACAGACAGATAGTGTATATATATCCTACAACCATCCACACAAGCACACACTGACACACTCTCAAACACATGCACTCACTCTCTCTCACACACACACACACACACACACACACTCACACATGCACTCATACACACACACGTGCAGATGCTGGTAAAGATTAGACACACGCGCTGCACACTCAGGCACACACACACACACACACACACACTTACACCTACACACACATACACACATCACACACACGCACGCACACACACACTCACTGTCTGTCTGACGTGCGCACACATATGCACAAATATTTAATTGTCCTTGACATCTGTGCATCTGCATTTGCCATTTCTGCAGAGTGCGAGGATGAGCCAAACCTCACACCTCTCTCCAGCGTAGCATGTTCGAGGGAGGGAGGGAGGGAGGAAATGGTTTGTGAAAATGAGGCTGGAACGAAAGAGGGAGGAGAAGAGAGAGAGAGAGAGAGATGACGAGGGAAGGGGGAGGGGCTTTTGGAGCAGACTGGAGGGTGCGTGCGTGCGTGTGGGGCTGTGGGGGTCCTCTCACTGATCCGCTCCTTTCTTTGTTTGACTACTGAGTGGAAAAGCAAGGGGAAAGGAGTGTGTGAGAGAGAGGGAGAGAGAGGGGGAGAGAGAGAGAGAGAGAGAGAGAGAGGGAGAGATAGAAGGAGAAAGGGAAGAAAGGAAAGAAGAAAGACAGACAGACACATAATTTTTCTTTTCCTTTTTTTCTTTTTTTTTTTCTGCGAGAGGATTTATTATTTTTATTTTCCCTGCAGAATAAAAAGCCTCCGTCTTATGTCTGCGGCTGATTCTTGTGAATGGTGGAGGTGTCTCGCGTTGAAGCCGTCTGGTCTCGGAGGGGAGACACGCCGAGCTGAGCTCTGCCCCCCCGGGCCTCGCCTGCCCCCTCTCACAGAGGCGCCAGCGCTAAGGTAAGGGAGGGGTAACACTCCCTCTTTTCCTTATTCCGGGGAAGACATGCGCAGCAGCGCTGCAGGTGAACTGGGCTGACTTTCGGGGAGAACATTTTACAGAACGTTCTGTCCTCATGCGAGGTGCACGGCTCTGTCCTGTCCTGTCCTTTGTTCTCTCTGATAAAAAAATAAAAAAGGGGGATGAAGATTTTTTTTTTTATGTGTGTGTGTGTGTGTGCTCTGCCCTACAGGTGTGTGTGTGTGTGTGCTGTGCCACTACAGGTGTGTGTGTGTGTGCTCTCAGCTGATCTCCGTGCAGTGTAACATAAGAATACATAAGAACATAAGAACATAAGAATACATAATGACGAGAACGGGCCATTCAGCCCATCTACGCTTGTCATGTCCTAATCTAAAGAGTATCTAGTACTGGACTTGAATAGCCCAAGCATTTCTGCCTCTACTACCTGACCTGGCAAGCTGTTCCGGGCATTGACAACTCTCTGTGTAAAGAAAAACGTCCTAATATCTGTGCGGAATTTGCCTTTAACTAATTTCCACCTGTGGCCTCTTGTTCTGCTGACCCCACTTATCTTAAAAAATGATTGGAGTGTGTAGAGAGTGTAGGTGTTTGGTAGCTGGTACAGGTTGCCGGTGTAGAGTTTGCGGTGTGTGTGTGTGTGTGTGTGTGGAGGGGTAGAGGTGAGGAGGTGTGTGTGTGTGTGTGTGTGTGGAGGGGTAGAGGTGAGGAGGTGTGTGTCCTCAGCAGACAGCAGGTGTGGCTTTTACAGCATGGAGACAACCGCCACATTCCAGCACCTTTTCTCCCCAGAGAGAGAGAGAGAGAGAGAGTCAGACAGAGAGAGAGAGAGAGAGAGAGAGAGAGAGAGAGAGAGAGAGAGAGAGAGAGAGAGAGACAGAGAGAGAGAGAGAGAGAGAGAGACAGAGAGAGAGAGAGAGAGAGAGTGAGAGAGAGAGAGAGACAGAGAGAGAGAGAGAGAGAGAGAGAGAGAGACAGACAGACAGACAGAGAGAGAGAGAGAGAGAGAGACAGAGAGACAGAGAGAGAGAGAGAGAGAGAGAGAGAGACACAGAGAGAGAGAGAGAGAGAGAGAGAGAGAGAGAGAGACAGAGAGAGAGAGAGAGAGAGAGAGAGAGAGAGAGAGAGAGAGAGACAGAGAGAGAGAGAGAGAGACAGAGAGAGAGAGACAGAGAGAGAGAGAGAGAGAGAGAGAGAGAGAGAGAGAGAGAGAGAGAGAGAGAGAGAGACAGAGAGAGACAGAGAGAGAGAGAGAGAGAGAGAGACAGAGAGAGAGAGAGAGAGAGAGTCAGACACAGAGAGAGAGAGAGAGAGAGAGAGAGAGACAGAGAGAGAGAGAGAGAGAGAGAGAGACAGAGAGAGAGACAGAGAGAGAGAGCGAGAGAGAGAGAGAACACACAATGAGACATTAAGAGAAACATATCCCACCCACAGGTGAGACGGAGACACAGCTAAACTACACAACACAGCTATATACCAGCACAGCTTCACAAGCAGAGCCCTGCGGCCCATGCGCTGTCGTAGGTCTGATGGGGTTGTCCCTGGGTAGTCCTGGAGGTCAGGGGCGTTAGCGTGTGATTAACGTGTGTCCATGTCGATGAATCATCGCCCACAGGGATTGATTACCATAGCAGCTACAGTAATTGATTAGCATTGAATGGGTACAGGGCTGGATTAAATGAATTTGCACTGTAGCATTCCGCTACACTGTAGAATATGCATTAGCAGCCATTAATTTGTGTGATTGTTTAGGGCCATTGATTTACAGTATCCTTATAACCCCGAGAGAAACAGAGCGTGTGTGTGCGAGCTTGGGTGTGTAGTTTGTGAGTGTGTGTCACCCTCACACTCACTCACTAACTCATTCAGTCACGCACTCACTCACCCTCTCATTCACTCACACACTCACCCTCTCATTCACTCACTTACTGACTCACTCACTCACCCTCACACTCACTCACTCTCTCACTCACTCACGCACTCACCCTCTCACCCCTTCATTCACTCACCCACACACTCATTCACTCACTCACACACTCACTCACCCTCTCACTCACTCACTCACTCACTCACTCATTCACTCACTTCCATTTTCACTGACTCACTCACTTGCTGTGTGGGAGTCAGTAAGGTTTGGATTCAATCAAAATGTGTCCTTAATAGTTCAGTGGGCATCGCCATTAACTCATTCATTCAGACTCATTAACTCATTAGATCTCGTTAACGGAAACTGTGATTGTACAGATATAAACTCACACTTGCGTTTACTTGTGAGTCAGAATCGAAGGCAGGCTGAATCCAGGCCAGAGGCACGGTGGGACCTCATATCCCCCTAAACCTACAGAAGGGTACCTCACTGTGCGCAGATCTGCGCAGACTGCTGTCCACCTGCCCGCGCGTCTGCCCTGAGAAGCGCTCCGATCGCACAGTCACCTGTGGCAGAAAGAAAGAGCCAAACTCCTCACAGAGTCATGCAGGAAAACCGGCTCATTAGGCACTGTCTTATCACCATGGCAACAGGCCAGTGTGCAGGAGCCCCAGACAGCGCGTCTGTGTGTGTGTGTGTGAGTGTGTGTGTGTGTGTGAGTGTGTGTGTGTGCGCCTGTGTGTGTGTGTGAGAGAGAGAGGGATCAGAGTTTCTACAGGTAAAGAACAATAAGGGCCAACACATACTCCTCTTTACCTGTAGAAAGTGTAGAAAGAGTTTGCTGTAGGAAGTGTAAGTCTTGGCAAGGGAAGCTCTCGGTCTGACAGCTCGGATATGACCAGTGTGCGACTTCCACAACCCGTCTTACTTCAACACCATCATGTGTGAGAGAGCCGGGGGGGGGGCACAGTAAAAACAGCTACCCCCCTTGAATAGCCATGTTATGCCAGCAAAGCAATGCAACTCACAACTCTTTTTCTTTTGTGTGTCACTTGTCCAATGACAGGGAATTCCGTCTGCGCCGGGGGCGGGGTTACGCCGTGACGCTAATGAGTGGGGGAGGAGCTCGCGAGGGGGTGATGACGTCGCTGAGGCGAGGGGGGGGCGGGTTCCGGGACGGGAGGGGGCTCGAACGTGCGCTAATGCAGTTTGCCGTGGCTGGCTGCGCGTGTGAGAGCTCGCCTCGACCGCCTGGCCCTTTAAAAAGAGCTCACGGCCGACAGACAGAGAGAGCCAGAGAGAGCCGGGGACTGCCAAGAAAAAGCGAAGCGAGACAGAGACAGAGACAGAGACACAGAGAGAGAGAGAGAGAGAGAGAGAGAAAAAAAAAGCGATCTTCTGACGATGAACATAATTAGACAAATACTATAGCTGACCCACTTGCTCCCCCGTTCTTCGGCGGAATAACGGGAAACGACGGATATAATTTGTGCCGAGTGAATACGGATAGAACCAGCGGCAGGCGGAGTCTCGTGCGGATACTGAATCTATTTTGGCATATCTTTGCACGGGAAAATTCAGCTGATTCCAGACGACGAATATTCAATTGCTACGGTACGGCTCGGTCACAATGGGTTCCCCGGTTCTTGTTAAATAATTTTTTTGCATCGCTATGTGTTGCATGAAGGGTTCACCGCTTCCATCGACAGATACCGTGTCGAGTAAATGTAATTTGATTTCTCCCCCCTTCCTCCCCTCCCCGTATCGCATACAAATGAGTTAAAAGTCATTTTATTTGGACTTGTTGGGATGCAAGCTCATCCGTGAGACTATTAGCAATATTAGATCCTGATTTGACGATGCAGGCTAATTATTTTTTGCTTTATCACAAATAGCGAATTGCACAGTTTAAGCGCATTTCAACTATGCCT
This sequence comes from Aldrovandia affinis, assembly GCA_029706075.1. Classification (NCBI taxonomy): domain Eukaryota; kingdom Metazoa; phylum Chordata; class Actinopteri; order Notacanthiformes; family Halosauridae; genus Aldrovandia; species Aldrovandia affinis. The sequence goes on along the minus strand of JAINUG010000409.1, from coordinate 93,571 downwards.
TAATTAGCCTACAGTTTGTCAGTCGGTGTTAATATCCAGCGGAGTGGGCTATTTATGGCTCCACGTGTGGCTGTGAAAGTTGGCAGAAAGTGTTTTCACCGCCACGAGAAAGGCAAATCGGCCGTAATTGTAATGGCTGTCTGAGGGCTAAGAGGCGTAACGATTATTCGAGGCGTATTGTCGAATAGTCCCGTACATTACGCCGCAGCAGCTCGATACAAAAAAAAACGGTTCACTTTCGCGTTTGAAACCGAAAGGCGAGCTCGCAGTGAATTTTGCTTTGTCTAAACAGCGAATGTGTGTGTGATTCGCCATGCATGGCGGGATCGCTTTGAAGAATTGCAGTTATTGTTTCATTTTCAAAAGATCAAACGCTCTGATGCCCGAGTGTAACTTTTCGCACGTGGCGTCTGCAAACTGACTCGAGATTGACAGTTACTTGCGTCATGAATGCACGTGAGAGTGTTCTTCTGTTTCTCGTGAGGATTCCGATCTCTCCGTTCAGCGGACTGTCTCGTCTCGAGCGACCGAGACAGGTCGCATTTCTTTTGTACATAGCCCACTATACATTTATACAGCTGGATATTTTGACTGAAGCAATTCCGGTTAAGTACCTTTAGCTCAAGGGTACAACGGCAGTGCCCCCCATCCCCCCACCTGGGAATCGAACCTGCAAAATTGAACAGGCAGCAGTGTTGGCATAATGGTTCAGGAACTGGTCTTGTAACGCAAAGGTTGCAGGTTCGATTCCCAGGTGGGGACACTGCCACTGGGGACACCGCTTCAGTAAAATATCCAGCTGTATAAATTGATTGTATGTAAAGAAAAAATGTGACCTGTGTAAGTCGCTCTGGATAAGAGCGTCTGCCAAATGCCTAAAATGTAAATGTAAATGCAAACTACGGCGGCAGTGTAGTGTAATGGTTAGGGAACTGCTTGTAACTCAGAGGTTGCTGGTTCGATTCCCAGGTGGGGGCACTGCCGTTGTACCCTTGATCAAAGGTACTTAACCTAAATTGCTTCAGTAAAATATCCAGCTGTATAAATGGATTGTATGTATAGAACTTGTAAGTCGCTCTGGATAAGAGCGTCTGATAACTGTTAACTGCACGAGTCACAAGCTCCCCCTTTCCCCCTAATCTCGTATGCTCCACGAGCCGCCATCCATAACGGCGGAGTCCTCGCAGCCGTTCAACGCGTGCAGCATTAAATGCGGTTAGCCGGCCGCTTGTGTGCGTGTGCGTGTGCGTGTGGGTGGGAGTGGGAGTGGGAGGGGGAGAGGAGTTTCAGCGGAAAACACCGTTAGTCGTAGTGAGCGCTCTGGCGGTAAACGAGGATGAGCAGCCCGGGAAATGACACTGGAGCTCATTTTAATATTACTACCTGAGTGTAACTGGGGGTGGGGCGTGTGCGCGTGGCGCGTGGCGCGTGGCGCTTTCTTCAGAAGATGCGTGCAGGTGCAGGTGCACGAGGCGGAAACAAACTCACGGCCCCAAAAAAAAAAAAAACCTCAATACGGTTTTAGTGTAAATAAACCGCGCGCTATTTTACGCTAGTTACAACCATTTATTGGATCGGGGGTCAGTCGAATACATATGCGCCTGGAGCTGCGGGTTTATGAGCTGTACAACGTTGTTTGTTAAGCCGCCGTAAGCCTTTCTGGCACGTGCTTGGGATAAACGAGGCTGCACGGGGGTCATGGGGGTGGCGGGGTGGGGAGGGGGTTTCTCAGTCAGCTGATTGATGGTCATGGCCGTTTGTTTCTCTTTGAAGGTGCAGAGATTGTTCAAGGAGCAGTCTGGGGTTAACGCAGTGTGTGTGTGAGAGAGTGTGTGTGAGACAGTGTTAGCAGTGTGTGTGTGTGAGAGACAGTGTGTGTGAGAGACAGTGTTAGCAGTGTGTGTGAGAGACAGTGTTAGCAGTGTGTGTGTGAGAGAGTGTTAGCAGTCTGGGGTTAACGCAGTGTGTGTGTGAGACAGTGTTAGCAGTGTGTGTGTGAGAGAGTGTTTGCAGTCTGGGGTTAACGCAGTGTGTGTGTGAGAGACAGTGTTAGCAGTCTGGGGTTAACGCAGTGTGTGTGTGAGAGTATTAGCAGTGTGTGTGTGTGAGAGAGTGTTTGCAGTCTGGGGTTAACGCAGTGTGTGTGTGAGACAGTGTTTGCAGTCTGGGGTTAACGCAGTGTGTGTGTGAGACAGTGTTTGCAGTCTGGGGTTAACGCAGTGTGTGTGTGAGACAGTGTTTGCAGTCTGGGGTTAACGCAGTGTGTGTGTGAGAGAGTGTTAGCAGTCTGGGGTTAATGCAGTGTGTGTGTGAGAGTGTGTGTGCAGTGTGTGTGTGTGAGAGAGTGTGTGTGAGAGTATTAGCAGTGTGTGTGTGTGAGACAGTGTTAGCAGTCTGGGGTTAACGCAGTGTGTGTGTGAGAGAGTGTTAGCAGTGTGTGTGAGAGAGTGTTTGCAGTCTGTGGTGAGAGAGTGTTAGCAGTGTGTGTGTGAGACTGTGTTAGCAGTGTGTGTGTGTGAGACTGTGTTAGCAGTCTGGGGTGAACGCAGTGTGTGTGTGAGACAGTGTTAGCAGTCTGGGGTTAACGCAGTGTGCATGAGAGGCAGTCTGGGTGAGTCACACAAGGCCAAGGAGTTGTTTCTTTCATCATTCAGTCTCCGCCAGGTTCATTTAAGGCTGGCTGATTTAGGACGGTAACATGAATAACTATATTTAGGTATGAACTCTCTGCAGTATATTTCCACCCACTCATGTTAATCGCCCCGTCCGCTCTCTTCGTATATAGCGCTTGCAACGGGCCACAGTTCTTCATCAGAGGCATTCAATCACATTTATTCCTTCGAGGCTCTTATCCAAAGTGACTCACAGGCAGCCTCTACTACGGTGGCCCTAGTGGGACATTTGAAATGGGTTTTTTTTTTTTTTTTTTTTGTTTTTTTTGTGTTTTTTTTTTTTACACTAGGCAGGGCAGTTACTGTTGCATGTTGGGACTGACTGTGTTCACATGGGGGAGTGTTTCTGTGTGTAGTGTGTAGCTGGCTTGGCTCGGCACAGCTTGGCTTGTCTTGGCTCAGCTTTGCTTGGCTTGGTTCAGCATGGCTTGGCTTGGCTTGGCTTGGCAATACTGAGAGGAGAGTGTCTCGGTCAGTAACAGCGATTCACTGCATCAGCAGGTCTGCGTCTGGCCCGGGTCATCAGCCAGCTGTTCCGCCCCGGGCCGGGTGGGCCTTGCACCAGCGCCCCCTAGCAGTCCACCAGGGGTCTGCAGGTTAGCATTTGTCATCAATGAGAGATTGTGTCTCCTCCAATCAGCACTACAAACAGGGAAACACAGTTAGAGGAGCCATGTAACAAACGTACCCATGGACAGCTCTTTTAAACTGAGATTCTGCTTCGTACAATAGTCACAATAGTCACAGGCTTGGGCCAGCAGCCATTCCACCCTGTCTGGTAGCTGAAGCTGAGCAGGGCTGGGATTGGTTAGTACTGAAGCTGAGCAGGGCTGGGATTGGTTAGTACTGAAGCTGAGCAGGGCTGGGATTGGTTAGTACTGAAGCTGAGCAGGGCTGGGATTGGTTCGTACTGAAGCTGAGCAGGGCTGGGCTGGGATTGGTGAGCAGGGCTGGGATTGGGAGACCTCTGGGGAAAGTGAAGCTGAGGGGCTGGGATTGGTTTGTACTGAAGCTGAGCAGGGCTGGGATTGGTGTTCTGAAGCTGAGCTATGGGATTGAAATAGGAGACCCCTTGGGAAAGTTGCTGCTGGAAGAGGTGTTGGTGGGCCAGTGAGTAGGATGACACCCCATTGCCACAGTGCTGTAGGACACTGATGATGTTTCGGACACTAAACCCAGGTCCTGACTCACTGTGTCCTGGCCACCTGGTCCTCACCCAGTTTAACTGGCTACAGCAATCCCTCTGCCCCTCAGCTGAAGTGTGGGGGAGCGTTCTGGTGCAAAATGGCCGCCGGGCATCACCCAGGTGGGGGCCACACACTGGCGGTGGTTGAAGTGAGTGTTGTGAAAGGCGCAATCAGTTATTGTTATTATCATTATTGCTGTTATTGGTATACAAAAACAGCCATGTGTATTTGCAGATTGGGCTGAGAGAGGACCTGATTGGTCCATTTGTGAAAGAGAGAAGAGAGAGAGAGAGAGAGAGAGAGAGAGAGAGAGAGACAGAGAGAGGGACAAATGTCCCCTAACAGTCTAAATTCTGAGCAGAAACAAATTCAAGAAAAATTTAGAATCCTTGAAGCAACTATCAAGAACAATCAGAATCCTCTTGATTACCAAATTACAATGAAATAATTAGAAGACAACATTAAAAAACTAAAATCTGGAAAAGCATGTGGCCCTGACAGTATCAGGACAGAGATGCTTAAACACAGCACCCCTGAGCTGCAGCAGGCCCTGCTTAAACTGTTCAAAGCTGGCTGCTTTCCTGAGATTTGGAGTCAGGGGCTGATTTCCTAATACACAAGAGTGGAGACAAATTGGACCCCAACAACTACCGAGGCATCTGTGTGAGCAGTAGTCTGGGGAAGGTTTTCTGCAGCATTATCAATGCCCGAATGCTAGCCTTCCTTATCGAACACAATGTCTTGAGTAAAGGACAAATTGGCTTTCTACCAAATCACCGCACTACTGATCATGTTTACACCCTACACACCCTAATTGATCAACACGTACATCCAAAAAAAAAAAAAAAAAAAAAAAAAGCAATTGATTGATTGAATTCATTTATTGATTTAAAAAAGCATTTGATTCGATTTGGCAAGAGGGATTGTATTATAAAATTCTCCAAAGTGGTGTAGGGGGTAAAGTTTATGACATCATCAAATCTATTTATATCAATAAGTGTGGAGTAAAAATTGTAAATAAAAGAACAGATTTCTTCACTCAAGGGCAAGGGGTTTGCCAGGGATGCAACTTGTCCCCAACTCTCTTTAATGTTTACATTAATGAGTTGGCAGTTTGTTGGAACAATCTGCAGCCCCTGGCCTAACCCTAAACAACAAGGAAGTTAAATTCTTGCTCCATGCAGACGACCTGGTGCTGCTGTCACCCACAGAACAGGGGTTACAGCAGCACCTGGATCTGCTGGAGCAATACTGTCAAAACTGGGCCCTGACGGTAAACTTTAAAAAATCTGAAATAATAATCTTCCAAAAAAAGCCCAGATCCCAGGAAAGCAGACATGTGTTCACTCTAGGAAACACCACACTAGAGCACACCTTGTTCTATGACTACCTGGGGATCAAAATCAGTGCCTCAGGTAACTTTGGTCTGGCAGTGAATGCACTGAAAGAGAAAGCCTGTAGAGCCTTCTATGCAATTAGAAGAAAATTCCACAAAATAGACATACCAGTCAGAATTTGGTCTAAGATATTTGATAGTGTAATCCTACCAATTGCCTTATATGGAAGTGAAGTGTGGGGTCCACTCAGTCAACATGACTACACTAGATGGGACAAGCATCTTATAGAGGCCCTGCATGCAGAATTCTGTAGAACTATACTTCATATCCAAAGGAAAACACCAACCAACACATGCAGGGCAGAATTAGGTCGATACCCATTAATTATAAACATTAATAAAGAACACTTAAATTCTGGATGCATCTTAAATCTAGTCCCCAAGATACTCTGCAATTTCAAGCACTGCAAAACCAAGAACTGAACTCCAAAACGAATCCCCTCAGTCAGCTGGTCATGAGACTTACTAACCAAATAACACCTAACATAGTTCAATCTCAGACCAGCACTGCTTTACAATCACAAATCAGAGTAAACCAAATTGTTAAACAAACTAAAAATACCTATCTGGAACATTGGAACAATCAAACCAAAACACAAAACAAACTTAATTGCTATCTGGCCCTAAAAAGAGAGTACACATTGGCGGAGTATCTCTTCACTGTCAGAGATACAAAGCAGAGACAGATCCTGACCAAGTACAGGCTCAGTGACCACAGTCTAGCCATAGAGAAAGGTAGACACAATAAATCCTGGATACCAAGAGAAGAAAGAATATGTGGTCACTGCATGACAGGTGAGGTAGAGACAGAGATGC
>JAINUG010000409.1:52500-80000 GCA_029706075.1 Aldrovandia affinis | reverse complement strand
TCCATTTATACAGCTGGATATTTTACTGAAGCAATCCAGGTTAAGTACCTTTAGCTCAAGGGTACAACAGCAGTGTCCCACCTGGGAATTGAACCTGCAATCCCTGAGTTACAAGCCCAGTTCCCTAACCATTACACTACGCTGCCAGTGTAATTGGAAGCTGGAAGTTGGGTGTCAAGGGAGGGGTTTCCCCAGAATAGAGGCGTGTCTGGAGATGTTTGCGATTTTGACTTTGACTTAAGTTCAGCGGTGTTTGCTCCACTGAACCAGAGTGGTTGGAATAGTGTTTGCTGAATGAATTCACCGCTATTTCTGATCCTTTGTCTGAAACACGGGGCTTTTGCTTCTCGGCTGCTGTGTGATTACCTGTACAGGAGCTGCTCCTTGTAAAACCCTCCTTAATCGAAACCACGGGAACACACCGGCGATGACAGTGGTGTAATAAACGTTCCCTTAAAAAACACACTACACAGCTAAATGGATATATATCCTATATATGTCAATGCCCATTCATTGTTTCCAAATATTTCCGTGCAATAGTGGACATTTTTTCATTCGTTAATTTAAAGGCACATGCTCCTTAAAGGGATGTATTGAGACTCTTGAATGGAAAACACCATTGAAACAAAACTCTCTGAAACGTTATGGTTAGCCATCAGAGGTCAGGTTTTGGGAAAACGATTAATTTACCATTTTCACCAATTTCTGAGTTAAGCACGTGCGTTGCAGAGGTCTGAATACGAACAGCTTTTTCTGCAAAACTGTTGTATTACCTGGAGGAAGTGAAGGAGACGCTTCAGTCGGTCAGCCCTGAATAGAGCCCTAATTAGGGGCAGGCAGTGTGGTATAATGGTTAGGGAACTGGGCTTGTAACGTTAAGGTTGCAGGTTCAATCCCCAGGTGGGACACTGCTGTTGTACCCTTCAGCAAGGTACTTAACCTGAATTGCTTCAGTTAATATCCAGCTGTATAAATGGATTGTAAAGAAATGTAAACTGTAAGTCGCTCTGGATAAGAGGGTCTGCTAAATGCCTGTAATGTAATGTAATTACAGAAGACATGCAGTCTGTGTGTGAAACCTCCCGTTCTTATTATTTACCCTGCAGTGCCACCTACTGGACAGGATTGGTTATGACTGATGTATTTTACAGAGATGTCTTCCTGCGCTCTCTCTCTCTCTCTCTGACCAGATCCCAAACCCCGGAACGCAGCGTTTCTTTCCTCTGGAACATTCTCAGCCAGCCGCCCACCCCCCCCACCCCCGCCCTCACTACCCTCCCCCCAAACCAGGGTTCTGGAAGCCTCCGCACAAAGGGGGCGTGTCCTGGACCCCGCCCGACAGAAACGTCGGCCCTGCAGACTCCCAGGTCAATCAGGTCAGTCTGTCACAATGTTATTATTGCTATTATTATTATTATTATTATTATTATTATTATTATTATGTAATAATCAGTTAAAGTTAGTGTTAACATCTGTCTAATTAAAGTGATAATGTTTTTAAAAATGTTTGTTTCAGATTTTATCACATTTTCGCCCAATTTGGTAGCCAATTACACCCGCTATTTTTCAAGTCAATCCCCCCCTAGTAATATGAGTTCGCTGCCGTAGTCCTGCAACCGGTAGTGACGAAGGCGAAGCATCGTCTCCTCTTGAGACGGCACTGGCCAGGCCGTCAACCTTAACCCGGTATACTACAGGGCTACTCTTATGCGCAGCGAACGTCCTGCCGGCTTCCCTCCCCCCTCACTGGGGCGGACAGCCAATCGCCGCCCCCTGGTACTCCCGGCCAGAGCCGACTCTGGCGAGACGGGGAATTGAACCTTGGTCGCCGTGGCCAGTGTCGAACGTTGTAACCACTGGACCACGCAGGAGGCCACGTGATAATGTTTTTAACTGCAGATTCATTCATGGCTGTTATGTTGCAGTAACTGATGAATTTAGACCGTTGTGTTGTTATTAATAACTATCTAATTAAGACTGTGACACACACACAAACGTGCACCCATTATTGATAGTGTGGATCATTATAATGATAAATTATTCATTGTGGTGAGATGCTGGGTGGCTCATCCTGTTAAGGCACTGTTCTAGTGTGTGGATGAGCCCCATGGTCTGCATGCTGTTAAGGCACTGTTCTAGTGTGTGGATGAGCCCCATGGTCTGCATCCTGTTAAGACACTGTTCTAGTGTGTTGATGAGCCCCACGGTCTGCATCCTGTTAAGACACTGTTCTAGTGTGTGGATGAGCCCCACGGTCTGCATCCTGTTAAGGCGCTGTTCTAGTGTGTGGATGACCCCCACGATTTGCATCCTGTTAAGACACTGTTCTAGTGTGTGGATGAGCCCCAGGGTCTGCGTCCTGTGAAGACACTGTTCTAGTGTGTGGATGAGCCCCACGGTCTGCATCCTGTGAAGACACTGTTCTAGTGTGTGGATGAGCCCCACGGTCTGCATCCTGTTAAGACACTGTTCTAGTGTGTGGATGAACCCCACGGTCTGCATCCTGTTAAGACACTGTTCTAGTGTGTGGATGAGCCCCACGGTCTGCATCCTGTTAAGACACTGTTCTAGTGTGTGGATGAGCCCCACGGTCTGCATCCTGTTTTAAGACACTGTTCTAGTGTGTGGATGAGCCCCACGGTCTGCATCCTGTTACCCTGTTATGAGCCCCACATCCTGTTAAGGCGCTGTTCTAGTGTGTGGATGAACCCCACGGTCTGCATCCTGTTAAGACACTGTTCTAGTGTGTGGATGAGCCCCATCTGCACCCTGTTAAGACACTGTTCTAGTGTGTGGATGAGCCCCACAGTCTGCATCCTGTTAAGACACTGTTCTAGTGTGTGGATGAGCCCCACGGTCTGCGTCCTGTTAAGACACTGTTCAAGTGTGTGGATGAGCCCCACGGTCTGCATGCTGTTAAGACACTGTTCTAGTGTGTGGATGAACCCCAATCTGGTATCGAATCCAGACTATGCCAGTGCCGACTATTGCCAGCAGCCCGAATAATTGGATGAATAATTGGCGGTAGTGTCGCCCAGGGAGGGAGGGATTCAGTTGGCCGGATTGTCTTGTTGCACACCAGCACCACCCCACTGGTTAATTGGGCACCCACACTCCGCCAGTATAAATCTGCGCATGAAGTGTTTTCCTCCGACTCATGTCTGTATAGCTTAGCTTGTGAACTGTGTGCGTGTGTGGTGATTAGTAGCTGAGTGTGTGGTGATTAGTAGCTGAGTGTGTGGTGATTAGTAGCTGAGTGTGTGGTGATTAGTAGCTGAGTGTGTGTGTGTGGTGATTAGTAGCTGAGTGTGTGGTGATTAGTAGCTGAGTGTGTGGTGATTAGTAGCTGAGTGTGTGGTGATTAGTAGCTGAGTGTGTGGTGATTAGTAGCTGAGTGTGTGGTGATTAGTAGCTGAGTGTGTGGTGATTAGTAGTGTGGTGATTAGTAGCTGAGTGTGTGGTGATTAGTAGCTGAGTGTGTGTGTGTGGTGATTAGTAGCTGAGTGTGTGGTGATTAGTAGCTGAGTGTGTGGTGATTAGTAGCTGAGTGTGTGGTGATTAGTAGCTGAGTGTGTGGTGATTAGTAGCTGAGCGCTTGTCTCTCTAACAGGACTCTTTCAGGTCAGTCCCGGGAGGGTTCGGACACAGAGCTCCCCAGGGCCCCCCCGACCGCCCCCCCTCACACCGGCCGCCCCAGCATGGACGCGATGTCCGGCCCGGGCCCGCCCCTCGAGCCCCCGGGGGGAGCAGCAGGAACAGGCCCGCCCCCTCACCAGCAAACCACACCCCTGTGCCTTACAGCCACGCCCCCTTCCGGCCACGCCCGGGGCGCGGCTCGCCCACTGTACCTCAGCACTGCCACGCCCCCGAGGGGCGGAGACTGCAGGGGAGGAAGGACAAGCACACGCTGGTGAGTGTGTGTGCGCGCGTGTGTGTGTGTCTGTGTGTGATGAATATTTGTATTTGTGTGTGTGTGTGTGTGTGTTTGATGAATGTGTGTGTGTGCGTGTGTTTGTGTGTTGTGACAGCATGAGAGGTTGTTCTCTCCACTGTCAGGCGTGGGTAGGGCAAAGATGTCAAGAAGTACGGCCAAACAAGGTTTTCAGACAGAAAGGTATTTCATTTCGATAAAAGGTTAACTCAGAGATACGTTGAAAAGTTCGGTAACAAAACATTTTCTTCATCCAGTCATCAACTCAAGGTTCACTGCTATAATGGTCCATCAAGAGAAAAAGCTCAAAGATTGTGTCTTTGTTACCGCCAGCTGAGGGTTCTCCAGGATAGGCTGTGAACACAAAGCTCCTCCCCCAGAGCCGGACAGACTGCACTAGGCAACCCCCCACTCACTCACCCCGCCCCCATCTGCCAGACAGACATGCGCACAAACACGCGATACAAACTCAAACCCAACAACATTTGAACTGCCACACATTACTATTATAATAATAATAATAATAATAATAATTATTATTATTATTATTATTAGTTTAGGTAGGTATATATATTTTACTTATTTATTTATGTTTATAGGTATTTATACGCAATTTGATACTCATGTATTTATAGGGGTATAGGCCATTCCGTTTCATTTATTTAGTTGCATTTTACATTTGATTTTATTATTTGTCTTTACTTCTTGAGAGTTAGGTATTTAAATGGTAAGTGTACTCACATTTACAGATGCTTTCTCCTCACTTTTGATGAGGTGAAGTCCTCAATTTCTTTTCCTTCACTGTTTGTCTCAGGTACGTTTTAACATGTTTCAGTAAAGAAAAGTAATTTGCTAACGGTAATGCCAGAGACATGCGAAGGCATATTTCCACGTTGGGGAATGCATCGCCCAGGCCTAGCTCTCTTATACATGCCCACCACAGGTTGTTCACCCTTTGAGCTGAACTGGCAAAAATCTTTTTGCATTTTTCTGCACCAGAAAGCATTGCTAACATAGCAAGCATGATCTGCACTGAACCGGAAATACTTTTTGCGCACATTGCCAGGTGCTTACGTTGTGTATGACTTCCAAAAAGAATAAATTGAAATAAAGTTTTAGATTGGGGGTTTTTATCTGAAAATATTTTAAAATATTTCAATGTTCTCGCACACAGGTTCTGGGGGATGTAGTTCTTCTGGTGGCTGCCATTTTGTAGTTGTAGTCCCGACTGCAGCCATCAGATAGGGACATATCTGCCCTCAACCACCACGCCTCTCATGGTGTCAGATGGTGTCAGAGTGTGTGTGTGTAATGAGTGTGTGTATGTAATGAGCCTCTCTTTCTCTCTCTCTCTCCAGGACTCCGGGGGCATTGAGGGGGGGCTGGATTCTCAGGTTCTGAAGCAGCAGCTTTACAGATTTGGGGAAGGGAGAGGTCCCGGGACATCCCAGCACATCAGCCCTCCTCTGGCCCCCTCCCAACCCCCCATCGCCCCCGGCCAGAACCCAGCCGGCCTGTAACCCCACCCTCCCCCCCCATCCCCATCCCCTTCAGCCTGGCGCCATGGCAACAGCCCATTGCTGCCCCCCCCTCCAACCCTGAGCAGCCCTGAGGCTGCCGCTGCCAGGAGCCACCAGCAGGGGGCTCCACCCCACTCCTCTCTGCCCCTCCCCCCTGCCCCCGCCTTCATGTCCCGCTGCAGCACAGCTTCGGAGGTTCAGCGATCAGGGGGTGGTGTCAGAGCGCCGCCCCGCCCCACAGCCACACGCCCCTCCCCCCTGCCCTCCAATCCTGCCCCTACGTACCCCAGAATCCCGCCCCAACCGAACGCGGAGAGAGAGAGGCAGGGCAAGCGCAGCGCCGAGGAGCGGAGCAGGAGAGGAGGGGAGCACGGGAAGGAGAGAGAGACAAAAGCAGAGAAGAAAAGGGAGAAAGAAGAGAAGAAAAGACAGGAGGAAGAGAAGACGAAGCGGACGGAGAGAGGGGAGGAGCGAAGCAGCACGGGCCCAGAGCCCCGCCTCTCCTCGTGCCCTGCCCCCAGGGCCCCGCCCCTCTCCCCAGGGCCCCGCCCTCTCTCCCCAGGGCCCCGCCCCTCACAGCGTTGGGGCAGGAGAGAGGGAGGCAGGGGGAGAAACAGAGGGGGGGAAGGGGCTTGTCACCGGGCCCCTCCCCACAGAACACCTCAGGGACCGCCCCCCCCCCCAGACAGCCCTCGAAACTGTCCGACAGCCACGCCCCTTCCCCCAGCTTAGAGCCGGCCCCCATCCCGCCCAGGCCCCGCCCCCTTCACTCCCCCAGGGCCCCTGAGCTCCTCCCCGTGACCAAGCCACCCTGCAGGGACGACCCCCCCGCCAGCCCCCCCCTGCTGAGCCGCCAGGGCTCCCTGGAGTCCGCCCCCAGCGAGGAGGAGGAGGAGGAGGAGGAGGAGGAGGGGAAGGAAGCGGAGATGCCGAAGCCAGTTGTGCGGGCCAGCCCCACCCCAACCCCACCTCTCTCGAACCTCCCTGCAGATCGCCGGGACTCCCAATTGGGTGTGGCTGCCGTCTCCCGCCCCGGTGACCCTGCCCAGGCCCCGCCTCCTGCCCCGCCCCCAGCCCACAGGCCACACCCCCCCCACAGCGCGGTGCTGAAGTCCCTGGCCTCCGTCCTGGAGCGCCAGAGACACGCCCACAGGGGCGGGCCTTTCGGGAGACCACCGCCCGGCCCCTCGGGCGGGGTCAAATACTCCTCCTCCCTCTCATTGGACCCGGACATCTGCAGGCTGGAGCCCCGCCCCCGGCCCCGCCCACAGCCCCGCCCCGCCTCTCCTGGGGGCATCAGGGCATCCGGGGAGCCGGAGCAGAAGCGGAAAGCGCCTGGAGAGGGAGGGAGAGAAGAGGAGGAGCGCAACGGCAGGCTCCGCGGGAGAGGAGAGGCCTCACTCTTCCTCCTCCTCTTCCTCCGCCGCTCCGCTGCGCGTCCGCTGCCAGGTCCTGCTCACCCGACACGACATCCCGACCGGAACCGCCCGGCCCGCCCCCGCGGAGGAGAGGAAGGAGGGATGTCGGAGGCAGAGAGAGAGGGAGCGAGACCGGGAGAGGGCGAAGGAGAAGGAGAAGGAGAAGAGGCAGAGGCGCAGGGAGAAGGAACGACACAGGGAGAGAGGGAAAGAGAGACGACAGAGGGAGAGAGGGAAGGAACGAGACAGTGAGAGGGAGAAGGAGAGAGGCCAGAGGGAGAGATTGAAGAGCCGGAAACAGAGACAGACCAGCAGCGGGAAAGACGCGCAGAGAAGTGAGAGAAAGGAGAGGAAGAAGAACGAGGGAGGGAGGAGGGAAGGCACGTCGCTCCGCGGCCCCCGCCCACCCCCTCCCCCTCAGCCCGGCCCTAGCGGCCCCTGCAGAGAGAGCAGACCCACTGTGGCCCCCGGGAGCCGGCAGGTGCTGGGGAACCTGGACCTCCAGGGCCGAGAGATCCGGGGGGAGAGAGAGAGAGATCGGGGGCGCGGGGTGGGGCCTGCGGTGAGAAGAGGAGGAGCAAAGAGGAGGGGGAGGAGCCCAGACCCGCCGGGAACCCGGCCCCGCCCGCCGCGACGTCTCTCACCACGACGACCGCCTCCGCCACGCCCGTCACCACAGCGAGCGCTTCCACGGCGACCGTCTCTGCGGCATCGGTCACCCCGGCGACCGCCGCCACCGCCACCACGACGCCATGGCAACGCGGCGACCGGCACCGCTGCGACCTCCGCCGTCACCACGGCGTCCCCTGCCGTCGCCAGGGCGACGCGCCCCCTGGACGTGGCCGAATTCCTGAGGCTGAAGGGCCTGTCGCACGGACCGCCCAGGGAGCTGAAGATCCGCCTCATCAAAGTGGAGAGCGGAGCCGGGAAGACCTTCATCGCCCCCGAGGAAGAGGAGGAGAGGAGGATCCCTCTGGAGGAGATCAGCATCAGGAACACGGCCGCCGAGGTGATCCGGGCCTGCAGGTGAGGGGGGCGGGGGGAAGCGAAGGAGACTGGAGGAGAGATTTAGATCAGGGGTGTTAATGGAATGGGTGATCAGTGATTAATGGAATCAGGTGTGTTAGTGAAGTGATTAATGGAATCAGGTGTGTTAGTGAAGTGATTAATGGAATCAGGTGTGGTAGTGAAGTGATTAATGGAATCAGGTGTGTTAGTGAAGTGATTAATGGAATCAGGTGTGTTAGTGAAGTGATTAATGGAATCAGGTGTGTTAGTGAAGTGATTAGTGGAATCAGGTGTGTTCGTGAAGTGATTAATGGAATCAGGCGTGTTAGTGAAGTGATTAGTGGAATCAGGTGTGTTAGTGAAGGGCTGGAACAAAAGCCTGCACACCCAGTAGATCTCCAGGACCGAACTTGAACACCCTGATTTAGATTTAGGAGACTGTAGTAAATTGTTAAGATGAATTACCGTCTGCAGACAGTTTTGCAGCTTGTGCCAGTGTCAGTGGTATCTCTCCAGGAATCAGAGAGCCCGTGGCCAGTGCGCTCCAAACGAAGGAGTGTTGTCTTGAAACACAAGGTCTTTAGGGCCTCCCGCGTGGTCCAGTGGTTACAACGTCCGACGCTGGCCACGGAGACCGGGGTTCAATTCCCCGTCTCGCCAAGTGTCGGCTCTGGCCAGGAGCGCCACCAGGGGCGGCGATTGGCTGTCCGCCCCAGGGAGGGGGGAGGGGAGCTGACGTGACGTTCGCTGCGTAGAGTGGCCCTGTAGTACCGGGTTCGGTCGACGGCCTGCGGGTGCCGTCTCGTAGAGGCGCGCCACGCTTCGTCACTACCGTCGCAGGACTACGGCAGCAAACTCACATTACTAGGGGGGGATTGACGTTAAAATAGCGGGTCTAATTGGCTACCAAATTGGGAGAAAAATGGGATAAAATCAGAAACAAAATGTTAAGAGAAACACAAGGTCTTTGCTTTACAGGAGTATGTTTTGCGCTTGCTGTCTCCAGTACTGGGCTGGACCTTGTTCTGTTCAAAGCAGTCAGGCAAGCAGTCTAGCAGTGTGTGCGCTTTCCAAACAGAAGTGTGTGAGAGCTCTACCCAGTAATAACGATGAGACCTCGCCCCCCCAGACTGCGATCACTGAGTGGGACATGGTGCCCAAAAACTCCATTTCAATTTCAATTATTACCTAAATAACATGACACAACTGACACTAAGGCCATTGCAGATTTCTTGGTGAAATCCAGTGTGTTTATTAATTACGTTGATCCATCACATTGGCTGGCAGTGGAGTGTACTGGTTAGGGAGCTGGGCTTGTAACTCAGGGGTTGAAGGTTCAATTCCCAGGTGGGGCACTGCTGTTGTACCATTGAGCTAAAGGTACTTAACCTGAATTGCTTCAGTAAAATATCCAGCTGTACAAATGGATTGTATGTAAAGAAATGTAAACTGTGTAAGTCGCTCTGGATAAGAGCGTCTGCCTAAAATGCCTAAAATGTAAATGTACACTGTTCCTGGGTCAGTGAGGGGTGTAGTGACACTGTTCCTGGGTCAGTGTGGGGTTCCTGGGTCAGTGTGGGGGTGTAGTACGTTGACTCCAGGGTCCTCTGTTCCCGAATGTGACGTTGTCCCCGTCCCGTGTCCTGTCTGTGTCGCAGGGGCGCCAGGGTGAAGGGGAAGTTTCGGAGTCCTACCTGCTCCCTGCCTTTTCAGTCAAGCCCGCTCTGACCACAGAGCTGCCTATCCCGCGTGGGAAACTGAGCCCGCCCACGCCCAGCATCTACGTGAGTCCCTAATTCAGCCCCCCACCCCCACGCCCAGCATCTCGTGAGTCCCTAATTCAGCCCCCCACCCCCACGCCCAGCATCTACGTGAGTCCTTCAGCCCCCCACGCCCAGCATCTACGTGAGTCCCTAATTCAGCCCCCCACCCCCCACGCCCAGCATCTACGTGAGTCCCTAATTCAGCCCCCCCCCCACCCCAGCATCTACGTGAGTCCCTAATTCAGCCCCCCCCCCCCACGCCCAGCATCTACGTGAGTCCCTAATTCAGCCCCCCCCCCCCCCACGCCCAGCATCTCGTGAGTCCCTAATTCAGCCCCCCACGCCCAGCATCTACGTGAGTCCCTAATTCAGCCCCCCCCCCCCCCCCCACGCCCAGCATCTACGTGAGTCCCTAATTCAGCCCCCCCCCCACGCCCAGCATCTACGTGAGTCCCTAATTCAGCCCCCCACCCCCCCACGCCCAGCATCTCGTGAGTCCCTAATTCAGCCCCCCCCCCCACCCCATCAAACTCTTCTCCACTTGTGAACTCATCTTATGGTTCAGTGTGGCTTCTGTGTGGCTCAGTAGGGAGAGCATGGTGGAGCTGACAACGCTTAGGTTGTGGGTTCGATTCCCACTGGGGCCACATATACTGAAAAATGTATGCATTCACTACTGCAAGTCGCTTTGGATGAAAGCGTCTGCTAAATGGCATATAGTATTATTATATATTATATGATCTCTCTGCATTCCTTTCTGCACTGTGTTCCTCTGACTGTGTCCCCCTGACTGTGTTCCTCTGACTGTGTCCCCCTGTCTGTGTTCCTCTGACTGTGTCCCCCTGTGTTTGCTGCAGTTGGAGAGTAAGAGAGACGCGTTCTCGCCTGTCCTGCTGCAGTTCTGCACCAACCCCAAGAACCCAGTGACCGTCATCAGGGGCCTGGCGGGCTCTCTGCGTCTCAGTGAGTCTCCACCAATCAGCTCCGCCCACTGCCCTGTGGCCCCGCCCATCACCCCAGCACAACACACTGCTCTTTATCCGTATGGTGTCATTACACGGCAGCAGTGTAGCGTAATGGTTAGGGGAGCTGGGTTTGTAACTGAGAGGTTGCAGGTTTGACTCCCAGGTGGGGGCACTGCCGTTGTACCCTTGAGCAAGGTACTTAACCTGAATTGCTTCAGTAAAAATATCCAGCTGCATAAATGGATTGTATGTGAACGTACACAGGCAGGCAGTGTAGCGTAATGGTTAGGGAGCTGGGTTTGTAACTCAGAGGTTGCTGGTTCGATTCCCAGGTGGGGGCACTGCCGTTGTACCCTTGAGCAAGGTACTTAAACTGAATTGCTTCAGTAACAATATCCAGCTGCATAAATGGATTGTATGTGAACGTACACAGGCAGGCAGTGTAGCGTAATGGTTAGGGAGCTGGGTTTGTAACTGAGAGGTTGCTGGTTCGATTCCCAGGTGGGGGCACTGCCGTTGTACCCTTGAGCTAAAGGTACTTAACCTGAATTGCTTCAGTAAAATATCCAGCTGTATAAATGGATTGTATGTAAAGAAATGTAAAAACTGTAAGTCGCTCTGGATAAGAGCGTCCGCTAAATGCCTAAAATGTAAATGTAAAATGTACCTGTGAGTAGACCGATCAGCGCGTTCCCTGAGCTGCCGTTGCCTCCCTGTGGCAGACCTGGGGCTGTTCTCCACCAAGTCTCTGGTGGAGGCGAACGCAGAGCACGCCGTGGAGGTGCGCACGCAGGTGCAGCAGCCGGCAGATGAGAACTGGGACCTGAACGGCTCCGCGCAGACCTGGCCCTGCGAGAGCAGCCGCTCCCACACCACCATCGCCAAGTACGCCCAGTACCAGGCCTCCAGCTTCCAGCACAGCCTAGAGGTACGGCCCGCTGGCACAGCTCGCTAACACAGCCTACAGCTATGCCTCGCTAACACAGCCCGCTAGCACAGCTCGCTACCACAGCCTACAGCTATGCCTCGCTAACATAGCCCGCTAGCACAGCCCGCTAACATAGCCCGCTAGCACAGCTCGCTATCACAGCCTACAGCTATGCCTCGCTAACATAGCCCGCTAACACAGCCTACAGCTATGCCTCGCTAACACAGCTCGCTATCACAGCTTGCTAACACAGCCTGCAGGTACACGCCGCTAACACAGTTCGCTAAGACAGCCTGCAGTTGCGCCCCGCTAGCACAGCTCGCTAACACAGCCTGCTATCACCGCTTGCTAACACAGCTCGCTAACACAGCCTGCTAACACAGCTCGCTAACACAGCCTACAGCTATGCCTCGCTAACACAGCCTACACCTATGCCCCGCTAGCACAGCTCGCTAACACAGCCTGCTATCACAGCTCGCTAACACAGCCTGCTATCACAACTCGCTAACACAGCCTGCTATCACCGCTTGCTAACACAGCCTGTAGGTACAATAAGCTAACACAGCCTCCAGGTACGATCCGCTAACACACCCCGCTAACACACGCACACACACACTCACATATGTTTAAACACACACACATATGCTAACGTACACACACACTGTGTGTACAGGAGGAAAAGAACAGTGAAGATGAGGATGATGAAGAGGAAGATACATCTCCACCCCCAGACGCCCCCTCCAACCCCAACCCTACCAGGTACTGTCACACGCCCAGATCTGCTCCTCCCCTGACGGCCTCACAGTGCCCAGAACATATAACATATGCCAACAAGGGTTAAACAAGGACTATTCACATGCAACCAAAGCTACAAACATGATCTACTGTTTATCTGCTGTCTAACCCTCTCTCTCTATTCTCTCTCTCTCTCTCTGTCTCTCTCTCTCTCCCTGTCTCTGTCTCTCTCTCTCTTTCTCTCTGTCTCTCTCTCTCCCTCCCTATCTTCCTGTCTCTCTGTCTCTCTTTCTCTCTGTCTCTCTCTCTGTCCCTCCCTATCTTCCTCTCTCTCTCCCTCCCTCCCCTCCCCTCTCTCTCTCTTCCTGTCTTCCTGTCTCTCTGTCTCTCTCTCTCTCTCTCTCTCTCTCTCTCTCTCTCTCTCTCTGTCTCTCTCTCTCTCTCTCTCTCTCTCTATCTCTCTCTGTCTCTCCCTCTCCCTCTCTCTCTCTCTCAGCACGGAGCAGAAGCAGCTTGGGAAGATCATCAAGTTCGGCACCAACATTGACCTCTCTGACCCCAAGAGGTGAGACAGAGAGCAACTCTCTGATTGGCCGAGGAGGATGATGATGACACAGCTCTGTTTTCATCTCTCCCTGGGTTGCAGAGCTTCTGATATCACAGCTGCATTCTTCTGCTGCCACCTGCTGGCCAGTCATGCTGTTGCATTTTCAATGCACTCCACACCAGAACAATAACGCGTGGATATCATAACCAACATGTTTTGGTTTGCATCAGTGTGACCAACATTGCAGGCACAAACACAGTGGAGTATATACATATATATAAGCTATATACAGTGGTCTCTCGCTATAACGCGGTTCACCTTTCGCGGCCTCGCTGTTTTCCGCGGATTTTTTTAGTGCAATTTTGCATGCTTTTTTTTACAGCGTATGAACGCGCATTGTGTTCTGTGTCCTGATTGACAATGGTCTACAGTTCATTACAGTTCTCAAATATAATCGAAGGTGGCATGTCTGTTTATAAGAATCTTTTCGCCCAGAAGAAAAAACAGCGCCAACAACTACCCATAACTATGTTCTTCACCCGAAAAATGACACCTGCTCCAAGGCCTTCAGTGGAAAAAGACGCTACAGCGGAGCGGCGCCAGGACGAAGAGGCACGGTCAAAGGAACTGTGAAATACGCGCGAGTCACTATTAATAATTTCTTATGTGTCCATCCTCGTAGGTTGATCATTAAAATTAAATTTGTTTCTAAAAGCTATCATATTTATGTATATGGAAAACGTTTATATTTTTATTTCTCAAATAAATGTTTGGGCCTGAAAACAGCTTTGATCTTTGGTTTCATTCTATAATACAGTACTTATTTTTTTAAATCTATGAAGGTTTGAACTTTGAGAGTGTTTAAACAAGAGAGAAATGTGAGAAAATGTTAATGCCTGTCTGAGAAAAGTGTATAAAGTGTGTGGTGAGGGGTTTTACAGCCTTAAAACATATAGAATAATTGTAAAAAATAAAGCTGACTACTTCGCGGATTTCGCCTATTGCGGGTTATTTTTAGAACGTAACCCCCGCGATAAACGAGGGACCACTGTATACATATATATATATATATATCTTTTTTTCAATCTTATTTTAATCTTTTGTGAGTGCTGCCTCATGAAAAGGGTGAAAACGGGACTTGTGGAACTGGCTCTTATTTATTTAGCGTCCCCATCTGGTTAACTTCACATTAAAATATGACCACTGCAGGTGACGCACTGGAGTTAAGTCTTTTAACACTTTGTAAATTAATCACATGGTTTACTCCTGAACAGATTCATCAAAATGACAGCAGTGACTTTGTTTACATGGTTGACTCGTGGCTGAATCACGGCTCACTCACGCCCCCTGCAGGTGGAAGCCCCAGCTGCAGGAGCTGCTGAAGCTGCCGGCCTTCATGCGCGTGTCGTCCAGCGGAAACATGCTGAGCCACGTGGGCCACACCATCCTGGGCATGAACACTGTGCAGCTCTACATGAAGGTCCCGGGCAGCCGCACGCCAGGTGTGTGTGTGTGTGTGTGTGTGTGTGTGTGAGAGTGAGAGTGTGTGTGAGGGTGTGTCTGTGTGTGTGCGTGACTCTGTGTGACATCTGTGTCTGTGTGTGTGGGGGGGGCGTTCTGTGTGTAAGTG
The DNA here is from genome assembly GCA_029706075.1 of Aldrovandia affinis. NCBI lineage: Eukaryota > Metazoa > Chordata > Actinopteri > Notacanthiformes > Halosauridae > Aldrovandia > Aldrovandia affinis. Next base: position 65,555 of record JAINUG010000409.1, on the reverse strand, counting down.
TGTGTGAGAGTGAGGGTGTGTGAGAGTGTGTGTGAGTGTGTGTGTGTGTGTGTGTGAGTGTGTGTGTGAGTGTGTGTGAGTGTGTGTGAGAGTGTGTGTGTGTGAGAGTGTGTTAGTCTCTGCGTGACTCTGTGTGTGTGGCTTCCTCCCACAGGGCACCAGGAGAATAATAACTTCTGCTCTGTGAACATCAACATCGGCCCGGGAGACTGCGAGTGGTTTGCTGTGCACGAGAACTACTGGCAGTCCATCAGCGACTTCTGTGAGAAGTGAGCAAACAGGACCTCCCACTACGCACACAGAGAACCAATCACAACGCTGCACGCACAGAGAGAACCAATCACAAACGCAGAGTTTGAGAGAACCAATCAAAGACATGGAGATGACTAATCACAAACACTACACACAGAGAGAACCAATCACAAACAACTGCTCAACCACTGTTGCCAGAGTTGGGGTGGCAAATTCACAGTAGGGGTGATAGTTGAATTAGAAGAGGCTAGAATTGGCCACCAAATTGGGAGAGAAAATATATTTTTTAAAGAAACGTGGTAAGGGTGTAGTGCTTAACATTCATAGTACAGTAAGGGTGTCATGTTTTAACACACAGAGGACAGGAAGCTGCAGTGTGTTGCGTGTCTGTGGTAAGTGCGTACAGGAAGCTGCAGTGCGTTGCGTGTCTGTGGTGAAGGGTGTAAACGGTACTGAAGTGGTGTCCCCCATGTGTGTTTCTGGCAGGCACAGTGTGGACTATCTGACGGGCTCGTGGTGGCCGGTTCTGGAGGACCTGTACGAGTCCAACATCCCGGTGTACCGGTTCATCCAGCGGCCCGGGGACCTGGTGTGGATCAACGCCGGCACGGTGCACTGGGTGCAGGCTGTGGGCTGGTGCAACAACATCGCCTGGAACGTGGGCCCACTCACCTGTGAGTCACCTGCGCAGGGGGTGGGGGGGGGGCTCACCTGGAGGGGTTAAAGGGGAGGTTTGTGATGGTTAAAGGGCAGGTTTGTGAGGGTTAAAGGGGAGGTTTGTGAGGGTTAAAGGGGAGGTTTGTGAGGGTTAAAGGGGAGGTTTGTGAGGGTTAAAGGTCAGGTTTGTGATGGTTAAAGGGGAGGTTTGTGAGGGTTAAAGGGGAGGTTTGTGTTTGTTAAAGAGCTCAGTTTTTCCTGCAGCCTACCAATACCAGCTGGCTCTGGAGCGGTTCGAGTGGAACCAGGTGAAGAAGGTCAAATCCATCGTGCCCATGATCCACGTCTCCTGGAATGTGGCTCGCACGATCAAAATCACGGACCCTGACACCCACAAGATGATCAAGTGAGTGTGTGTGTGTGTGTGTGTGTGTGTGTGTGTGTGTGTGTGTGTGTGTGTGTTTATACCCCTCCACATTATATCCATCCCCGCCCACTGCACCAAGCCATGTCTCTGTATTCCTAGCATTTAATCATGACAGCCTCCAGTTCCAAAAAATATATTTTATGCTTCTAGTGTTTAAACAAAACATGCTCTAAAAGGTCTTTATTTATGAAAGACACACTGCTGTTTTTATACTTAGCATTGATAGCTTCCATCTGGGCAGACTGGACCTCCCTACCTTTAATACTAATGACCCACCCATCCCAATGCCTCCCAGTCCCTACCTTAAATGCTCCTCTGCTACCTTAAGCATACGCTGGCCCAACAATTAGGTGGGTGTGTGTGTGTGTGTGTGTGTGTGCGTGTGAGTCTTTGTGTGTGTGCGTGTGAGTGTCTGTGTGTGTATGTAGAGAGGTGTAGGGCATTAGTGCTGTAATGTACTGTACAAGGGGGAAAATAACCTCCTCCTCCCTCCTCTCCATCTCTCTCTGTCTTACTCCCTCTCTTTCTCTCTCAACCCCTCTCTCTCTCTGCCTCTCTCCCTCTCTCTCTGTCTTACTCCCTCTCTTTCTCCCTCTCTCCCCTCTCTCTCTCTGCCTCTCTCCCTCTCTCTTTCTCTCTCTCCCCTCTCCCTCTCTCTCCCTCTCTCTCTCTCCTCTCTCTCTCCCTCTCTCTCTCTCTCTCTCTCTCTCTCTCCCCCTCTCTTTCTCCCTCTCTCCCCCTCTCTCTCTCAGACATTGTCTCCTGCAGTCTATGAAGCAAATCCAGGTTCTAAGGGACCAGCTGGTGGCAAACGGGAAGAAGATCTCTTACCAGAGCCGCGTGAAGGACGAACCGGCCTACTACTGTAACGAGTGCGACGTGAGTCTGCTTCCCCCGCCGAACTCACCCCTTACAGGCTGTCTGCACTTCCCCTTTAATGCTCCCTACCTCACCCCTTACAGGCAGTCTACACTTCCCCTTTAATGCTCCCTACCTCACCCTTTACAGGCTGTCTACACTTCCCCTTTAATGCTCCCTACCTCACCCCTTACAGGCTGTCTACACTTCCCCTTTAATGCTCCCTACCTCACCCCTTACAGGCAGTCTAAACTTACCCTTTAATGCTCCCTACCTCACCCCTTACAGGCTGTCTAAACTTCCCCTTTAAGGCCCCCTAACTCACCCCTTACAGGCTGTCTACACTTCCCCTTTAAGGCCCCCTAACTCACCCCTTACAGGCAGTCTAAACTTCCCCTTTAAGGCCCCCTAACTCACCCCTTACAGACAGTCTAAACTTCCCTTTAAGGCCCCCTAACTCACCCCTTACAGGCTGTCTAAACTTCCCTTTAAGGCCCCCTACCTCACCCCTTACAGGCTGTCTAAACTTCCCCTTTAAGGCCACCTGAACTCACCCCTTACAGGCTGTCTGCACTTCCCCTTTAAGGCCCCCTAACTCACCCCTTACAGGCTGTCTAAACTTACCCTTTGAGGCCCCCTGAACTCACCCCTTACAGGCAGTCTAAACTTCCCCTTTAAGGCCCCCTGCCTCACCCTTTACAGGCTGTCTGCACTTACCCTTTAATGCCCCCTACCTCACCCCTTACAAGCTGTCTAAACTTCCCCTTTAATGCTCCCTACCTCACCCCTTACAGGCAGTCTACACTTCCCCTTTAAGGCCCCCTGAACTCACCCCTTACAGGCTGTCTACACTTACCCTTTAAGGCCCCCTAACTCACCCCTTACAGGCTGTCTAAACGTCCCCTTTAAGGCCCCCTACCTCACCCCTTACAGGCTGTCTAAACTTCCCCTTTAAGGCCCCTACCTCACCCCTTACAGGCTGTCTAATCTTCCCCTTTAATGCTCCCTACCTCACCCCTTACAGGCAGTCTAAACTTCCCCTTTAAGACCCCCTACCTCACCCCTTACAAGCTGTCTAAACTTCCCCTTTATGGCCCCCTACCTCACCCCTTACAGGCAGTCTACACTTCCCCTTTAAGGCCCCCTACCTCACCCCTTACAGGCTGTCTAAACTTCCCCTTTAAGGCCCCCTAACTCACCCCTTACAGGCTGTCTAAACCTCCCCTTTAAGGCCCCCTGAACTCACCCCTTACAGGCTGTCTAAACGTCCCCTTTAAGGCCCCCTACCTCACCCCTTACAGGCAGTCTAAACGGCCCCTTTCAGGCCCTCTATCCCCCCCTGTTGGGCTCTCTAATCCGTGCGGTCTCCCTGCAGCTGGAGGTGTTTAACCTGCTGTTTGTGACGAGCGAGAGCAGCAGCAGGAAGATGTACGTGGTTCACTGTGAGGACTGCGCTCGTCTGCGCAACCCCATGCTGTCCGGCGTGGTGGTGCTGGAGCAGTATCGCATCGACCAGCTGATGGCCACATACGACAGCTTCACCCTGGTGAGACACACACACACACACACACACACACATAGACATATACACATACCCACACATACATATACACATACACATACAGACACACACACACATACACATACACGCTCACACACACACACACACACACACATAGACATATACACATACCCACACACACACACACACACACACACACATAGACATATACACACACACACACACAGACACACACACATAGACATATACACATACCCACACACACACACACACACACACACACTCTCATACACATACACATATACACATATACATACACACACACACACACACACTCATACACATACACACTCATACACACATACATACACACACACACACACACACTCACACACGTACGACAGCTTCACCCTGGTGAGACACACACACACACACACACACACAGATACATAGACATATACACATACCCACACATACATATACACATACACACACACACACACGCTCACACACACACACATGCACTCACAGGCATGCACATGCACACACACACACAAGCACTGACACACATACACACACACACACACATCCACACTCACGCACACACACGTGTGCATACACACACACACACATTCACTCTATACACACTTTTACATACTGACTGCAGTATGATGACATCATGTACTTAATTCACTCATTTTAATTTGTCTCTGTGTCCCTCAGGCTCCGCCTCCCACCTGTCGGTGAGAGATTGTGTCTGTCTCACAGCCGAAACCAAACCGAACGCTGAGCAGCCAATCACAACTCTGTTTACTCAACCTTGTTTACATTACAACACCACATCAGCCAATTAAACTCCGGTTTACTGTCGTCTTCCTTCTGCACCAGCTGCTTTTTGGTTGTCTGGAGGACTTAGTAACAGAAAAAGAATGACTAGAAAGATTTTACTCATTAAAAGCATCGATTAGCTGAATGAGAAGAACTGAATTAGAAACATATTTCCATGCAAACCAAATATTTTACCACTTTTTATAAATCTAGTTATTCTAGTCTGAGGAGCCAGAAGTATGTCTACAGGAAACGCAACTGACGGAAGGTTGTCTCATGAAGTTTGTTTTTGTTTTGTTTACATATTTTTATTTGCAGGAAGAAAAAAATGAAATTTGTAAATGCCATTTGTATTTTTCACTGGGTGCTAATTTTAATTTATTTTAATTTATTGTTTTTCTATTATGAACTTAGCTTAATTGTATACCACATTGGCCTAGCTACTTGTATTTAATGAAAATACTAATTATATACAGGCAAATACATTTTTCTAAAGCATTAAGTATAAGAAAAACAATTGTTTCAAGTTTTCCAAACATACGGGTTTTAAGAAGACTGTCTGTCTTGGTTTCATTTGTTTTGTGAATCCTGTCTTATCTTTTTTCACATAATATAATCTTATTTCAATTTGAGAATGAGATAGAAATGATTCATCGTCATCTCTCTTTTGAAATCATTTATGATATTTTCATTTTTGTTCCATGACAGAACTATTCTTCTTATTACTATTAGTATTACTATTATTATTATTATTCTTTTCTTTCCGTTTTTTGTGTCATTGTTATTTTACCTCATCTCTTTGAATGGATTTACTCGTCCTCGTTATTTTTTAAGTTTTACAAAAAAATTGTAAATTGTGTATTTATATATTTTTGTTTTTCTATTTGTCGGCTATTGATGGTTCTTTTTATTGGGGTTGACAGAAACGTTTTTCTATGGTTGTATTATTGAGTGTAATATTTGGAAGTGTGGGGCGGGGTGGGGCGGGGGTGTTTTTTAATGGTGCTTAACCCTCCTCACCCCCTCCTGTTATATACAAATTATTTATAGATACAAATCTATGACTTTACCTGAGATTAAAGCTGGTGAGCAGACGGAATAGAATCACATCTCTGTACGATATCCGATTGATAAGAACAACAGCGCCTTTTTTGACATGATAAATTGTGATTTTGTTTTACGGTCTTTTGCTAACATTATTAAATTGTGACATTTATTATTATTATTATTATTATTATTGTTACTATTATTACTATTCATGTTTTCAAACTGTTTTAATGTGACGGGACAATGGGTTTCTCTCTTTTTTCCCCTTTTTAAAAAGCAAAAATAACTATTTTCCATTTCACAATATGCTGTCAGCGTTGGTTTCACATGGAGCCATGACATTATTACAGCTATTATTTATAATAATAGTAATAATAATAATAGTAATAGTAATAAACCTTTGATAAACTCATATGCTGTGCTTTTTCAGTGCTTCGAGCTGTGTGATGCTGAGACACACAGGTATATGAGTTATATATGCACACCTGCACACACACAAAAAGCCCATTGAGATGCATTGAAAGTACCTGTTGTAAGCTATACATGCAAGAAAGCCGCCAGATTTGAAACAATTCTGTCAGGAAGAATGCTCCAGAATTCCTTCTAGGCAACATGAGAGACTTAACAATACTTACACAGGATATTTTTTGTTAAATTAATTGTTAATAAATTAGCTTTTACCAGTTACTGAAGCTAGGGGGCGCACTTACTTTTCCCACAGGGGTATAAGATCTCCTGTTGAGCAGATAATGGAAAAGGTGTAACTCTTTGGGCCCTATTTTGGTGAATTAGGACGATGTCGGTAACGCAGATGCAAAGCGAAGATGGTGGCGCTTTAGGGCGTGTCTAACGCAATTTCGGTAATTTCGTGACTTATATACGTATAGCGCACCTCCGGCGCATTTGTAAAAGAGGGTTGGATTAACTTTAAAAAATACATGTGGGTGTGGTGGGGGTTTGGTTTCATAATGGCCAATCAGAACACCTATTTCCTATCCCTTTAAATACCAGTGCGCTAACGCTATAGCAAATTGGCAATTTCCTGACATGGATTACAGTTTTGCATGGCTGCGCCAGGAGCGCTTCTCAAAAGAGGACAGCGAGGAGGTGTGGAAAAGTTGGCGTGCGAATCAGAGGGGGAAAACAAGGCGCACATTCATTTGTTATTTTCATGATTTGAGTTTATATTTTGAGAAAATTTGTTTTATTTTACCATCTCTTTTTTTCCTTATTTGTAGGCTTTCCAACTTAAAAAAACAATGTTTCTTTTCTTCTGACTTAACTACATGCGTCACCCTGGAGTGTGCATCACAAACCACCTGGATATTAATGGAGTGGACCCCCTTCCGATTCACATAAATGATGCCGTGATCAGATGGTGCACGCAACTGCACATTGGGAATGTGAATGGGAATCCACATTGCGTATTAAATTCCTGTTTAGTTCTCTGCTGGCTGTCGGGTGGAGGAAAAGTAATAAACTAATTAGCATGTTGGACAAAACTGGAAGAAACTGCATGTACAGCCAAACTGATAGCCATCTGGCAAACACCGGCTACCAAACCCAGGGTATCGCTCACAGTATCGCTTTCGACGTCCAATTATGTACTCCATTTTCTGTAGTGCAAATGGAAAGAATAAAACCCTTTCACTTAAGAAAAACAATGTGCATACAAACATATATTTATTTAGCAGGTGTATCTAACTGAACGGTAGCGATGGATGCTGCTGGCTTCAGTCTTTCATGTCCGTGCATTGAATAACCACAAGCTGTGGTGAAATTGTTTTTAGCTTAATTGATTACGCTTGCAAGTTACCCATGGATTTGCCTCAACATGGGGGGAAATTCACAATATTCACAAAACATTCTCATGTGATTTCAGATAACCTTATGTTCATATGTGCGCATCAATAAAGTCACCAAATTGCACAGAGCGCCAGCGTTTGCGCTAAGAGGTGGTCTAGTTGGACGTTAATGCAAACTCATTATTTGACACCAAACTAGCATAGCACCTGACTGTTTTCATTGTCACACCCCCTATTGCCCTGCCCGACCCATAGCCGCGCAAACGCCTTCATTGCGCACCATGAAATTGCCAAACTCGGCGGAGACAGGAAATATTCCATTTGCGACAGACGAAACTGGCAATTCGCCAGCACTAGGGCATAATGCCGCTTAGCGCCGGCCCGAAAATAGGGCCCTTTGTATTTTTTGCTAGATCAAGTCACCTTTTAACTATATTAGGAGTTATGTGATGGTCAAATATCCTTTTGATGGGGCCTCTGATAGCGTAGCGGTCTAACGCACCCGTATTGGCTGCTCCTTTAAGAGTGTGAGCTGCCTATCACGGTCGCGGTTCGAAACCCAACTGTACCAGCATTTGGCTGAGAAGTGCGTAAAGGGTGTCTCCAGAACGTGGGTGGGCGATTAACGTCTCTAAGCAAGCAGAGTTCGCTGCCCTCAGAGAATTATCTTGCCTCATAGAGACAGGCGGCAAATTCATGTGGGGAGGACAAATTGAAATAAATAATTGGCCACAAAATAGGGAGAAAAAAAAGGGAAAAATCTGAAACAATTTTTTTAAATGTATATATTATTTTGATGCAAAATGTGCCAAAAAACTAATTAGCAGGGGCTGCACATACTTTTTCACTGCACTGTATACATGCCAGCGATTGGCTGGAAGTCTGTATCTTTAAACCTTCCTGCCCAAACCTGGGGGATCCAGGTAGTCTCTCTAAGAGAGCCCACATGTCCATCTTCTTCTGGAATACCCATATCTGAACCAATCACCAGCAGTCATTTATCTCAGCCAATGACAGGAGTAATTTATCTCAGCCAATTAAATATGACTCTTTTCTTCCTGTTCCTGACTGTGTAAGCACTACTGCGCATGTGTGCACTTGTGTGTGCATGCACGTGTGTGTGTGTGTGTGTGTGTGTGTCTGTGTCTGTGTGCATGCACATGTGTGTGTGTGTATGCGTGTGTAGGTGTGTGTGTGTGTGTGCACGCATGTGTGTATGTGTGTATGCATGCACATACACATATGTGCATGTGTGTGTGTGTGTGTGTGTATATATGTGTGTGTCTGTGTGCATACATGTTCCTGGTTCCTGTGTGTGTGCATTTGTGTGTGCGTGTGTGTATGTGCATGCATGTACCTGTGTGTGCTCATGTGCATGCACATGCATGTGTGTGCGTGTGTTTGGGTGCATGCACGTGTGTGTGTGTGTGTGTGTGTGTGCGTGTGTTTGAGTTCACTGGTGTTTTCACAGCAGTAGTATTTCACACAGTCAGTATCAGTGCAGCACATTCCACTGTTTATCAGGGTTTGGGGGGTCAGTGGGGTGAGGCGGGGGTTGGGGGGGGGGTTGTGGTGAGTGTGTGTGTGTGGGATGGGGGGTGAGTGTGCTGCGGTAGAATGCAGAGGAGACGTCAAGAGATTTGTGTGTGTGGGGGGGGGGGAGCGGGTGGAGGCAATGGACAGACCTAAAGGATATCCTGATTCCAAGGACAGGAAGACCCCCCCAGACACACACGCATCCTCCTAACTTGAGGTGGGGTTGAATTCACAGAAAAACAAACACAATAATATGATATGAAAAAGGTACAAAGCATGCCAAGGAGTCACATTAAGAATAGCTCTTCATTCTAAAAAAGTTATGTGTACCTATTAATATATATACATTTAGAGCTGTTTATTATTTGACATTATAGAGTATTTTGTGTTGATCAGTGGTAAGAAATCCCAATTAAATCCATTCTGATTCCAGGAAGTAGGAAAATAAAAAGTGAAAAATGCCAAATGCCATACTTTTTACACCCACCATATATATATTTATTTATTGAGATACATGTTTAAAAAATTCCCTTAAACTAGAAAATGTGTTCTATGCATATTTTGTTTAACCCATTCAGACCTAAAATGCCTGCTAAAAACGCCTATTAAAACCTAAGCAATTATTCTACACAACCTCTTAAAACCTGAGGGTTTTCTGGAAAAATTTCAAAAAAAGCCGACACCAACGTGCACTTCATTTCCCCCACGTCTATTTCAGCGAATCACAGCGCATTTCATTAATCGCAAAATCGATGCGACCTAAACGTCACTCCAGGTCTTAATGGGTTAATCATATTTAACCCATAAACATATTCACAATATGTGCACTAAATTGCATACGTGAGAGTGGTAGTAACAGATATGTTGTGTTGTTTTGTTGTACATTTAGTTGGATTTAATTATTATTATCAACACTTACCGTTCTCATTAACCCCCCTCCCACCACCACCACCACCACCCTCCATTTATCTGCTCCCTCTCTCCCTCTCTCCCTCTCTCCTCCGACGGAGTGATGACAGATGGATGCCCAGCAGAGGAAGGCGCAGGCCTCTCTTTATCAGCCTTTCACTCCTCCCTCTCTCCCTCCCTCCATCTTCTGTTTCTCATCTTCACATCGTTACAGCCCCCCCTCCCCCCTCTTAAACATTCTGTGCATTGCGTGCAGCCCCCCCCCCACCAGGCCGTCTGCTGGTCTGGGATCAGTGCCGGATGCTCTCTGCACTGTAGGTTAGGGTTCCTCAAATCTGGCCCACGAATCTAAATCCAGTCCTGGTTCTCCTTTCTCTCAGGTACTTAATTGAACAGTTAATGCAATTGATTGGCCAGTGTCTTCACACCTGACTCCCAGGTAAAGGGAGAGTGGACAAACAGCAGTGCTCGGCCCACGACGACCGTGATTTGAGGAGCCCTGGTGTAGGTGGCAGTGTAGTGTAATGGTTAGGGAGCTGGGCTTGTAACTCAGAGGTTGCAGGTTCAATTCCCAGGTGGGGGCACTGCTGTTGTACCCTTGAGCAAGGTACTCAACCTGAATTGCTTCAGTAAAAAAAATATCCAGCTGCATAAATGGATTGTGTGTAAAGAAATGTAAACTGTGTAAGTCGCTCTGGATAAGAGCGTCTGATAAATGCCTACAAAGTAATGTAAATGTAGGTGATTGATGAGTGTAGAAGGGCTGACTGGTCTGAGATCAGTGCTATATTCTCTACACTGGAGGTGATTGATGAGTGTAGGAAGGCTGAATGATCTGAGATCAGTGCTGTAGGGGCAGCCCCGTGCCTGCCCGTGCCTGTCGCAGTGCCAATAACGTCTCACGTAACAAGCCGAGCTCACAGGTTGGGATAAACCCCCACACACACACACACACTCACATACACACACACACACACACACACACACACACTCACACACACACACACACACACACACACACACACACACACACACACACGATGGAGGCGGTTAGAGTCCTCATCTCTACGCTCATCTGTCATCCTCCAGTCTCACTCCAGGTGAGCGACCAGAGAGGGAACAGAGAGCATGCTGGGAAACGTTCACAGCCCCGAGCATCCGTCCCCCTCCGTAACCCTGGTAACGGCAGCTCAGACCGTCCTGAGAGAGAGACGGGGGAAATGGGCCCGATCACAGGCCATGTGATCCCAGATAGTTTGTTTTTGGCAAGCAGGAGCAGGAGGGGGAGGGGGAGGGGGCACCACCAACTCAGGATTCCCTCCACGGCCCCCCCCCCCCCACCCCCTCCAGCTCCTTAAATAAACACTCTGCCCAAGCCCCTCCCTGCCTCCACATTCATTACCTCCGACCCCCCCCACCCCCAACTCCAGACACAAGTGAGAAAAAGGGAGGAGGGAGCACAGAAGAGCTAGATATAGAGGTGGAGGAACAGAGAGAGAGAGAGAGAGAGAGAGAGACAGAGAGAGGGAGAGAGGGAGGGATTCTGCCACAGCTTCACACAGGACATCCTTACCCCCCCGAGCCAGACGGAGCCCAAAGTTACTCCACAGAGCAAGCTGCCCCCAAACTCTGCGTCCTCCTGTCCCCTCTGGTCCGTACCTCCGTCAGCTCAGCCCACCCGCACTTCACCCCGAGACCCGGAGGAGAGGAGAGGAGAGGAGAGGAGAGAGGAGAGCGCAGTCACCCCACGGGCCGGAGAGGAGGAGGAAGAGAGGAGGAAGAGAGGAGAGAGGGACCCAGACCGGAGAGGCACAGCACACCGTGAGTGAGCGAACACCGCTGCGTCTGCACGGGACAGGGGAGGGAGGGAGAGAGGGAGAGCGGGGTCAAACGCACGCTCCACTGCCAGGACAGCACATTAGCCGTGGTCATGGCAATAACGCTGGGGACGCGGCTCGATGGCGTGGGTCTGACACCACCGGTCACCCGTACAGCAGGAGGACAAACGTGCAAGTTTAAAAAGTTACACAAAAGTGTGGCTCGCGCACCGTGATAAAGGCTCTTCCAAGCAGGAGCCGTCACTCTGGATGATAAGCCACTGGGCAAGGTGAGCGCGATCGTTTTGGCTGCAGTCATAAGAGGAACTGTGTGTTTTCAGATGGAGTCTGTGTGTGTGTGTGTGTGTGTGTGTGTGTGTGTGTGTGCACAGGGGCACGGTTACAGGAGACTGCCTGCGGGCGGGGCCTTGTGCTTTCAGCTTTGTGATGTCACAAGCAGCTCTCTGAGCTACTCTGGGAGAACAGAATGATGTCATAATAGGCTCTGGGAGAACAGAACGATGTCATAATAGGCTCTGGGAGAACAGAATGATGTCATGATAGGCTCTGGGAGAACAGAACAATGTCATGATAGGCTCTCTGGTCCTGTTCTGACCGGTTGAGTGATGTCACAAGTGCAGCACTCCCTCACAAGTAACCTTTTGGTTTAAAACTGATCTGTGGTCAGTTGTGTGGAGCAGTCCGATTCCCATGTGGGGGGGTGGGTGGCGCTGGTGTGGAATTCCTGAGTGAGATGGGCGGTCTCAGATCTATAATTGTGTAAGATGGACGCCAAGATAACGTATCCTGAATCATTGCATGAGTAACGTGCGGCAGGCAGTGTTTTACTGGAGTCCAACTCAAACAGCACAGCAGCTCAAGTCTTCAGCGGGTGGCAGTCAGTTTGGGGGGGCTGCTGTGGGGGGTCGTGTGGGTCCCACATTCCTAAGAGCACTCACCTCAGGAACAGAGATGTCAGAGGTCACAGAGATGTCATTTCCTGTAGCTCACTTCCTCCCCATTGTTCTGTCTCTTGGGGAGGGGGGCAGGGATTTCCTGTCACTCCAAGTTGTTTTTCTTATAAAGTGTGACTTAAAATAGACCCGTTTTACACCACGCAGTTCATATACGCACACGGAAAGGGTTCAGTGTTCTACGTGCGCTAACCACGTCAAAAATATTGTTATTACTGGTTTGATATTACATGTTTGATACTTTATACATGTAACACCAGGGGAATATTTATAACAAATAACATATTGAAAAATATTTAAATGTATGCACAAAGTGTGATTTATTAATGGTAAATAACTCTTGTGTTTGCAGTACTCCAAAGTAACTATTGTACCTTATACTCCAATTAACTATAGTCAACCATGTGACTGAAGCAGTGACCC